>CM065589.1:29735721-30210721 GCA_033119425.1 Bufotes viridis
TGTCGTTTACAGTGATATTTCTCACACACAGTATGAGTATATGTAAAAATACACCCTAAACACATTGCCCTACTTCTCCTGAATACGGCGATACCACATGAGTGACACTTTTTGCAGCCAAGATGCAAAGGGGCCTAAAACCAATGAGTACCTTTAGGATTTCTACAGGCCATTTTTCACTAACTTGTGACAAAAATAAAATTTTGCATGAACTCACCATACCCCTCACGGAATACCTTGGGGTGTCTTCTTTCTAAAATGGGGTCACATGTAAGGTGTTTGTACTGCCCTGGCATTTTAGGGTCTCCATAATCATTACACGTATGGCCAGCATTAGGAGTTTCTGCGATTCTCCGTATATTGAGCATACGGGTAATGAGATTTTTCCCGTTCAGTCTCTGCGCTGAAAGAAAAAAATGAACGGCACAGATTTTTCATTCGCATCAATCAATGTGGATGAAAAAATCTCTGCTCAAAATGTGCAAAAAAAAACAAAACGGCACAGATTTCCTCATTCGCATCGATCAATGTGGATGAATAAATCTCTGCCAAAAATGTGCAAAAAAAAAGTAGTAAGGCCCCATTCACACGTCCGCAAAAATGTCCGCATCTATTCCGCAATTCTGCGGAATAGATGCGGACCCATTCAGTGTGAATGGGGCTGGCGGTGATGCGGAGAGCACACTATGCGCTCGCCGCATCAGCATTTGCGAGCTGCGGCCGCAAACTTCCGGGTTTCGGCCCCCAAGCATCCGGCCGCAGCTCCGCAAAAGATAGAGCATGTCCTATTCTTGTCCGCAGTGCGGACAAGAAAAGGCATTTTCTATATAGTTCTGGCAATGTGCGGATCCGCAAAATGCGGAAAGCACATTGCTGGTGTCCGTGTTTTGCGGATCTGTGGATCCATGGATCCACAAAACACATACTGGACGTCTGAATGAGCCTTACAGTGGGGTAATTAGTGTCAGGGGGTGACATGGGGTGATCGGGGGTTAATCAGGGGTTAATCAGTGACGGGGTGGGAGTGGGGTGGATGGGTGGGGGGGTCTGTGTGGTGTTTTGGTGCACTTATAAAGTTTCTTTGGTGGTCCCAAGCAAAGGGACCACCAAAGGAACGATCAGCAAGCATATCAGACGCTGTTAACAAAACAGCGTCTGATATGCCATTTTTTTAACTTCTACAGCCTGCCAGCGCACGATCAGCGCTGGCAGGCTGTAGCTTACCTTGTCCCCGACGTGATCCTGTGAACGCGCGCGCGCGTTCACAGGAAGTCTCGCCTCTCGCGAGATGACGCGCGGGCGCGTCAAGGAGGAACAGACCGACCGCCCGCAGGACGCAATCCTGCGTGAGGCGGTCGGCAAGAGGTTAAACTGTGTTCTGTGGTGGATGGGCAACCAGTGAAGTGACTGGCACAGGCTAGTAGCATCAGTGTAGCGGTTGAATGGATAGTGCAGGGATTAGCTCTGGTCTCGGGGATCATTCACACAGATTCTTCTTTACCACTTGATTTCCGGTCAAAACAGTGTGATTTATTTTGGCACACAGCATAACAAAAATCAACATAATACAAAATAAACACCTTTCCCGTTTGGGCACATCCTACACATCAGCAGTGGGTCCCTAACTTACTGTAAGTGCTGTTTACATACAGCTTTAACGTGCGGCTTTCCACACCTCACAGTCCCACAGCCTTACAGGCTATACAAAGTCCATTACCTTTATTGGGGGAGTGTGGCCCAGCAGTCCTCCCGACTCTGGCCTTGTGACCCGTCAACCCAGGGGTCACGGCGTCCCCCAATGTCTCGGCTAGCACCTAGCCCGTGGCCCCTCAGCCAACCCAGCTGAGACCACTCGCACAGAGCCTCTGCACTAGGCCTCTGTGTTACACCACTCTCTCTCCAGAGTGAGCTCCCTAACACACACAGAGAGGGTTGATTTATTCCTCCATGATTAACCCAGCTGGCCTCACCGGGGGCAGGGGGAACCGTAATGGATTAGGGGTGTGGACTGAGAGACTCCCACTACCAACCTGACTCCCAGTCCAAAGAAATCCAGCCCATACAACTTTAACCAAACAATCTCCAGCAAGCTATGCCTTACTGAAGCAGCACTTTTCTGGATTTCAACTATCTCACCCAGTGAAACTGAACTACCAGGTGAGATACATACCCCCACCATACGACTACCGAAAACACTTTACTGTTCACATCATCACAATAGATAAGCCTGGCTGCAGAATTTGGGACAGACTGAAGGGGGGAGAGTTTAGTGAGAGGAAGACCGATTAGTAATGCGTTGCAGTAGTCAAGACGAGAATGAATGAGGGCAACAACAAGAGTTTTTGCCGTTTCCACCGTAAGAAAAGGGTGGATTCTGGCGATATTCTTGAGGTCCAGACGACAAGTGCGTGTAAGTGATTGAATATGGGGAACAAAGGAAAGATCAGAGTTAAATGTGGCCCCAAGACAGCGGGCATGTTGCACATGAGTTATGATAGTGCTGCAGACCAAAATTGAAATATCAAGTTTAGGTGGGTTAGTAGATGGGGGGGGGGAGACAAGAAGTTCAGTTTTTGAGAGGTTCAGTTTTAGATACAGAGAGGACATGATGAGACAGCTGCCAGACACATGAACAATGGTATTGTTTGCATTGCTGAACAAAACAATATCAGAAAATTGGATTTAGTGCATATGTGTACATGAGTGGACCCATTGGGAGCCTATGCTTAGTGCACATAAACGGAGCTGTGATGAGGGAACTGATTCTGGGCGCTGGCTGGCCAGCCTACCCCTCATCATGACTTGCAGTCAGCTTCAGCCAATCAGGAAGTACAATATAGACATGTGTCTTAGGCACTATTGGAGTCATTTATTAAGATCGGCGAGGTGGATTGGCTATAGACCTTACAGGGAAATTTCCCGGTGGGCCAATGCCCAGGGGGTCGTCTGAACCCACCTCACGGCCAGCCAGTGGAAGTTTTTGGAGCAGTATTTTGTGATGGACTGTGGTATTTGGCTCTGTTGGGGTGGTATAATGTTGAAAAATATGGTATTGCTGGCCCTGCCTTCCATCAATTTGGACCCAAGTACAAAACAGAGCCAATTTTAGTATCTCTTCCAGGGCCACTTCCAAATTTTCTCCTGAAGACCGGCATTATAGACGCTGGTCTTAATAAACCTTGCGCTGGGTCTTGATGTGCCTAAGTTATCTACCGCTGGGGTCTAACAGCCTTAAATCTACGCTATCTCGGCATAGATTTAGATGATTTTCAACCACAAAAACTGGCATAGAACATGATAAATGAGACTGGCCTGCCAGCCCGCCCTCTTCCACGCCCATATCACGCCCCCTTTTCATTTTTAAATTTTAAAATGTTAAAAACTCCAACAATGTAGTGTATTATTAAACATGCTATTTGTTAACACTGTCAACCATAAGTTGACCCATAGCTATATATGTCACTGTCGTTCTGACATCATTAATGCTGTCTTTACATTTGAAAGGGTCCGATACAGTCCTAGGAGACCTCAGAGTGTCACACACAACTTTCCAGGACAATTTAGGCACTTTCGATTCAAGATAAATTTATTCGCACCAGAATCAAATCTTCTGACCAATTCGTTAGAATCATACCCAAAATGAATTTCGTGAAATTCTGTCATCTCTAGGCAGATGCCATTTTCTCTGTATTCTGAACTCTAAAATGGTGGCCACCATTTTCAGCAATTTGTGTGGGACAAATCACCAACATTTTGGATTCAAATTTTTGGGAAATTCAAAACCAACTCAATTTGCGTAGAATCAGTTTGCTCATCTCTAGTGGACATTGTTCACCAAAGTTGACTAGCAGCTTACCAAGGTGAGAAGTTCCCTCAAAAGATGGAGGATACGAGACACAGTGGTTACAACAAACAATAGTGAACGTTTCCGATTCAGGTCCCCATTTGTTAGTCAGTGTAAATAGCAGTTACAAAGGACCTAATATGCCCATGCAGTGAGCCCAGGAAAGAGGAGAAGATAGAAAAGTTAGTGGGGAATGGATGCGGACCCATTCATTGTGAATGGGACCGGACGAGATGCGGAGAGCACACTATGTGCTCTCCGCATCAGCATTTGCGGAGCCGCGTCCCCGAACTTCTGGGTTTCGGCCCCGAAACATCCGGCTGCTGGTCCGCAAAAGATAGAGCATGTCCGATTCTTGTCTGCAGCCTGCACACAAGAATAGGCATCTCTATGGGGAGTGTCGGCCGGGTGTCTTGCGGATCCGCAACACCCTACAGACATCTGAATGGGGCTTATTTCAGAGGTCATTCTTACAAGGATCTTCCTGAACCACAGGATTAGGGGCCAAACATAGCTTTTATTTGGCACCTCATCAAAACCAACATAAATAATATAAACAAAACATCTGCCCGGCTGGGCTCTAACTAAACATGATGACTCCCTACCTCACTGTTTACACACGGGAAGAACATGCGGCTTTTCCCAGCCTGACAATCCAGCAGCCTCTCAGGTTGTATTAAGTCCAGTATCTTTCGGCTACATTCACACGACCGTAGTGTATTACGGATCGGCAAATTTCAGATCCGCAACACACCCAGCCGCACCCCCCATAGAAATGCCTATTCTTGTCCGCAGGCTGCGGATAAGAATAGGATATGTTCTATCTTTTGCGGAGCCGCGGACTGGAAATTCGGGGCCCTGCTCCGCAAATGCGGAAGTGGAGAGCACATAGTGTGCTCTCCGCACCTCGTCCAGCCCTATAGACAGTGAATGGACAGTGAACGTAGCCTTATTGGGGAAGTCTGGCCCGGCAGTCCTCCCAACTCCAGCCTTGTGACCCTTCAGCCCAGGCGTCATGGCGTCCCCCAATGTTCCGGCTACACCCAGCCGCGTGGCCCCTCAACCAGTCTGGCTGAGACCACACAGACAGAGCCAGTCCCAGGACTCTGTCTGCAACAAACACTCTCCCCAGAGAATCTTTCTCCCTGACACACACAGAGAGGGTTGATTTATCCCTCCCTGATTTACCCCCCTGGCCTCACCTGGGATTTCCTCAGCTACAGGACATGTTCTTAGTGGACTAGGGGTGTGGACTAAGAGATTCCCAGCATTTACACTGTTACCACAATATATATATAAATCAGAAAAAATAAGGCAGCACTCCATATAAAAATAATATCCTACTTTATTCACCGATGCGGGCAGTGCGACGTTTCGGCTACAAACAACTGAGCCTTGAGAAAAGCTCAATTGTTTGGAGCCAAAACATCGCACTGCCCGCATCGGTGAATAAAGTAGGATATTATTTTTATATGGAGTGCTGCCTTATTTTTTCTGATTAATATTTAAGACTAGCTGGTCCCTGAAAGGCCTTGCACCCGACTTTGGACATTGTTACGGTGCTGCCATTTTTATATATACATAAAACGAAAGATAGGACTGCACTCCTGTAGATTTTTAAAGGATCAGTGAAGAAACTTTATTCACCCATAAGTGGCACAGAGCGATGTTTCGGCTCAGACATGAGCCTTTCTTAAGCCTATATATATAATTTAACCATTTTAGGTTATGATAAATACCAGAAAACCCCTTTCTGTGAGTTTTGTCTTACCATACTATTCCACACAGCAAGGCAGTCCACCCCATAAAGTAAGCATCTATCTATGACTACCTTCAAACGAGGATCTTAATAGAGACCTTCAGTAATGCGAGGATGTCTGTTTTATGCTTATATAATTAAACCTTTTTTTAAATTTATTAAAGATGCCCGGTGCAAATTAAGGAGGCAATAAAAGAGAAATTACACAGTTGGATTACAATTGAGACAAATATTTGAGAAGGCGAGGTGGAAGAAAATAATAAATGTCTAAAACATGATTACTAGGTAATATTTATGGCTATGGCTGGAGTAGATGAGAGGGGTTTGCGAGGAGGAAGGAAAAGATAGGAAATGAGGTTGATAAAACAGGATAATTTTAATGCTTATGGGTGTTCATTTGCATTCGCTGCTCATTTTTTTCGCAATACTGATTTTCTTTCTTCTGCAAAATTAAATATGATGTTGGGAATTTCAGGATTGTATAGTGCAGCAATACTTAAAGGGGTTCTCCAGTAATAATGATATTTTACTCAGTGTGAGCAGCCTGCCCCACTAAGCTAAGGATTTATACTTACCTGATCCCCACGCTTCTCCCAGTGTCTCAGTCTTCTGGTACCCACAGTGTTTACATACGCTTAGCATGGTCACATGATTTGCTGAAGTCAATGACTGGCTTCAGAGGTGAGGTGCTACTTGTGGCCACGACACCGCTGAAGCCAGTCATTGGCTGCATAGGAGCATTAGACCATGCACATAGCCAGCAAGATGTAAACAGTGTCGGGACCAGAACATGAACATACCAGTGGTAGCATGGAGGACCAGAGCGGAGGGGAGCCGGTAAGTATGAATCCTTAGGTTAGTGGGGCAGGTTGCAGGAACTATTACTGGAGATCACCTTCAAAGGGTTCCTTTAGTCATGTAGGACAATTGTAATAACATTCTAATTATCATCTACAGGTTTAGGTATTATGATATTAATTAGGCTGGGGTAGATAGATCAGGACTTGTGGTATACATGGGGGCATGATGATCTAGTCAATCTAGCTAGGACTGATGGAATAACGGCTGGCAATGATGGGGCACTGAGCCTAGCCCAGATGGGACTCTGATTGGTAAAATAAGTAGCCCAGGCTCTATCCTGTGCCATGATGGGAATGATATTGAGAATGAAAACTACCTTCCAAGCTCCCCGTACTAAAGGACCTTCTACAGAGGTTGGTTTTCAGCCAAAAGCATTGGCCTTTGTAGAAGGTCAACTCATCAGCTAATAAATGAGCAAACAATTACATGCCGCAAATGAACGGCCATGCCAACGATCCAGCATGCAGCCATTCATTTGCACGGTTATCTTAAGTAGGCACTGAACGACTTGCTATATAATCGTTCAGCATTTGTTATTGGCCAGAAATGTGTAAAGGGACCCTAAGGATGTTATTACAATGCCCAGTCTTTGGGCAGTGTGAGCGCTGATGGATAAGAACACTTCCATTGGTGCTTACTTGCACAGGTCAATGCAAAAGGATTGCAGGAGGAATGCTTCATCCCACCAGAACTTTCAGCTGCTCAGTCGTATCTGCATCCTGGACACACAGATGCTATGGTGCAAGAGTTCAGCTTGGGTAAGGCAGGCAAGCACATAGCCTTCTTGTTACCTGAGGCAAAAATTTAAACGGCACCCCCCATGCCACATTCTTAACCTAACCCTTCACCCCAGCCAGAGGTGTAACTTGACTAGCATGCACTTTCTATAATACCAGTGTCTTCTTATGTGGCACAAGGGCCTCTGGCCCCCTCAGGCTCATGGGACAGTGGCGACTGCTACCTCTGCCCCCTCTATAGCTACGCCCCTGGACCCGTGAGATAATCATTTGGCCATTGCTGTAGGATAATTTGATTCTCCATGCACTCACCCTCTCCTGAGCCAGTAATGGCAGACAATTTGAAGAGGCAGGACTACAGGGGAAACCAATGATAGGACATTGGGTGTGTGTCAGACTTCCCATAGATGTAAGCAGAGGTGCACCTTTAATAGCTGAAATGGCAAGCCCTTCTATATGGGCCATCCTGGTATTACAATCTGTATGGCCGCCAACTGATATGTTATGTCTTCTGCAATGACCTTGGCAAGGGAGATGCCTGGCTGGCCGCAGTTACAGAATCTCAGGAGCAGGACCTGAGATGATCAGATGATTGCCCCAGGGGATGCCTTCTGGAAGGAGTTACCCAAGTAAGAACCCAAGAAGGTAGGTGGGGGTATATCAAGTAGGAGGGGGTATTTGCCCCAAGTGCTGGGTTGGGCGGCAACAAGTCACTCTGCCTTGGCCAGAAAAATTACAGACATCAATCTGAAACTTGCCCCAGGGGAAGCAAAGCCTAGCTACACCATAGGGACAAATAATGTTGCTTGGGACAGAGGTCAATTGATTATAGTGCACTATTGGACATACCATGACCTAATTTTTCAATAATGTTTTTTACAATATCTTTGGATGTGCCCGTATACATGTCTATGTAGGTGGTTGTGTTCACCTGCACCACGGAGCGCAGTCGCATCCCCTCCATTATTCGGCAGTTGTTTACTCTTCCGCTCGCATTGTATTGCGCTGAATAGGTTGACCTAATATAAATTACTTTTAATTGTTTGCAGCTTGTAGATTTGAATTTTCCATTCTATTACCTGCCAAATGCCAAGTGTGATCATTAATTGTCTGCCCAAGTATCAATGAGCTGTGTTTAACCCTGTTTCTATAGCAACCTAACAACATTTGCATAAATGCCTTTTAGCGTTTAAATGGCATTCCCTCAGAAATAAATATGGCTTTAATAACGCGTGCGAGGCATGGCAGAAGTGAATTGCACCTCTCCGCGATGCAGATTGCCTTAATTGTGTATTACTTGCAGATTAAAGGCTATCCCTGTTTACTATACAATGTCTTCCGAGCCCCCGCCCCTCCTGGATAGCATACGACTTACCTTGTCTTCTAATATAAGAACCCTCACCAATCTCCTGTTGTCTGAGAATGTATTGTATAACAGAGAACATCTGTGCTACATGATGTACTGTGCTCGAATGGTGGTCACCCACACAGGCAGCCAAGCGGTTGCTAAATAACCTGAGCTCATCAATCACGCAGAATATGGTAAATAGGTGCTGCAAAAAAATGAATGACATTCTGCAAAAGACCAAAATGCTGCAAAAACGTCAACTTATAACAATTCTGAGCCGTCTGTCCTCTACTTTAATCTGAGGAGCGGGGCCGAGAAGTAACATTGAGCAAATCTAATATTTGAATCCCTTTTGCAAGATATTGTAAGCTCCACTTATTACAAAACTACCCAGAAGCACCCATTTTGTCACACATTTTGCAAAGGATTTACCAAACTCCAGAGATCTCTCTCCTCTACTCTAATCTGTGCAGCTGGGTCGACCAATCAGAAGATTATATCCCTGGACCATTCACCAAACCTTTCCAACAATTCAAACCCTTTTACATGACATTAAAGCCACACCTGATCCACAAAATACATAGAAATTCCCACTTTGTATACTGTACATTGGCAAAAGCCTTATCAAAATCCTGAGATGTTTGTCCTCTACTCTATTCTGAGGAGATGGCTGACCCATCAGAAGACTGAACCGTTCACTAAACCTCCTGACTAGTGTTCATAGAGCACCAAAGTACCCGGGTGCTCGAGTAGAAGACTTTGGGATGCTTGGGTGCTCTACAGAGCACCAGAGCACCATGGTAGTCAATGGCAGAACCAGAGCATTTAACCAGGCACCCCCTGCTCTGAAGAGGGGAGGGTGTCTGGGTCCCAGAAATTGATGGAAACATCACTGAAATGGTTCAGGAACAGCATGGGGAGGATGTCTGGATGCATCTTGGACTCCAAGGTTGCTGCTGGGAACAATTTTGTCTGAGTAGTATGCCACTTTTACAGACTGACAATAATACGCACAAAACCGAAGATAAAATCGATTTTAGAGGAAAAATTGTTAGGAAACATTCTTTCCTGTATATTTACTTGTGATTTACTGCAGGGATAGGAACCACCTGGTGACCCGAGCATTCCTCTCCTTGGCCTGGCTCATCCACTTGAGAGGGGAATGGTCGGTCACCAGACGGAACCTCCTCCCTAACAGGTAGTAGCGGAGAGATTCGAGTGCCCACTTGATAGCCAGGCACTCCCTCTCCACTATGCTATACCTGGTCTCGGCGGGACTGAGCTTACGGCTCAGGAAGACAACGGGATGTTCTTCCCCGTTGACCTCCTGAGACAGCACAGCACCGAGGCCTACCTCCGAGGCGTCGGTCTGTACGACAAACTCCCGGTTGAAGTCGGGTGTCACCAAAACCGGGGACCCACAGAGGGCCGACTTCAACGCGGAGAAAGCCTCCTCCGCCTTCTCACTCCAGCTAACCTTCCCAGACTTTCGCCCCTTCAATAGGTCTGTCAACGGCGCTGCTATTGTGGCAAAGTGGGGCACAAACCGCATGTAGTACCCTATCATTCCCAGGAAGGACTTTACCTGCCTGGCAGTGACCGGTCGGGGCCAGTTACGTATGGCTTCCACTTTAGTTACCTGCGGCTTGATGACTCCCCGCCCAATTACATATCCCAGGTATTTGGTCTCTTCCAACCCAATCGCACACTTCTTTGGATTGGCGGTTAGACCAGCTTTCCTCAGGGCATCCACTACTGCCTGCACTTTGGGCAAATGGCTTTCCCAGTCGGTGCTGTGGATGATTACATCGTCTAAGTAGGCCGAGGCGTACCGACGATGAGGTCGCAGCACAATATCCATTAACCTTTGGAAGGTGGCGGGGGCGCCATGCAGGCCAAAGGGTAACACCTTATAATGATACAGGACCTGCGGGGTAACAAAAGCAGTTTTTTCCTTGGCCGACTACGTTAAGGGTACTTGCCAGTATCCTTTAGTGAGGTCTAGCACAGAAAAATAACGGGCTTGCCCTAAATTCTCAACAAGCTCGTCTACCTGGGGCATGGGATACGCATCAAACTTGGACACTTCATTTAATTTGCGAAAATCGTTGCAGAACCGCAACGTCCCATCCGGCTTGGGTATCAGGACTATGGGACTGGCCCACTCACTTTTCGACTCCTCAATGACATCGAGCTTCAACATTAATTGCACTTCCTCCGCGATGGCCCGTCGCCGAGCCTCGGGTACCCGGTATGGTTTTAACCGGATCTTGGCCTGAGGCTCAGTGACGATGTCATGTTGGATGAGAGACGTGCGGCCAGGGAGGTCCGAGAACACATCCGTGTTCCGACTGACGAACTCCCTGACTTCCTGAACTTGTTTGGAAGACAGGCTGTCTGCAATTTTTACCGTGGTTACTGCTTCACAGGCCTCGAACTGTGGGGCTGGACCCTTCTCACCTAGAAGCCCTGGCCGGGGGCTGTTGTCGTCGGCCATGTTCCTATCTTTCCACGGCTTTAGTAAATTCACGTGGTACACCTGCTCCGGCTTGCGCCGCCCTGGCTGGTGTACCTTGTAATTTACTTCCCCTACCTTCTCGATCACCTCATAGGGGCCCTGCCACCTAGCTAGGAACTTGCTGTCAAGGGTGGGTACCAGAACCAAAACCCGATCTCCCGGATTGAAGTCCCGTACCCGAGCCTGACGATTATACACCCTACTTTGGGCTTGTTGCGCTGCCTCCATATGCTCCCGGACCAGCGGCAACACCCTTTCCATCCGTTCCTGCATCTGGGTGACATATTCAATGACACTTTTGTGGGGGACAGGTTGCTGTTCCCACGCTTCCTTGGCAATATCCAACAGGCCTCGAGGGTGTCTGCCATAAAGCAGTTCGAAGGGCGAGAACCCAGTTGAGGCCTGGGGCACCTCTCGCACTGCGAACATGAGATAGGGCAGAAGCAAGTCCCAGTCCTTCCCATCTCTAGACACCACCCTTTTTAACATATTTTTTAAAGTTTGGTTAAACCTCTCGACAAGACCGTCTGTTTGCGGATGGTAAACGGACGTCCGTAACTGCTTTATACGCAACAATTTACACAGTTCCCTCATAACTTTGGACATAAAAGGGGTCCCTTGGTCTGTCAGAACCTCTTTTGGCAGGCCCACACGGGAAAACATTTCCATTAACTCTTTGGCGATGAGCTTAGCTGAGGTATGTCGCAGAGGCACCACCTCCGGATACCGAGTTGCATAGTCGAGAACTACCAGAATGTGTTGGTGGCCCCTGGCAGACTTTGGTACAGGCCCAATTAGATCCATAGCGATTCGCTCAAACGGGACCTCAATAATTGGAAGAGGTACCAGAGGACTACGGAAATGTGGCTGGGGGCTATTTATCTGACAGGTCGGACAGGACTTACAATAATTTTCTACCTCCTTGAACACACCGGGCCAATAAAACCGCTGCAGTATGCGGTCCTGGGTTTTCTGCCACCCCAGGTGTCCCCAAGAACATGTTGGTGGGCAAGCTCCATAACCAGCTTGCGATATGCGGTGGGCACCACCAACTGTTCAACGGGCTCACCTCGGATTTGGTTCACCCGATACAACATATCCTGAAGAACAATAAATCGTGGGAACATTAATTCAGCCCCAGGTTTCTGGGGTTTACCATCAATTATTACGACACTTTCCCAGGCCCTGGTTAGGGTTTGGTCCCGGTGTTGTGCGGTCCCAAAATTTTCCCCGGAGACATTGAGGTCTGCCAACTCAGGTCCCGGTGGCAAGTCCTCCGTGTCTCCCACCATTACACTCAGTGGGGTTGTCTCCCCTCTACCGCAGCAGTGGTGGTCACCCCTACCGCAGGCCCTTCGGACTCGGGCTCCCAGGGCTCTGGCCTCCCACTGGAACCAGGCCACTCTGCTAGGGTTACCCCTGTCTCAGGGTTATTAGTCACTTTCACCTCAGGCCATAGTGACGGAAAACCAGGGAAGTCTCTCCCAATTATTAGTTCATAAGGTAGCTTTGCGGAGATCGCCACTTCACAAGTCCATGTGCCGGCCGCCGTGGATAGAGACATTACAGCAGTGGGATAGTCCTTTAAGTCTCCATGTATCCACACCAACGTTCCGGCCCGTATACTGGGTGGGCTGTACCAGGGCAGCACTTACCAGGGTTACTAGGCTCCCTGAGTCCAACAGCGCCACTGCCAGATTATCACCCACTTGCACCTGGCACAGATGACGATTGTCTATTGTCTCGGGTGTGCCGGTCGCACACAGTCTCCGGGCATACATGGAAGCCCGGTACCCATAATTAGTCTCCATGGGTTCTCCCCACTGTGGACAGTCGGCCCTCACGTGGCCAGGCTCGTGACACCGCCAGCAGACTATCGGGGCCGGGTCTACAGGGGGTACACCCCGAGCAGGTGTCTCGGGTACCAGTCGTCGGGACTGGATGGGAGACCTCCGGGGTTTGACCGGCCCCCTCCCAACAACACCCCCTTTCAAGTTTTTTTGTGGCCTCATAGCGCTCCACCAGGTCGACCATTTCCAGGGCATTAGTGGGTGATACCTGGCCGATCCAGTGCTGAAGGGGGTACGGCAAGGCCCTCCAGAATATGTCAGCCAGCAGACGGTCCAGCATAGCAGCCGGACTTAGAATATCAGGCTGCAGCCATTTTTGCAACCTGTGCAGCAACTCATAGTACTGCGGCCGGGCGGGTTCAGCCGCTTTGAAGTCCCACTGGTGGACTCGCTGAGCCCGGACTAACACGTTCACCCCCAGTCTGGCCAGGATCTCCCCCTTCACCGTGGGGTAATCAGTAGCCTGGTCATCTGCCAAATCAGAGAATACCTGCTGGGGTCCCGACGCCAGGAACGGAGTGACCACTTCAGCCCACTGGTCACGGAGTAACTTCTCCCTCACGGCCACCTTTTCAAAGACCGACAGATATGTCTCAACGTCGTCTGAGGGGGTCATCTTTGGGATCGCTGCACGGACCGCTTTCCGGGCATCATGGACGTGTTGGGTCGCTCCTGCCGTTTGCAAAGCCATCACGTGTTGTAAAAGCAGCTGATTAGTCTCCTGCTGCTGCTTGTTAGCCTCCCGCTGCTGCAGGTTAGCCTCCACAAGGGCTTTTACAACCGCCTCCATTTTGTCAGGGATCACAGGCTGCAACTTTGCCGGCCTAATATAGAACATCCAGTCGTGCCCAGCAGCAACAAAAAATTTTCAGCGTTCACGCCAGCCTCACTGCGCATGCCCGCATCCGACACCAAATGTGGGGAGTCGCTCTGGTAGATAGCGGTGCGGGTGCAGTACTGAGGCAAAACAAGGAGTCCAGCATGTGCAATAAACAGTGTTTTATTCACACTTGCACAACATAAATGAAAAACAGTCTCTTGGTGATAATTCACACATAACAAATAATGTGGCCAAACAAAACAGGCCAACACAGGGTTCAGTCACCTGGGAGGTTTAGGTGAGGGTTCACACCTAGCAGTCGGCCCAGCCGCAGGAGATTCCACCTTCAAGTTGCAGGGAAAAACACCACCTTGCTGAGCTCTTTCCTCCAGGTCATAGAACTCCACAGGACTGTTAGCAGCTCCAGGACAATCACAGCCCCAGCTGCTGGTGCTGGCTGAGTTTTTAAACCCAGCCCAAAACCAGGACTGGGTCGTGGGGAGCAGCCACCCACCCTACACTTTAGCTGCTCCCGGTAAGAGCCGGCCCGGATCGGCTTTGCAGCCATGCTATTTAAAACTATGTCAGTAGCACTAGCTGCTGCCGACATCAACAAAAACAGCTCTTACCTCACCGAGGCTATGAACCTCGGTGACACATACCTGCCATCCACGACGGCACCCTGCACCTTACCACAATATATATATATTTTTTTTTTTTTGGAGAGAGAGAGAGAGAGAAAGACAGAAAGACAAATACATGCATAGGCATAGACAATAGATACACATATTATCCGCTTCAGCCCCCCTAGCTTAAACACCCTTAATGACCAGGCCACTTTTTACAATTCTGCACTACACTACTTTCACCGTTTATTGCTCCGTCATGCAACTTACCACCCAAATGAATTTTACCTCCTTTTCTTCTCACTAATAGAGCTTTCATTTGGTGCTATTTCATTGCTGCTGACATTTTTACTTTTTTTGCTATTAATCAAAAATGACCGAAATTTTTGCAAAAAAATGACATTTTTCACTTTCTGTTGTAAATTTTTTTTAAAAAAACTACATTTCTATATAAATTTTTCTCTAAATTTATTGTTCTACATGTCTTTGATAAAAAAAATCCAATAAGTGTATATTTATTGGTTTGGGTAAAAGTTATAGCGTTTACAAACTATGGTGCAAAAAGTGAATTTCGGCATTTTGAAGCAGCTCTGACTTTCTGAGCGCCTGTCATGTTTCTTCAGGTGCTAGAATGTCAGGAAAGTATAAATACCCCCAAATCACACCATTTTAGATAGAAGACACCCCAAAGTATTCACGGAGGGGCTTGGTGAGTTCATGTATCATTTCATTTTTTTCACAAGTTAGCGGAAAATGACACTTTCTGAGAAAAAAAAAAAAAAGTTTCAATTTCTGATAACTTCTGGCAAAAAAAAAAAAAATCTCAGACGGACTCACTATGCCCCTCAGTGAATACCTTGGGGTGTCTACTTTCCGAAATGGGGTCATTTGTGGGGTGTGTTTACTGTTCTGGCATTTTGGGCGGGGCTAAATTGTGAGCCGCCATGTAAAACCTAAAGGTACTCATTGGAATTTGGGCCCTTTGCGCACCCAGGCTGCAAAAAGTGTCACTCATGTGGTATCGCCGTACTCAGGAGAAGTAGGGCAATGTGTTTTGGGGTGTATTTTTACATACACCCATGTTGGAGTGAGAGAAATATCTCTGTAAATTGTCAACTTTGTATAAAATTTTTTAAAAGTTGTCGTTTACAGAGATATTTTTCACACAAAGTATGGGTATATATAAAAATACACCCCAAACACATTGCCCTACTTCTCCTGAGTACGGCGATACCACATGTGTGCCACTTTTTGCAGCTTGGGTGCGCAAAGGGCCCTAAAACCAATGATTACCTTTAGGATTTCACAGGGCATTTTTACGCATTTGGATTCCAGACTTCTTCTCACGCTTTAGGGCCCCCTAAAATGCCAGGGCAGTAAAAATACCCCACATGTGACCCCATTTTGGAAAGAAGACACCCCAAGGTATTCTGTGAGGGGTATGGTGAGTTCATGTAAAATTTTATTTTTGTCACAAGTTAGTGGAATATGAGACTTTGTAAAAAAAAAAAAAAAAAAAAAAAACAATTTCCGCTGACTTGTGCCAAAAATAAAAATTCTGTGGACTCACCATGCCCCTCACAGAATACCTAGGGGTGTCTTCTTTCCAAAATGGGGTCACATGTGGGGTATTTATACTCACCTGGCATTTTAGGGGCCCCTAAAGTGTGAGAATCCAAATGCGTAAAAATGTCCTGTGAAATCCTAAAGGTACTCATTGGTTTTAGGGCCCCTTTGCACCCAGGCTGCAAAAAGTGGCACTCATGTGGTATCGCCGTACTCAGGAGAGTAGGGCAATGTGGTTTGGGGTGTATTTTACATATACCCATGCTGCGTGTGAGAAATATCGCTGTAAACGACAACTTTTTAAATTTTTTTATTCAAAGTTGTCAATTTACAGAGATATTTCTCTCACCCAGTATGGGTATATGTAAAATACACCCCAAAACACATTGCCCTACTTCTCCTGAGTACGCCGATACCACATGTGTGACACTTTTTGCAGCCAAGATGCTAAAGGGCCCTAATTCCAATGAGTACCTTTTAGGAGGGCATTTTTACGCATTTTTCTTCTCACGCTTTAGGGGTCCCTAAAATGCCAGGACAGTATAAATACCCACATGTGACCCCATTTTGGAAAGAAGACACCCCAAGGTATTCCATGAGGGGCATGGCGAGTTCATAGAAGATTTTTTTGGCACAAGTTAGTGGAAATTGATTTTTATTGTTTTTCTCACAAAGTCTCCGTTTCCGCTAACTTTTGACAAAAGTTTAATTTTTCATGGACTCATTATGCCCCTCAGCGAATACCTTGGGGTGTCTTCTTTCCAAAATGGGGTCACATGTGGGGTATTTATACGGCCCTGGCATTTTAGGGGCCCTAAAGCGTGAGAAGAAAAATGCGTAAAAATGCCCTCCTAAAAGGTACTCGTTGGAATTTGGGCCCCTTTGCGCATCTTGGCTGCAAAAAGTGTCACTCATGTGGTATCGCCGTACTCAGGAGAAGTAGGGCAATGTGTTTAGGGTGTATTTTTACATATACCCATGCTGGGTGAGAGAAATATCTCTGTAAATTGACAACTTTGAATAAAAAATTTTAAAAAGTTGTCGTTTACAGCGATATTTCTCACACCCAGCATGGGTATATATAAAAATACACCCCAAAACACATTGCCCTACTTCTCCTGAGTACGGCGATACCACATGAGTGACACTTTTTTGCAGCCAAGATGCGCAAAGAGGCCCTAAAACCAATGAGTACCTTTAGGATTTCACAGGGCATTTTTACGCATTTGGATTCTCACGCTTTAGGACCGCTAAAATGCCAGGGCAGTATAAATACCCCACAAGTGACCCCATTGTGGATAGAAGACACCCCAAGGTATTCTGTGAGGGGTATGGTGAGTTCACAGAAAAAAAATTTGGAACAAGTTAGCGGAAATTGTTTTTTTTTGTTTTTTTACAGTCTCATATTCCACTAACTTGTGACAAAAATAATATTTTCCATGAACTCACCATACCCCTCACGGAATACCTTAGGGTGTCTTCTTTCTAAAATGGGGTCACATGTGGGGTTTTGTACTGCCCTGGCATTTTAGGGGTCTTCGCAATCATTACACGTATGGCCAGCATTAGGAGTTTCTGCGATTCTCCGTATATTGAGCAGACGGGTAATGAGATTTTTTCCGTTCAGCCTCTGCGCTGAAAAAAAAAATGAACGGCACAGATTTTTTCATTCGCATCGATCAATGTGGATGAAAAAATCTCTGCCAAAATCAGTGACTGCGGTGCGGTGGGCTGGGCGCTAGCTACCTAACAAGTAGCTAGCTAACTGGCGGTAAAGGGGCCCTTATGCCCCATTCACACGTCCGAAATTCTGTTTGCGGAACGGAATTGCGGACCCATTCATTTCTATGGGGACAGACTTTGTCCCGCTCGGATCCGGAATTACGGATCTGCGCTTCCGAGTCTGCACTTCCGTTCTGCAAAAATATAGAACATGTCCTATTCTTGTCCGCAACTGCGGACAAGAAAAGCATTTTCTATATAGTTCTGGCAATGTGCGGATCTGCAAAATGCGGAAAGCACATTGCCGGTGTCCGTGTTTTGAGGATCCGCGGATCGGATCCGCGGATCGGATCCGCGGATCGGATCCAGCGGATCCGTGAATCCACGGATCCGCAAAACACATATGGACGTCTGAATGGAGCCTTACAAGGGGTGTGATCAATGACAGGGGGTGATCAGGGGTCTAGATGGGGTGATCAAGGGGTTAATAGGTGAGGGGGTGGGGGGTTAGTGTAGTGTTTGGTGCAACTTTACTGTAGTTACCTGGTCCTCTGGTGGTCGATCCCAGTAAATGGGACCACCAGAGGACCAGGTAGCAGCTATATCAGACGCTGTTCATAAAACAGCGTCTGATATAGCAGTTTGATGCGATTTTATTCGCATCTACAGCCTGCCAGCGATGATCCATCGCTGGCAGGCTGCTAGCCAGACTGCTGTGCCGCGCTTCCTGTGAGCAGCGCGCGCTGCGCGCGTTCACAGGAAATCTCGGCTCTCACGAGATGACGCGCCGACGCGTCAACTCAGAGCTACAGGGCCGCCCGCAGGACGCATCCCTGCGTTAGGCGGTCCTGTAGCGGTTATAAAGATATATATAGACACATGCATTCATACAGATACATAGACACACACACTTATATATATTGTGGTAAGGTGCAAGGTGTCATATGCGATGGCAGGTACGTGTCACCGAGGTTGCTGGCCTCGGTGAGGTGAGAGCCGGGTTTTTGTCTGCAGCAGCTAGTGCTGTTTGACTCTTTTAAATAGCATGGCTGCAAAGCCGATCCGGGCCGGCTCTTACTGGGAGCAGCTAAAGAGTAGGGTGGGTGGCTGCTCCCCACGGTCCAGTCCGAGTTTTGGGCTGGGTATAAAACACAGCCATCAGCTGTGTCTGGTGTGATTATCCTGGAGCCTGCTAACAGGGCTGAGGAGTTCTCTGTGCTGGAGGACGGAGCTCAGCAAGGTGGTGTTTCCCTGCAACCTGAAGGAGGAATCGCCTGCGGCTGAACCGACTGCTAGGTGTGAACCCGCACTTAAACCACCCAAGGTGACTGGACCCTGTGTTGGCCTGTTTTTGGTTTTGCCACATGATTTCTGTTGTGTGTGAACTGTCACCAAGAGACTGTTTTCATTTCTGGTGTGCAAGTGTGAATAAAACACTGTTTGATGCACAATCTGGACTCCTTGTTTTGCCTCTAAACTGCACCCGCACCGCTGTCTACCAGAGCGACTCCCCACATTTGGTGTCGGATGCGGGCATGCGCAGTGAGGCTGGCGTGAACGCCGAACTTTGTTTTTGCTGAGCAAAAGTGAATGTCCTATATTAAGCCGGCAAAGTTGCAGCCTGTGATCCCCGACAAAATGGAGGCGGCTGTGAAAGCCCTCATAGAGGCTAACGTGCAGCAGCGGGAGACCAACCAGCTACTGCTACAGCACGTGATGGCGTTGCAAGCGGCAGGAGCGTCCCACCGCGTCCACGATGCCCGGAAAGCTGTCCGTGCCGCGATCCCTAAGATGACCCCCTCGGATGATGTTGAGACCTATCTGGCGGTGTTCGAGAAGGTGGCCGTGAGGGAGAAATTACCCCGAGAACAGTGGGCAGAGGTCGTCGCTCCGTTCCTGGCGTCTGGACCCCAGCAAGTATTTTTTGACCTCCCAGGTGACCAAGCAGCTGACTACCCGACTGTGAAAGGTGAGATCCTGGCAAGACTGGGGGTGAATGTTTTGGTCCGGGCCCAGCGGGTGCATCAGTGGGAGTTTAACCCGGCTGAACCCGCCAGGCCACAATACTATGACTTGCTACAACGGTTGCAAAATGGCTGCAGCCAGACATACTGACTCCCACTGCTATGCTCGACCGTCTGTTAGCCGATGTCTTCTGGAGGGCTTTGCCTTACCCTCTCCAGCACTGGATCGGCCAGGTATCGCCCACCAATGCCCTGGAGATGGTCGACCTGGTGGAGCGGTACGAGGCCACCAGAAACCTGCAGGGGAGTCTTGCTGGGAAGGGGTCAGTCAAACCCCGGAGGCCTCTGCCCCAGTTCCGACGTCCGGCGACAGAGCGGCCTGCACGGAATATACCCCCTGCGAGTCCGCCTCCCGTGGTATGCTGGAGGTGTCAGGAGCCAGGCCACATCAGGGCCGACTGTCCGCATCGGGATGAGCCGATGGAGGTGAACTACGGGGTCGCCACTCCTTGTATGCACGGAAGCTGTGCGCAACTGGCACCCGTGAGGTGCAAGACCATAACCACCTGTGTCAGGTAGAGGTGGGAGATTCGCTGGCGGTGGCTCTGCTGGACTCCGGGAGTTTAGTCTCCCTGGTAAGGGCTGCCCTTGTACGGCCTGTGGAGTATACTGGCCGTAAAGTCGGGGTCCTGTGCATCCACGGAGACCTGAAAGACTACCCCACTGCACTAGTGACTTTGTCCACAGCGGCTGGTAGGTGGACCCACGAGGTGGCTGTCGCTACTAAACTCCCACATGAACTAATACTTGGGAGGGACTTCCCGGTTTTCCGGCGCTGTGGCCGGCAATAAAGGTATCTGAGGGACCCGAGACAGGGGTGACCCTAGTAGAGTGGCCTGATACCGCTGGAAGGCCAGAACCCTGGGAGCCCGAGTCTGAAGGGCCGGGCGGTAGGGGTGACCACTGCTCCAGCGGTAGAGGGGGAGACAACCCCACTGAGTGTAATGGTGGGAGACACGGAGGACTTGCCACCGGGACCTGAGTTGGCAGACCTCAATGTCTCCGGGAAAATTTTGGGACCGCACAACACCGGGACCAAACCCTAACCAGGGCCTGGGAGAATGTGCTGGAAATTGATGGTAAACCCCAGAAACCAGGGGCTGAATTAATGTTCCCACGATTTATTGTTCTACAGGATATGTTGTATCGGGTGAACCAAGTCCGAGGTGAACCTGTTGAACAGTTGGTGGTGCCCACAGCGTATCGCAAGCTTGTCATGGAGCTTGCCCACCAACATGTTCTTGGGGACACCTGGGGTGGCAGAAAACCCAGGACCGCATACTGCAGCGGTTTTATTGGCCCAGTGTGTTCAAGGAGGTAGAAAATTATTGTAAGTCCTGTCCAACCTGTCAGATAACTAGCCCCCAGCCACATTTCCGTAGTCCTCTGGTACCTCTGCCAATTATTGAAGTACCGTTTGAGCGAATCGCTATGGATTTAATTGGGCCTGTACCAAAGTCTGCCAGGGGCCACCAACACATTCTGGTAGTTCTCGACTATGCCACTCGGTATCCGGAGGCGGTGCCTCTGCGACATACCTCAGCTAGGCTCATTGCCAAAGAGTTAATGGAGATGTTTTCCCGTGTGGGCCTGCCAAAAGAGGTTCTGACAGACCAAGGGACCCCTTTTATGTCCAAAGTAATGAAGGAACTGTGTAAATTGTTGCGTATAAAGCAGTTACGGACGTCCGTTTACCATCCGCAAACAGACGGTCTTGTTGAGAGGTTTAACCAAACTCTAAAAATATGTTAAAAAGGGTGGTGTCTAGAGATGGGAAGGACTGGGACCTGCTTCTGCCCTATCTCATGTTCGCAGTGCGAGAGGTACCCCAGGCCTCTACTGGGTTCTCGCCCTTCGAACTGCTTTATGGCAGACACCCTCGGGGCCTGTTGGATATCGCCAAGGAAGCATGGGAACAACAGCCTGTCCCCCACAAAAGTGTCATTGAGTATGTCACCCAGATGCAGGAACGGATAGAAAGGGTGTTGCCGCTGGTCCGGGAGCATATGGAGGCAGCGCAACAAGCCCAGAGTAGGGTGTATAATCGTCAGGCTCGGGTACGGGGCTTCCATCCGGGAGATCGGGTTTTGGTTCTGGTACCCACCCTTGACAGCAAGTTCCTAGCTAGGTGGCAGGGCCCCTATGAGGTGATCGAGAAGGTAGGGGAAGTAAATTACAAAGTACACCAGCCAGGCGGCGCAAGCCGGAGCAGGTGTACCACGTGAATTTACTTAAGCCGTGGAAAGATAGGGACACAGCCGACGACCACAGCCCCGGCCAGGGCTTCTAGGTGAAAAGGGTCCAGCCCCACAGTTCGAGGCCTGTGAAGCAGTAACCACGGTAAAATTGCAGACAGCCTGTCTTCCAAACAAGTTCAGGAAGTCAGGGAGTTCATCAGTCGGAACACGGATGTGTTCTCGGACCTCCCTGGCCGCACGTCTCTCATCCAACATGACATCGTCACTGAGCCTCAGGCCAAGATCCGGTTAAAACCATACCGGGTACCCGAGGCTCGGCGACGGGCCATCGCGGAGGAAGTACAGTTAATGTTGAAGCTCAAGGTCATTGAGGAGTCGAAAAGTGAGTGGGCCAGTCCCATAGTCCTAATACCCAAGCCGGATGGGACGCTGCGGTTCTGCAACGACTTTCGCAAGTTAAATGAAGTATCCAAGTTTGACGCGTATCCCATGCCCCGAGTAGACGAGCTGGTTGAAAGTTTAGGACAAGCCCGTTATTTTTCCGTGCTGGACCTCACTAAAGGGTACTGGCAGGTACCCTTAACGGAGTCGGCTAAGGAAAAACCGCATTTGTTACACCCGCAGGGCCTGTATCACTACAAGGTGTTACCCTTTGGCCTGCATGGCGCCCCGCCACTTTCCAAAGGTTAATGGACATAGTGCTGCGACCACATCGTCGGTACGCCTCGGCCTACTTAGATGATGTAGTCATCCACAGCACCGACTGGGAAAGCCATTTACCCAAGGTGCAGGCGGTAGTGGATGCCCTGAGGAAAGCCCGACTGACCGCTAACCCAAAGAAGTGCTCCATAGGGTTAGAGGAGACAAAATATCTGGGATATATAATTAGGCGGGAGTCATCAAACCTCAGGTAACTAAGGTAGAGGCCATTCGTAACTGGCCCCGACCGGTCACCACCAGGCAGGTAAAGTCGTTCCTGGGGATTGTAGGTTACTACATGAGGTTTGTGCCCCACTTTGCCACAATAGCAGCGCCATTGACAGACCTGTTGAAGGGGCGAAAGTCTGGGAGGGTTAGCTGGAGTGAGAAGGCGGAGGAGGCTTTCTCCGCGTTGAAGTCGGCCCTGTGTGGGTCCCCGGTTTTGGTGACACCCGACTTCAACAAGGAGTTTGTCGTACAGACCGACGCCTCAGAGGTAGGCCTCGGTGCGGTACTGTCGCAGGAGGTCAACGGGGAAGAACATCCCGTTGTCTTCCTGAGCCGTAAGCTCAGTCCCGCCGAGTCCAGATATAGTATAGTGGAGAGGGAGTGCCTGGCTATCAAGTGGGCACTCGAATCTCTCCGCTACTACCTGTTAGGGAGGAGGTTCTGTCTGGTGACCGACCATTCCCCCTCAAATGGATGAGTCAGGCCAAGGAGAGGAATGCTCGGGTCACCAGGTGGTTCCTATCTCTTCAAAATTTCAAGTTTTCCGTGGAACACAGGGCAGGCCGCTTGCAGGGCAACGCAGATGCCCTGTCCCGCGTCCACTGCCTTACGTGTGTTCACCCCTCAGGGTTGAACAAAGGGGGGTATGTGGTAAGATGCAAGGTGTCATATGCGATGGCAGGTACGTGTCACCGAGGTTGCTGGCCTCGGTGAGGTGAGAGCCGGGTTTTTGTCTGCAGCAGCTAGTGCTGTTTGACTCTTTTAAATAGCATGGCTGCAAAGCCGATCCGGGCCGGCTCTTACTGGGAGCAGCTAAAGAGTAGGGTGGGTGGCTGCTCCCACGGTCCAGTCCGAGTTTTGGGCTGGTATAAAACACAGCCATCAGCTGTGTCTGGTGTGATTATCCTGGAGCCTGCTAACAGGGCTGAGGAGTTCTCTGTGCTGGAGGACGGAGCTCAGCAAGGTGGTGTTTCCCTGCAACCTGAAGGAGGAATCGCCTGCGGCTGAACCGACTGCTAGGTGTGAACCCGCACTTAAACCACCCAAGGTGACTGGACCCTGTGTTGGCCTGTTTTTGGTTTTGCCACATGATTTCTGTTGTGTGTGAACTGTCACCAAGAGACTGTTTTCATTTCTGGTGTGCAAGTGTGAATAAAACACTGTTTGATGCACAATCTGGACTCCTTGTTTTGCCTCTAAACTGCACCCGCACCGCTGTCTACCAGAGCGACTCCCCACATTATATATATATATATATATATATATATATATATATAGATACACACAACACCCATACATAGATATATATAGACACATATAAACACACATACATAGATAAATATGGACACATATACACACATGCATACATAGAGATATATATATATATATATATATATATATAGAGAGACACATATATACATACACACATGCATTAATAGATATACTGTATATACACACACACATAACAAACATAGATTGGTCACTTACCTTTCTACATGGAGGCTGCAGGAGAGGAGCAGTCAGGAGGCACGTAGGAGGAGGGGGAGCACCGCTGATGGCATGCAGAGGTTTTTTCTCTCTGACCTCTGCATGCTTCTTTCTGAGCCGGCGGACCTGGCAGCATCAATCAACGTCAGCAGGCACGTGTGTAGAGCTGGCTCCTCATTGGCTCAGCATGCCTGCTGACGTATAATGCTGCTGCCCTGCGGTCCTCCGGAGCCTGCATTCCCGAGTCCTAAAAAAGTAAATAAACAGGGGAAGGCCCGTCTATTTAAACTGTCTGTGCAGAGTAGGGGGCGGGGCCTACCATGCGCTCCGGGCCCCCCTGTGCCGCGGGCCCCATAGCAGTGGCGTTCCCTGCCTATATTGGCGGTACGGCACTGGCTATCGATACTACCCTCTGTAGCAGAGGCAACCGTCTCCTGCTCCTCCTCATCATCATCATCCAATTTGCGCTGAGAAGACGAACTGAGGATGGTATGGCTATCACCATGTGTACTGTCTTCCTCCATTTCCACCTCTTCCACATGCAAAGCGTCCACCTTCATTGTGAGCAGGGAGTGTTTCAGTAGACATAGAAATGGGTTGGTTACGCTGAAAATAGCGGCATCGCCCCTCACCATTTGTGTTGATTCCTCAAAGTTGCATAAAACCTCACAGAGGTCAAATATTCATGCCCACTCCTCACTTGTGATGAGCGGAAGCTGAATGGAAAGGCGACGACCATATTGCAGCTGGTATTCCACTACTGCCCTTTGCTGCTCACAAATGCTTGCCAACATGTGGAACGTGGAGTACCAGCACGTGCTATTGTCGCACAACAGTGGGTGAGCTGGCAATTGGAAGCATTGCTGCAGCATTGCCAGACCAGCGGCAGCTGTAGATTACTTTCGGAAATGGGCACACACGCGGTGCACCTTCACCAATAGCTCAGGTAAATTGGGGTAGGTTTTGATAAACTGCTGAACCACTAAGTTGAATACGTGGGCTAGGCATTGTATGTGTGTGAGCTTGCCGAGCTCCAAAGCCGCCACCAAGTTACAGCCATTATCAGACAAAACCATGCCTGGTTGTAGGTTGAGTGGCGAGAGCCACAGCTCAGTCTGGCCCCTTTACCCTGCCACAACTCTGCAGCGGTGTGCTGTTTGTCACCTAAGCAAATTAATTTCAGCACGGGCTGTTGCCACTTCCCCACTGCAGTGCTTTACTGCTTCCAGCTACTGACTAATGGCTGACTAGTGCTGCAAGATAAGAATTCAGAGGTGGAAGTGGAGGAGGAGAAGGGGGGGGGGGGGTTGCAGCCACTAATGTAGGTGGTGGCGGAAATCCTGATGGAAGTAGGGCCTGCAATCCTTGGCATCGGTAGCACCTTTTGCCATCCCTGGGTACGACTGGCTTGCGGCCTCCACAATGTTCACCCAGTGTGCCACCATGGAAATATAACGTCCCTGGCCAAAAGCACTCCATGTGTCAGTCATTAAGTGGACCTTCCCAATAACTGCGTTGGTCAGGGCACGGTTGAAGTTACGGGACATATGCTGGTGTAAAGCGGGGACTGAATAACGAGGGATGGCCACTGCCATCAGGCTGCTTTCGTTCAAAGGCCTAGGTTATGAACATCTGTACGCTGCGCTGGGACACAGAAGTGGATGTGCTAGCTCAGGGATGGGCAAACTGCGGCTCCTCAGGTGTTGCAAAACTACAACTCCCAGCATGCCCAGTCTGGCTACAGCTATTAGCCTACAGCAGGGGATGGTGGGAGTTGGAGCTTTACAACAGCTGGAGTGCCGCAGTTTGCGTATCCCTGTGCTAGCTGATGGTGCTTGCAAAGGCCCAGGTGCACGACGTGAGGCATCCTGGCCTGCGTCTTGAGGTTTGGCCAGGACGTAACATAGGGGAAGAGGAGGCAGTGGTGTGACCCGCAGACACTGATTGTGGACCCCGGCGTTTGGCCCACCTAGTAGGGTGCTTTGATGCCATGTGGTGGATCATGCTGGTGGTGGTGAGGTTGCTAGTGTTCACGTCCCTACTCATTTTGGTACAGCACAGGTTGCAAATGACAATTCTTTTATCGTCAGCACTTTCCTCAAAAAAGCGCCAGACTACGGAACACCTACCCCTTGGCAAGGGAGATTGCCGCAAGGGGGTGCTCCAGGGAACAGTTGTGGGCCTTTTTGGTGTGGCCCGCTTTCTCCCGTTTGCCACTCCACTGCCTCTTCCAGCCTGTTGCGGTGCTGCGGATCCCTCCCCCTCTGTACTGCTGTCCTCGCTTGGCTTGCCACCTTCCCAGGTTGGGTCAGTGATTTCATCGTCCACCACCTCCTCTTCCACTTCCTCACTCTGGTCATCCTCCTGACTTGTTGACCTAACAAGAACCTCATTTATTGACAACTGTGTCTCATCCTCATCATGAACCTATTGAGACACTTATTGCGGTTGACTTATTGGCAACTAGGTCTCATCATCATCATCCACCTCATGAAATACTAATTGCTGTTCCCCACCGTCATCTTTTTCTGACTGTGGATGCTCAAGAGTTTGGGAATCAGTGCACAAGATCTCCTCATGTCCTTCTTCAAGCGGGCTTGGTGAGAGGGCCAAATCAAGGAATGGCGATGAAAAGAGCTCCTCTGAATATCCGAGTGTGGGATCACTTTGTAACGGATCGCCTGGCACCGCGACTGGGTACCTCCGTTAAAGGATGCTCCTAGCGTTTCCTGAGGACTCCAAGCACTCTAGCAGGCACCTCAATCACCGAACCTGAGAAGCATATGAATCCTCTCAAGCCTCTGAATGCTGTAGACAGTTAAATAGGAACCATACGAATAGGTTTGCACTCCTAGCAATCAAACTGGAACAGCATGCAATAAATCCTCCCCCAATAATGAGACGACACTTCACTTTGAGGGTTAAACAGGAACTCTAACTTTATTGAGGGCTACCTGCCGGGTATTTATGCAGGTCTCCCACCTGGTGGACACTCCCCTAGGGGACCAGAAGGAAGACTGAGACACAGGGGATACAGCAGCCAATCACATACAATGGGACAATACAGACACCCCCAGCATATCCCTCCCCTCTGCCTGTGATACAATTACCTTACACGGGTTACTGTAATCATCACAGGCAGGAGAATACACAAAGTCTTCTGTCCTAGAGACAACCGAGGAGTCATTCAATTATCTCTCAGGACAAAGAGAAATCGCCAATACACACGTGGGGACAATAGGACAGACATCACTATTCAATATACAATGTCCCACCCTTTACAGTACACACAGACATTTAACATATCCCCAGATGGCTTAGGTCTGAGCGCACCTTATTGAATGGCGCTCAGACCACACACATCCAGTTCAATTGCCATGGAGCTAAAGTCTTTCCCATAGTCCTTCACTATACGAATGGGCTCCATAGCAGAGCTATCTGGGGTATCACCGCTCAAACAGGACAAGCATACATGGGGCCATAGTTGCAGGGCAGGAGGCGAGCAAGCAGTCCCCTCCAGGAAACTGGGGCAGACTCTGGTACAGGGTCCAGTCCGCTACATTCTTGTTTGCCAAGACTCTCCATGGTGGAAGGAAGGAGGATAAGGGTGAGGATTCTGTTGACCAGACTCTTGGCTACCGAGACTGAACTTTGTGGAAGAGAGGGTGGTGCTTAACCAACTGGAAGCATTATCTGCTGCAATCCAACCGACCACCTGGTTGCACTGGTATGACTTCGAGAGTGGTGTCCAGCACCGCCCTGCAAACTGGGACATGAAGCTAGGTATCGTGCATGAGTGCGTTTCTTGTGCTCTGGCAGCAGGCACAGTTTTACTGCACCCAGGGCCACGGCCTCTGCGTGCACCATCAGCAGCACGACCACTTCCCCGTCCCTTACTGCTCACCTTCATCATATTGAATGGTATATATGCTTGCAAGTATGCCACACGTACAGTAGCGCAGGTTTTGTAAGTGTATGTGCAAATAAATTACTGTGACTGTCACAGATATTTGGGATACGGAAACGTTATACAGAAGATGTAGCATAGGTAATGTCGCTGCTGTCACCAGCGGCTAATAAAAAATTACAGGGAATGTCACAGCTATTTGGGATGCGCAAACGTTATACAGGAGATGTAGCGCAGGTAATGTCGCTTCTGTCACCAGCGGCTAACGTTATACAGGAGATGTAGCACAGGTAATGTCACTGCTGTCACCAGCGGCTAACGTTATACAGGAGATGTAGCGCAGGTAATGTCGCTACTGTCACCAGCAGCCAAACAATTGCATGAAATTTAGAGCAAACGTTATACAGGTGACAACTTTTTTTAAAAATGTATACAAAGTTGTCAATTTACAGAGATATTTTTCTCACCCAGCATGGGTATATGTAAAAATACACCCAAAAACACATTGCCCTACTACTCCTGTGTATGGCGATACCACATGTGTGACACTTTTTTGCAGCCAAGATGCGCAAAGGGGCCCAAATTCCAATGAGTACCTTTTAGGAGGGCATTTTTACGCATTTGGATTCCAGACTTCTTCTCACGCTTTAGGGCCCCTAAAATGCCAGGGCAGTATAAATACCCCACTGACCCTATTTTGGAAAGAAGACACCCCGAGGTATTCTGTGAGGGGCATGGCGAGTTCATAGAAGATTTTTTTTTTTGGCACAAGTTAGCGGAACTTTTTTTTTTTTTTCCTTACAAAGTCTCATGTTGATTGGTCCACTTACTTTAGCTGCCTGTGTCCTCTGGTGGTCCCAAGCAAAAGGGACCACCAGAGGAGCAGGCAGCAGGCATATCATATATGCGATTTAGACTGCGTTTTTTTAAGATCTACAGCCTGCCAGCGCATAATCAGCGCTGGCAGGCTGTAGTTAAACTTTCTCCTGACGCGATCCGAGATCTCGCCTCTTGCGAGATGACGCACCGGCGCGTCAAGGAGTAATAACTCGGCCGCCCACAGGACGCATCCCTGCGTTAGGCGGTCAGGTAGTGGTTAAAAGGACTGTTGGGTCTCCTTTCACCTTTCAACAATCAAAAGTACCTAAAAAAAAAAACACAATTCCTCTCCCTACACTATCTGTCTCTTCTGCTGCAGCTCGCCCTGGCTAAGTCTGAGCCGAACCACGTGTCATCGGGTGCTATAAAGCACCCGATGACGCATTCTGGCCAACCAATCACTGTAATGCCAGTAACCCACATGCCTACAGCATAACAGTGAGTTGCAGTACTTCCCCACAGTACTGGCTGCGTGGGGAGGAGACTCGAGCATCGAGCTCGAGCACGCGCGGTGTTCGGCCGAGCATGCTCGCTCAACACTACTCCTGACATTTCAGCCCCTTTTGCAGGACATTTTAATCCCTGTCTAATGCAAAACTACCCAAAAATATCTACGTTGGTGCACATTTGCAAGAGCCTTACCACAGTGACAAGATATTTTTCCTCTACTCTTATCTGAGGAGCCAGGTCGACTAATCAGATGTATATACTTCGACCAGTCACCATACCATACCGCCCAATATTTCAAGCCCCATTGAAGGACATTTTGAGCCCCACCTGATCCAAAAACTGCTTGATTTTACTTCTCCTGGATGAAGATAATCCTGTCTCTTCCAATAGGAGTAACTTACCACTTCGCCAGTAACTTACCACTTCGCCATTTATGTATTTCTCCTATCTTTTGGGTCCTCCTCTTAACCTCTAGGCACCACTGCACCTGGTCCTTATGTCATTCAGTATCAGACATTTTGGCCTGGCTTATTATAGTAACTGCTTCTTATCAACAAGAAAATTATGGGAGGCAGCACTTGGATCTCTTTTCTAAACTTACTTGTAGTTGTTATTGATATATGATGTGATGCCAAATGACTATTATGCAGATACAGAGCTCTTTCACATTTTTTTGGTGGGTCAACCTGTCTCAAGCTCTTTCAATTGCACAGGAAAATAAACAACACCTTCTCCACCCATTAGAAAATAAAATTTGGTATTAAAAGGGATTCACTTTTATATTCTGAAGCCTTAATATTTTTGTTATTGACCCCAAAGGTTTAGTTGTTTTCTTTATTTTCTCTTAATTTTGCTTTTGCGTCTGTGGACATTGTTTCCATGGAAACCATTGAAATCCTTAGCCTTTAATCTCTGTTTTCTTTTGTTACAATCCTCTCCATATTCTTGGCTTGCAGATATTGCATTACCCCCGATGTTATTAGTACAAGAGACCTAAGTAGAAATCTTTTTTCTCATTAGAATCTCTTGTAAAACATCCAGTTGTGTGAGGGACTTACGTTAAAATCCTGGGCCTGGTAAGTAACACAGTCTCAGCTTCATTTTTCTTGTGTGAAGCACTTTCTTCAGTAAAGATATTATGGAAGGTGACAACAATGATGTAATGTTTGATGGGTCCCATGTTAGGTCAGTGCCAGGCGCTCCGAGCCTCCACCACCTTGGGGACCTGAAGGCCTTCAACAAAGAGATCGCTTGTCTATCTATCTATCTATCTATCTATCTATCTATCTATCTGTCTGTCTGTCTGTTTGTCTCTCATATCTATCTGTCTGTCTATCTATCTATCTATTTATTTTCAAGGTATCATTTATTTTTGTCTGACTGACCCACCAAAGTTCCAGAGCCCAGGTTCTGATACCAAAACCTATTCGACTTTAAAGAATAACTGTCACATTTAGACCCTAATTTCAGTTTTCATATATGTAGTTACTAATAACATAATATTCCTGAATCAATAACTATTAGACTTACTTACCCCATATTTAATAAGATTCAGCCCTTAGCAACCAGTCTGCATAAAACTGCAATTTCACTATTCTGTTAAGATGGCTGCCACTGCCCTCACCCTGAGGCTAATCCTGCCTGCCCTCACTACCCACAATGCATTGAGCTCCTCTCATGCACTAGCTTCTGCACCTCAACCAATCGTTGCTCTCCCCACTTAAACATGCCCTCCTCCTCCTTCTACCACATACACTTTAGGCTATTGCATTAGAATGTATGAGAATAGCAATCCAATGATTGCATGTTATAATTCCCTATGGGAACTATACAAAAGTGTAAAAAAAATGTTTAAAAATAAAAAATAAAAAAAACACATAAAAGTTCAAAACACCCCCCTTTTGTCAAAATAAAAAAAATAAATAAAAAAAATACACATCATGGGTGTCGCAATGTGCGAAAACGCCCATACTATAAAAATATTTTAAAAATTCCCCATACGGTAAACAGAAAAACTTTAAAAAGTGTCCAAATGGCCGACTCGCTATTTTTGGATGCTTCATTTCCTAAAAAAATATTTTTATAAAAGGTGATCAAAAAGTCATACACACCCAAGAATGGTATCAATGAAAAGATCAGATTGCGCCGCAAACAATGAGCTCCCACACAGCTCCGTACTCATTATTACAAAGCAGTTGAAGGGGTCAAAATATGGCAACTAAAAGGTAAAACTGATTTTTTACCACTTTAGAATTTTTCTTTGTGCCAGTAAAATGTGCCCATACAGATGCCCCCAAAGTATGTGCCAGTAAGATGTGCCCCCTTAGATGCCCCCAAATCATGTGCCAAATGTGCCAGTAACAATAGCCCCCCAAAAGTGCCAGTAACCAGAGCCCCCCAAATGTTTGCATTGAACTTAGGAGAGCCATGTGCATACAGATGGTACAGTATATATGGAACTTACTGACTGTGCTGCAGGGTTTAATACTATTGGAAAAGCAGAGCCATGTGTAGGGCTAAGGGGTTAATCTTGGATAATGGGGGGCTGCACTTAGTGAACCCATGCAGGGGTTAATACAAGGTTATGGGGGGGGGCTGCACTTATTGAAGCCATTTAAGGGTTAATACATAGTTATGGGGGCTGCACTTACTGAACCCATGCAGGGGTTACTTGTAGGATGCAGAGAAGTTGGTGAAGCCACGTAGTCATGCAGGGGTTAATCCATAGGACGCCTGCAGTGAAGTTAGTGAAGACCAGCACTGTATAGGGGGGTCTTGCAGTGAAGTTCCCGCGTCTGGCTAAAGCCTTTAGTCCTCCTGCAGCACAGAGAGGTTGCCCCAAGCTCTCCTCTTACCACATGTTGCTGAGCGGCTTGGCTGCTCCAGCCCCCATTCTCCAGCACTGCTGAGGGATCGTCTGCCAAGCACAGGGATGTGGAGAAGTGCACACAGCCCAGGCACTGTTATCAGCTGCCAGGGAGGACCTGACTTTTTAAACATTCCCTTACAACTTTTACTCTGGCTGTAAGTTCTGGCCAGTAATGTGAGCGCGCATGTAGGCAGGAGGACAGCCTGCTTGTGCGTCCTCCGTCTTCCCTCAGAGGAAACTGGGAGACGGAGGATGCCTAGCAACCCTATTTTAAGCACAGGTAAAAATAGGGAGTACAGGGAACAAAAATGTGGCATTAAGGGGTAATTGAATAGACAGTGAAAAGTTGAAGCAGGGCCACCAAGGTGATATTAATCACCAAAATCCAATACTCCAAAAAATGTATATATACGACAGTTATCCTTTAAACATGATATAGGAGTTGGGCCTTGAGGATCATTTCCGATGGTGGACCTAAGGAACCACAGTCCAACAGTGTATTTATATCATATATGTTTATGTCATATAAACCTATCTATCTGTCTGTCTGTCTATCTATCTGTCTGTCTATCTATCTACTAGGATGTTCGGGAGGTTCCAGAAAAAAAGGAGAGATCTGGACTCCCAAGAGATTTATCAAATGTCTGAGGCAATACAGAATCCTCACAATAAAAGCTGCATTTTTAGCCCTGACATTCAAAGGTACAGTATACTCATGGGTAGAGTTGAGCGAACTTCTATTTTTAGTTCGACGTCCAAAGTTCGGATTCGGGTTATAAGAGGTGATCCAGTGCTGAGCCACACCCTCTGCACAGATCACATGACGGTGACGTCACCCCAGGTCCTTAGGGTTGTCCAAGGTTCGGGTTCATTGAAGCAGCCCCTTATGGATTCCAAATGCTGTTATGGTCCGCGGTATCCATAATGGGATGCTACGATAACCCGAACCCGAACTTTGGACGCCGAACTAAAAATAGAAGTTCGCTCAACTACTCATGGGCCCAGCTGCGTCCATGCAATGTGGCATGTCCTATAAAAAGGGCGCACCTTCTGCAAAAAAAATCTTGCTTCTCCCTGAATTCTTTTTTGAAAAGTTGGTAAGTATAAAATCCATCTATCCATCCCCTGTTTCCCTTGTGTGGTTTGTACAGGATAATGCTAATCAAGCCTCAAACAGTTTTGCAGTCAAACTGCCCATAGCAACCAGAGTTTATCTTTCATAGCAACCAGTCAAAGCTCAGCCTTCATACCAACTAATTAGAGTTCAGCCTTCCTAGCTACCAGCCAGAGCTCAGCCTTCATACTAAACAATCAGAACTCAACTTTTATTTTACGAGAGCAGTGTCAGAAATAGTGATGAGCGGGAGGTGCCATACTTGATTTTGCAATATTTTGCGAATATTGGATAGAATATTCGTCATATATTCGTTGAAATATAATATTCGCCATTATTATATTTTTCGCGAATAGTATGCGATTTAATTATTCGCGTATTGCGAATTGAACTTTGAACGGGGTATAAAGTCAACTTTCCTTTTGGTTGGCTATCTAGAATTATATATATTCTCTATATTGGTTAATTCTAGCAAGCCAACCAATAGGAAACTTGAATGTACCCAGCTCTAAGTTGGATGCGCAATGCGAAAATATTACTTTGCCTATTTTTTGCAAAAGATCGAATAATTAATGATGACTCAGTATTCTATGTATTGCAAAAAATAGGCAAAGTAATATTTTCGCATTGCGCATCCAACTTAGAGCTGTCTATAGGCAACTTTCCTATTGGCTTGCTAGAATTAGCGAATATAGAGAATATAGTGCTATATTCGTATTCGTCATATTCATTAATTCTACCCAGCCAAACAATAGTAAAGTAAGTTGCATATACCCCGCTCTAAGTTAGATGCGCAATATGACTAATATTACTTAATATTCTCGCATTGCGTATCCACCTTAGAGCTGTATATAGGCAAGTTTACTTGGCTTGCTACAATTAACAAAGATAACGAATACGAATATAGCGCTATATTCGTTATCTTCGTTAATAGCAAAGATAGAGAATATTTCGCTATCTTCATTCTTAACGAAGATAACGAATATAGCGCTATATTCTCTATCTTTGGTAATTCTAGCAAGCCAAATGTAATATTCGCATACTGCGAATGTAACTTTGAATGGGCTATAACTTTCCTATTGATTGGCTTGCTAGAATTAACGAAGATAGAGAACATAGCACTATATTTTCTATCTTTGTTAACGGTATCTTATTCTTGGGTTCAGATTGAAAAAAAACAAAGAAAAAAAGAATATTAGTTTTTACGAATATATAGCACTATATTCTAAATATTCGCGAATTAGCAAAGTGCCGATATTCGTAAAAAAAAAAAAAAAATCGCTATTCGAATATTCGCGCTCAACACTATTCAGAAACAACCGAGATCCATGGTATCATTCCATGGCAGTCAGAAGGTCCTCTATGCGAAGGGCAGAGTCTGTCCAGCATGTTGTATTTCATTTAGCAAAGAATTTCAGGCTCATTCAATGAACATGGGACTAAATAGCACAAAAATTGTCCTAATATTTATTTATAGTACCCAGACCACTGTAGCTCTACTTAAAGGGGTATTCCAGTCATATTAAGTTCTCCCCTATCATTTGAATAGGATTAGTGTTGAGCGAACTTGTGTTGAGCGATCTGCGTCCAAAGTTCGGGTTCGGGTTATCGAAGTATCCCGTTATGGATTCTGCTACCACGGACCATAACGGAATTTGGAATCCATAACGGGATAACCCGAAGCCGAACTTTGGACGCAGAACTTAAAACACATGTTCGCTCAACACTAGATAGGAGATATCTATTACGCTACTTTCACACCTGCATTTAGTGATTCCAGTGATTCCTGTTCTCTGCCATAACAGCCTGCTGGAATTCACCAGCTCCGGCACTGCCGGATGCAGAAGAAATGCCCGCCCATTAACTGTAATGGGGTCCAGCGGAGATCCGGCTGTAATCCGGCAAAAATGCAGAGAATCAGCCGGACACAAACCGCTGTATCCTGCAGTTTGTGTCCGGCCAATTCTCAGCATTTTTTGCCAGATCAGGCTCCCGGATGTGCCTGCTGTGAAACTAGCCTTAGATTGGTGAGAGTCCGACAACTGAGTACAAGAACGCAGACCCTGTAACCCGCAGGAATTCCCAAAATGAATGGAGCAGGAGTGTGCCACTCTATTCATTTTGGGGCCCTTGTGGGTACTGGGGCCCCATTCTTGTGATCAGTGGTGGTCCCATCTGTCAGACCCCCACCAATCTAATAATTATCCTATATCCTGTGGGTACTTGATAACTTAATATAGCTGGAATACCCCTTTAACCAAGCTTAGGTATAAAATGGGTTCTGGGGGAACCTAAGATTAATTTAGTAGAACTGTGAGGGGAGGTGCTGAAGCCATTATATGGAGCAGTGGAGAACCTCAATGAAGGAAGACCCCAAAATTGCTCCTCTTGGCATGCCTGGCTTTTTCGAACATATCTATATATTTAGGACTACCCTAAGCGTCAATGCTACATACAGATAGGGGTTACTCTTGCTCATAAAATTACTGTGGATCAGGGTTGACCTTAGGGTTGCAGAGCCTGTGAAACTCCCCAAGACAGGGACCATTGCTCATAATACAAATGTGTCAAGGAGATCAAAATCTTATGATGCCTGGACACACCCTTAAAGCAGATTAGCTATCTGTATAAGAGAATATCCACAGTGAATGTGGAAGCATACATTGTAAGCATGGCAACTTGTAAAAAAGGTGCAGAACAAAGTTTGAAGTCGGGGTCCGCCCTGTGGTTGCATTGCAGAAACCGAAGGGATATTTGTGCAAGATTGAGCTGGAGAAGTACAATGTGAGGAACATTGCGTTAAAGAGACATCTTGGCCTATTAACTACCTGTGCAGACATGTCACCTGTAAGACCTGTGGAAAGTGCAACATCTGCCAGTCCATGCGTGCTGAGAACTGTTACCGACGTGCTTGAACTTAAACTTCAGTAAAGAATTGTTCTACTGCAAAACTGCCTCGTCATTTAAAAATTCCTCACCCTCAAGGGCACTCTGAACCACCATCAGGCAGGAGAACACTAAGATCAGTAAAGGCAAACAAACATGCATAGTGAGCTCACCTAGTTAACCCAGTCGTTTACGCCAGTGCCAGGAAATTTCTGGAATAACAGGAAAACATAGGCAAAAGGAAATCCGGCTCCGGTGGATGAATTAAAAATCTTCAATGCTTTATTAGTGCACATACACATGAAAAACTCTCCAATAAAAATTGCTTACGTGTTTCGACCGGGTATGGTCTTAATCATAGCATGTTCAAAAAAGACATAGTTAACTAGGTGAGATTACTAAACAACTCCAAGATCAGGGTGTGTCCTGAAGGGAAGAAAGCTACGCTCTTCCTATCAATGCACAGCACAGGGCATCAGAGTGGGTACTATCACCACCATTTTTACTACTATCACTCCTATCCTCTCATCCTCTGTGCATGCTGACCATGGGGGAAGAAATACTACTCACAGAGGAGGGAGGAAGTACCCTAAGCTGGGCACCATCTAAGCCACTGTCCATATTTGCAAAGAAGGCTCTGTTTTGTCAGATTTTGATGGGAAGATTAAGGCTATTTTCACACTAGCGGCAGGGGAGTCCATCAGGCTGTTCAAGCGTGTGAAGAGCCTGTCGGATCCGTCCTGCTGCTAGTTCACGTGTGCCCCCGGACGGCCGCTCTGTCCCCATTGACTATAAAGAAGGTGGGGGCGGAGTTCTGACGGCAGCGCACGGCGAGAGGCCGCCGGACTAAAAGTACGACATGCAGTACTTTTAGTCCGGCTGCCTCTCGCCGTGCGCTGCCGTGCTGCCGCTGGAACTACGCCCCCACCCCTATTAAAGTCAATGGGGATGGAGCGGCAGTCCAGGGGCACACGTGAACTAGCGGCAGGACGGATCCGACAGGCTGTATACCCGCTGGAACAGCCTGATGGACTCCCCTGCCGCTAGTGTGAAAATAGCCTAACTCTTCTTCCTGTCCATGGGCGTAGCTGGGTGCAGAGGTAGCAGTCGCTAATGGGCCCAGGAGCCTAAGGGGGCCCTGAGATCCTTGTGCCGCATAGGAAGACACACAAAGCACTGAGGGAAGGGGGGCCCAAGCTAAACTCTTGCACCAGGGCCCATGAGCCATTAGCTACGCCCGTAGCTGTTCCCGTCAATAACATGGACACCATGAAGGTCCCCACTATTGGTATGACAGCACTGGCAAAGCACCATGCCATCTGTTTTTAATGGAATCTACAATACAAATGTGAACAGAGCTCACCAGAACAGATTTCTTAACTAGACTTGCCCTTAAAATACTGTAAGGTTCCATAACACATTTATCCACATATAATAACACAATTCACATACATATAATATAACATAGTGAGAATTGCGCTACGTCCCTACCATCCTATCCCCCCTCACTCAGTATACTACACGGATATATGCATCAATTATTTTTCTCCTTTCCACAGAACGTTCTCTTGGCTCATTATTTTAAATAGGGCTTTAGTAAATTCCTTTTCAATATGATGGTAATATCTCTCTAAGTGTTTAGAAGAGTGCTCTCCATCCATCTGTTATTTGCATCATTCACTCTGCTGAGGTGTCTACAACAAATCCTGGCTGGATACACTCTATGTGTTATTAATACAACAGCTGTAAAAATATTACCCATACTCTCTAATTGCCAATTCTGATTAGAAGCCAACTCTGGATGGAGGAGATTTATCTTCTGTGCGGGGCTGTCCATCCACTGATTTACCGTGAACAGGCTCAAATAACAAACATTCATTACCAAGGTATTTGATTTTGCTGCGTTAAAGTGACATTCATCTTGGACGTAACATTCACAGAATATGAGATGGACTACAAGGTGTAGAATTTGCTACAGAGGTGTTCAACCTTACCATCTGCAAAGTTCGTTAAGGACTCAAAATTCAATCCATTATCGCGACATGCTAGCAAAACCCTCTACAGGCTGCAATTCAATTTACATCCATCTAGACACATACAGCATAAACAGCTCCCGACAGAGTATAAGGGTATGGCCACATGGTGAGGTTTCCTGATGAGGTTTTGGAAGCCAAAGTCAGGAGTGGCTCATATGCAGTGACCCCCTGAGGAGCCGTTGTAGAGGATAGGAGTGGTAGTGGCCCTAATGAAGTGTTGTGTCACTGTTTACTCCCTCAGGCCGTTGCTACCTGGGTATCAGTTCAGTGGAAATATAGTACTGAAGAATCAGGCCACAGTTAAGCGTAACAAGGTCTTTTTTGCTAAGTGCAACTTAGAACTTGAAATACATACAGTAGTAGCAGGCTTCAGGTTCAAGCAAATCCTCTCTGGCACCAGCAAGGATATGGAGGCAGGTTGGTTGGGGGCTACAATTCTGCACTTAGGTAATACTGGCCTAGTGATTGTTGGGTGATGGGTAGCTTCAGGGGAAGATTAAGTGCATGATAGGCCCGGGGCTGTCTACCCAACTAGGACCCCTCCCTCCATTTTAGTTTAAAAAAAAATTCTGTATGAAGAGGCTGCAGTGCTTCGCGAGCGCCACAGTCTCTTCCTAGGCCACATGACATCACATTCATCGTTCACATGGTCTAGGTCAGGGGTAGGCAACCTTTGGCTCCCAGCTGTTGTGAAACTACAACTCCCAGCATGCATAGTTGCTCTGCTCTTCTAAGAACTTACATAGAAATGAATGGAGCATGCTGGGAATTGTAGTTTCACAACAGCTGGGAGCCGAAGGTTGCTGATGCCTGGTCTAGGTGTAGCTCAGTCCCACCTAACTGATTGGGACTGAGCTGCAGTACCAAGCACAGTGCTATCAATTGGACAGCGCTGTGGTTGGTAAGGAGCAAAGAGGCTACGGCGCTCACTGGAACATTGCGGTCTCCTCAAACAGCGGATTGGCGGGGGTGCCAGGAATCATACCCCCACCATCTCATGAGTACAGATGTCAAAGATGTTACCTGCAGTGAATTATTGTGTTATGTGGGGTGCTACATAGGGCTGCAGAGAATATCTACCACATTATCAGTTATCACTGTTATCTGGGCTGTTACAAATTTGCCAAATTTAAAATACATATGATTATAATAAAAAAGACTTGGAGGAGAATACAGCACCATATACCTCTTACATCCAGGAACATCTCCTGTCATGTAGACCTTCTCTTCTCTCTTCTCCGGCGTATGACCCAGACCACCATGACAAATTATTTCAGCCACATCTCGTCTCTACAGAGTTTGTTACACAGACGCGTTAGATTTCTCAATTTTTCCATCAAGCTCCCCATCCTGGTGTCCCAACAATGTCATCCTGCTGCCACCCCCAATATTGTGCCTGTGGTGCTCCCCAATGTCCCAGGTACTATATTGCTGAAAAAATAGTGACCCCAGTAGACATAATGGGGTCATTTATCAAACTGGTGTAAAGTAAAACTGGCTTAGTTCCCCATAGCAGCCAATCAGATTCCACCTTTCATTTTCCAAAAGAAGCTTTCAAAAATGAAAGGTGAGATCTGATTGGTTACTATGGGCAACTAAGCCAGTTCTATTTTACACCTGTTTGATAAACTATCCCAAAGATCCCTATACTGTCTACAGCAATTATAATGTCCCCTAGGGTGCCCCCAGTAATAATAACATCCTATATTGTGCTCCAGGTAATAATGCCCGAATAGTGTCCCCAAAAAAATGTCCCCTAATATATCCTGTAATAGAAAAGCCCCTGTAGTGCCTCCCTAATAGCAACATCCCCCACACCACATAGTAATTTCCCCCACACTGGCCCCATATAGTAATTTCCCCCACACTGCCCCCATATGGTATTTTCCCCCACACTACCCCCATATAATAATTTCCCCCACACTGCTCCCATATAGTAATTTCCCCCACACTGCCCCCATATAGTAATAATTACCCCCACACTGCCCCATATAGTAATTTCCCCCACACTGTCCCCACATAGTAATTTCAACTACACTGCCCCATATAACAATTTTCCCCACACTGCCCCCATGTAGTAGTTTGCCCACACACTGCCCCTACAAAGTAATTTTCTCCCCACACTGTCCTCATTAAATAATTTGCCTCTACACTATCCCCATTAAGTAATTTGCCCCCACACTGCCCCCACTAACTAATTTCCCCCCACACTGGCCCATTAAGTAATTTGCCCCCACACTGGCCCATTAAGTAATTTGCCCCCGCACTGCCCCATTAAAGTATTATGCTCCCACACTGCCCCCCATTAAGTAATTTGCCCCATGTAATCATTTGCCCCAACTGTCCCTGCAGTAATATGACCTTCTCTGCCCCCCAAAGTTGGCACACACACAAAAACAAAACAAAAAACTAAAGGCTAATACTTACCTATGTCCGTGATGGTGAGGCAGGCGCGTGTACATCAAAGCCCTGCGCCCGACACAGGCATGCGATTATGTCATCGCATGTGATGACATCATCATGCATGCCTGCTTCGGGCCTTTATTACCACATAGGCCTCAGGCCTACTAGCTTTGAATCCTATGGCGGTGATAGGTGGCGGGGCAGGGAACTATGTGCTCCTGTGCCCCGCCGCAGTATGTGGGCGTTCGGGTTGACGTTGGGCCCCCAGCAATGCCGGGCCCGGGGCTGCCGACCCGAACGTCCCTATTATAATCATACACTGGGTAGCTTTGCTGTAGTCCCTCACCTTACAGCAGTATCTGTAGATGCATATGTAGCAGGTCACTCTGCTGTCTGGAATCTTAAACCTTTACTTGAGGACAATTTAGAATGGTTCCCTCTGGAGAATAGTTAACACAAGCAGGAGCTCTGCAGTGTGCCTCCTCTTTACTTGATAGTTACACAGGAACTCCCTCTCCTGGTAGGAAGCAAAACCAGCCACTACTACCAAGAAGGGAGGACCAGGGTGACTAACCCTGTTCCTGCCAACCTTTGCCATCATTTCATGCCGGTAGTGATTGTCAGGTAACAAATATTAAAATACATCACATAACACTATAAACAATTTGTAGTACTCCCAGGTCTGGGGAACTACACATAAAAGGAAGGAGAGTATAAAGGATAGATATCGACTTCTTTGAAGTCACTCCTGGTTTTGGCTCCCATGTGCCCATACACTTGTTAGTTTTTCAAAGCTGGTCATCTCACACCACAAATCTCAGGATATGTAGGGGGAGCAAGGGAACCAGCTGGATGAGCAAAAAAAATGTCCTTAGATTGTGAGTTAACCTATGGATGATAGGCAGAATAAGTAAGTGCTACTGTAAAAGCTACTGTCACAAATTTCTGATGGTGGCTTATTTTCTGGAAGTACATAAAGAACGGGCAAAAATATTCATTTTGCCCAATCCTTCTCTCCCCTGATATCCTCTGTTGGGGGGGAGTCTGAACCTCTCCATACACAGAAATTGAATGAAAAGATGGCCATACACAGAGAACTAAATGATCCTACAGATGGACCCAGGCACTAAAGCTTTGGCAGAATACAATCCCATTTGGAAGTGACTTTGGAGCCATCACTTAGCACTATGGTCTTTTTCTTCTGGAATGATCAGTAATAACTTATTAGATGTTATTGATACATCCAGGGTGTTCAAAGTAACAACGAAGATTGCCCTGTAAACAGTGGAAGAATACGTGTTCTGTATAGATGTAGGGGAGCCCTCAAAATCCAAGGAACACCAGCCGGACATCAAATAAAAAGATGTAGAAATATCAAAGTCTATGGGATTTCCATTCGTCCTTCACCTGCAGTCCACCATGCCTGGAGGACGAGAGCCATAGAACGCCATTTTTCTGAGAGGTGAAAGTCTTAGAGCTTGGTCCTCCTTCTGTCAGACATTTATGGTATACCTTGTGAATTTACTATTTTTGTCTAATATATAAATATCATTTTATCCTAATGTTTTTGTGGTAAAAATTGAATTACAAGAGATATACTGTAATATACAATGTTGAACAGAATGTCTGATGTATGTAATTTTAGTATCATGAATTTCAGTCTGTGGAAGATAAATATTGTGCTTGATTTGTTTTTAGTTTTATTGCAGAATATTGTTACTTTTAATAATTTCCCTGGTGGCGTCCATAATGGAAACACACACATCCTTTCCGTATTGGCTGAATAGGCATGGCCAACCTCTAGGCACAGATGTCCTTCCTATATTGGCGGTATAAGTGAGGCCATATTGGAGACATATGCTTCCTTCCTGTATTGGCTGTATAGGCATGGCCATATTGTAAGCATAAACTCCCTCCCTGTATTGTCTGTATAGGGGTGGCCATATTGGAGACACACCATTCCTGTATTGTCCGTATAGGCATGGCCATACTGTAGGCACACGTTCTTCCTGTATTGTCTATATAGGGGTGGCCATCCTGTAGGCACACTTCCTTCCTATATTATCTGTATAGGTGTGGCTATACTGTAGGCACACATTCTCTCTGTATTGTCTGTATGGCCATATTGTGTATTGTCTGTATAGGGGTGGCCATACTGTAGCCATACTTCCTTCCTATATTGTCTGTATAGGGATGGCCATACTGTAGGCACACTTCCTTCCTATATTATCTGTATAGGGGTGGCTATACTGCAGGCACACATTCTCTCTGTATTGCCTGTATGGCCATATTTTAAGAATACATTCCCTTTCGGTATTGTCTGTATAGGGGTGGCTATACTGTAGGCATACTTCCTTCCTATATTGTTTGTATAGGGATGGCCATCCTGTAGGCACACTTCTTTCTTATATTATCTGTATAGGGGTGGCTATACTGTAGGCACACATTCTCTCTGTATTGTCTGTATGGCCATATTGTGTATTGTCTGTATAGGGGTGGCCATACTGTAGTCACACTTCCTTCCTATATTGTCTGTATAGGTGTGGCCTGACTGGAGACACACATTCCCTTCTTGTTTTGTCTATATAGGCGTGGCCATATTGTAAGCATACACTTTTTTCCTGTATTGGATATATAGGTGTTGTCATACTGGAAACACACATTTTCTTCCTGTATTGTCTTTATAGGGGCAGCCATATTGTAAGCATAGATTCCCTTTCCGCATTGGATGTATGGATGTGGTCATACTAAAAGCACACATTTTCTTCATGTATTGTCTGTATAGATGTGGTCATATTGGAGGCTCACACTTTCTTCCTATATTGTCTGTATAGGGGTAGCCATATTGGAGACCCATATTTCCTTCTTGTATTGTCTTTATGCGAATAGCCATATTGGAGACATACATTTCCTTCCTGTATTGTCTGCATAGGCGTGGCGATATTAGAGGCACACGCTTCCTTCCTCTATTGTCTGTATAGATGTGAGGTGCACTTCCTTCCTGTGTGGTCTGTATAGGCGTGGCCATATTGAAGACACACACTTTCTTCCTTCATTTCCAGTATAATCAGCAGAGTATGCATGCATTATGGCAGCTGAAATGAATGGGAATTGATGGGCAGAGAAGTATCAGAGACCATTTCAGTCTCCAGGAGGTGACAGAGTACAGCCCCTTCTCCAGAGAACATGACGTAGCAGGGGAGCTGCGTATAGAGCCTGATCTGTATGTATAGCATCACTATCCTAGGTCACCTGCAGTACTAAACAGCTATCACTAATCCCCATCCTCTCATGAAATGATATGACTCTGGTCACATGCTCGGGTCTATACAGCAAAGCCAACAAGTGAGCTCTGGAAAACAGGAGGCATCCCCTACTGTTACTGCTCTAAAGCTACAGTATTTTTTATGTGAATAGTTACAAAAACCCCACAATCCTATAATTTCTTTAACATAGATTCATAACGAAAACCTGATGTAAATAATAAGTGATTTTCGGATTCCCTTTAAATCAATAAAACCATCAAATCCATCTGTAACTGCAGACTGGTGCGCATCGTTCCCTTCTGTCGTACAGTGTTGCCCTGTAAATACACTTTGACCTTTCTGTTAGCTTTTTTTTTTGCTAACGCGATGCAGTATTTATGTATGGAAATGCCAAGTAATAAAAAATCTGTAATCTTATACCGCCCTCGAAAATATTCCCAACCTACACTCTGAGCTACAGAGAAATGCTGTCCAAGATTGCCAATCTGGAATGTTCATCAGCTGCTTAATCTTTGTAGCTGTACATCTATCAGCCCGTCCTGCCATATGTCCATCAGAAGTGAATGAATCATCTCCGCGACGAGCCCAAGGAGCCTTTGTTTCCTGAAGGAGCCGGTAACAGCTACTTGTGAACTAGTAAAGATCTTCTACTAAACAACGAGAGTAACTAATTTATATCTTCGGAATGCTAGGTAACAGGGCATTTATGTGCTGGTCTGAGACTCCGGAAAGGCCAATACATTAAGGCCTCCTTAGGCTCACAGTGGGCGTGCGAGCTAAGATGCTTAAAGGGCACGCACAAGTTTACATCTGAAATTAAAATAAAATAAACAACTCACATAGTCTTAATGAAAAATCTCCCTTCGGCTGTGTATACTGCTCCTGTGCAGACTTTCTAGGCTTGTTAAAAGGTCAGAGATTGAGTCATAGAGAGCCACTTCCAGAAGGTGGCGCTAGCGAGTCAGCTCTCCTTCTCTGGGGGATCCCTCTTTGTATATTATTTTCCCATAGTGCATTCACACTAAGTTTCCATTACTGATGAGCAAAGTATTCAAAAATTAGATTCGGCTGCTTCTCCCAATTTTTTTTTTAAAAATTTGCCTGGTGACTAATTACTTCTTTGTAAGTAGTGGGTGCAATGACAGGGAGCGTCGATTACGCTGCCCCCTGTCATTGTACCCCTCAGATGCTGCTTCATAACTGATCACCGTATCGGACAGCAATAATACATTGTAAAATAAAATAAAAATTATAAAATAATACTTACCCTCATCCATTTGATGGCGAAGAGCCGGCCACCGCCATCTTGATTGAAATCTGACGTGGGGGTGACGTCATCACGTCAGCTCGCGTGGTGACGTCATACGTCACCAAGAACAGCATTTCATGCAAGATCTTGAATCAAGATGGCAGCAGATGACTCTTTGAGCTCAAACAGATGAGGAAAGTGTGTTTTTTTTTTTTTTTACCACCATTTACTATCCCATAGCATGAGAAAACTCGACTTCGAGGGGAAACGAAATTTCCCTGAAATTCAGATCGAATTCAACTTTGTGGAGTTCAATTCACTCAACACTAGTCTCCATACACTCTGGTCTCCTTAAAGAGTGACAGTATTTCCCTTAAACGGGTTATCCTATGACTAATGCAAAAATTGAAAATCAGACCTCATATACTACATGACAATCTCTTTCTAACAAAGCTAGAACCAGCCCTGTACTTCACATGGATCCAGAGATCTCCCTATCCATTACTCCTATTGTTCTGCTAGATTCATTTTAAGCTGGCAGCTCAGTGGGTGTGTCCTTTCTAAGGAGACATATCCTTTTTCTGCAGCTGGTGGCAGCTGAAGGATGGAACTGAGCATGTGCGTCCACCTCACTGAAGTGGACAAAGAAACTAAAAAAAGAACAAACAACAGATGGATTTCACTGAATAAGTAGCTATGATAAATTTTAAATTACATGCAATTACATGCAATGTAGAATATTTTTAGTGGGACAGCCCCTTTAAACAATGTGCAAGATAACTTAATATGAAGTACTGTATGACCATGGAGACGCAAATGTCTGCAAAGGAGCTGCATACACAAATCTGTAGGAGATTTTCATAAACTATATATTTTCATTTTTTACTTTAGATGCACTACAGCAATGAAAGGATGGTGAATAAGGTGGGCATGACCTTTAACCCCTTACACATAATCATTTATATTTACTACATTTACATTAAGGGGTTATATTATATAGTGGGCTCATGCGCTGAGCTCACTCAATACACGGTCAGTGTTGGCCGTATAAAGGGAACTGACACCCGCCAGCAGTGACCACTAATGGAGATTACTCAGATCTCGATCATTTAACCCCTCAGATGCTACTGTCAAAAGCAACAACAGTATTTGTGTAGTCAGATGAGAGCATTTGTGTCCACCGATGAGAGCCCCACTCCAATTAGTTGCTATCACAGCCTGGGGCTTTGTGAAGTCTCCCAGGCCTGTCATAGCGAGCTGCCTGTGAAGCTGAGTCTGAGGGCTCATAGGCAACCTGTGAAAATCCATTACTCTGCAATAATATTCTATTGCAGTCTATGGGACAAGCAATCGGACAATTTCAAATTCATGTCCCCAAAGGACACTAAAAATTGCAATGAAAAAAATAAATAAAATGTTTTTAAGCATATAAAATACACCAAAGTATAAAAAATTAAAATTCCAATTTTACAAATAAAAACACAATAACATAACAATAAAAAATAAATACAATAGGTATTGACGCAATGTCCAAACTATTAATATGGAAAAAATATTTTTTTGTGCGTCGTGAACACAGTAACATAAAAAAATACAATTGCTCCTCCCCCAAAATTAAATGGCGAGCAATAAAAAAAGACAGCTTGCCCCACAAAAAATTAGCCTCCACTCAGCTCTGTAGACGGAAAAATTACAAAAGTTACAACTGTTAGAATATGACGAAAGAATGAAAAAAAATATAGGATTTTTCAAAAGTAGTAAAACATAATAGAAACTTTGGTATCACTGTAATCAAACCAACCCGCAGAATAAGATTGCCATGATATATTTAGTGCACAGTCAGCGCCGTAAATGCAAAATCAAAAATACCATGGCAGAATTTTATTTTAGTTTTTTTCAATTTCACCCCACAAACAATTTTTTTGGAAGGAGGGGAGGAAAAACTAAAATGGTCATTAAAGGGGGTTTCTGGTCCCTTAGCCGGACCCCTGAATTAGTGCGCATTTACACGTTTATTATTCGGCCAACAAACAGCGGGCTCGTAATATGGGGGCACTGGCCATGTGCACACCATATCACAGATGCGGACCCATTTACTTGAATAGGTCTGCAATCCGGAAGGTCGGTGCGGAACGGAGGCAGGGAATCCCACGGAAGCACTACGGACCTCACATGTTCTATTTTTTTGCAGTGCGGACAGATCACAGACCCATTAAAGTTGAATGGGTCTGGATCAGTTGCGGCAGCCGCACGGATGGTGCCTGTTCATTGGGGACCGCAAATTGTGGTCCCCAATGCACAGAACGACAGCTCAACAGCCGTGTGAATGAGCCTATCACATCTGATATGGCAGGTAACAGACGTTCGGCGCAGAGGTGAGGGAAGGAGAGTACCCTTTCACTAGGCAGAGGGAGGAGTGGTGATCCCTAACTCACCTAGCAATGGCACCTGGCGTCCCTAGACGGGCTGCTAACCCATATGGCGATCACGTGCCTCGTCCCTGGCTTACCCTGAAAGAAGCCCTAGGTAGTGAGTAGGGCGGTGGGAGCACTAGTCCTCACTACTGACACCTAGGGTAACAACAGGGAAAGGACAAACACCACTAGCAATCCCCGATGGGAGACAACAAACAGGAGAGAACCAGAGATCCGACAGCACCAGTTCCAACAGCTCCACAGCAACTCCAACTCCACCTGAGGTCAGGATAGAAGATCTGGGAGGAAGGTCTGTAGTAGCTGGGAGTGGCTGTCAGAGAACAGCTGAAAGGAAAACCTACTGATTCCTAACTGGGACAAAAAAGATTGCAAACCTAAGAAGGAAAACCTGGACTGGAATCCATTCCCACCAGTAGGTCATGGTCATGGACGAATCTCTTGAAACCGAGTGAGTAGCCACCCGCTGCGACCTTCTGACAAGAGGGAAAACATGGTCAGCAATAGGTCGTGACACCCTCGTGACAGACCCCTTACAAGAGTCATACTTACCTGCTCCATGTTGTTCTGGTCCCCCATGCTGCCTTCTCTGTCTCCATCTTCCCATCCCTGCAATGGTCACATGTAACACTCCAGCCAATGACTGGCTTCATCGGAGATGTGGCCACAAGCAGCGTGTCACTGCTGATGCCAGTTATTGGCTGCACCACTGCATGTAAACAGTGCATGGACCGGAAGATGGAGAAAGCGGAGGACAGCAGAGGACCTGAGCCGCATGGAGCAGGTACAGTAAGCATGAATCTTTTGTGTCAAGGGGCAGGCTGCAGGTAGATGCTTCAAAATCTTAATTAACCCCCTTTAGGGGGTTAAGAACTGGGATAATTGTGTATAGGTATCTACAAGGATGTTCTTTTACAAAGCCAGGGCTGGACTGGAGGTCCAGTAGAAGACAACCCCAATTGGTGGCTCACAGAGCGCTGCGGCCTCTTGATACTGCTGATTGGCGGGGGTCCGCCGATCTGATATTGATGACCTATTCTGAGGATAGACTATCAATATCAAAATCCTGGAAAGCTCTTATAACAGAGAGTGAAACAAACATAACTGACTGAACATAAGACCATGCAAATACAATTTCAGACCAGCACTGATGAATATTCATGTGTGACGACAGATGTTTCCACTAATTATAGGTTTCCTTCAATGCATGTGAATATTAAATAAGACATTGCTCCAATTGTTTACTATAGAATTTAAAGGGGTTTTCTAGTTTGGAAATCCACTTTCATACACTTTATTAGGAAATTCAGACTGATAGAGGATAGCCTTCAGTTCAGAATTCTCAGTTCTTGGCCAGTGTGGAGAGCAGTTATAGAGAACATCTGTCTCTTGCTCTGGAGGACCTGTCTTGTCCTGTATTACACAAACACCTATTGATATGAATGGACACTGTCTAATGCTTCATTTCACCTGTGGTGGCGTTGCACGGACACTGAACGCTTACCGCCAGGTTTCCACACAGATTCAGCTGAAGGTCCCATCAGAGGGATATTATGTGATCAGCCTATTGTCAAAGGACCCTTCAAACAAGTAGGGTCTGTCCAAAGCAGAGAACCCATTTAGGAGTTAATAGTTACTTACCATGGGCTATGGGAAGGGGGTGTGTGAAACGGAAAACTTGAAGACAGTCCAATGTTTCTGTGTTGGAGGACAGAATGTTGACAATGTTTTAGTAAATGAAGCTTGTCCGGATGTGATGAAGTCACCATAGGATGAACAATTGGCTGGATGACTATTTCCAGTGGAATGCTACTTACAGGATTTCTTAGAGCCTGAAATAAGAGACAGCTGCTGGGTTTGAAGATCATGGAATATGTGATATGTGAGAAACCTGTTTAAGCAATGCAGCTCAGAGAAAGTCGACAAGGTTATATAAGGCTGGAGAAGACTCCAATATCAAAGGCCAAGCTTTAGTACTAAAGATGTTCTCCTGCCATAGACAATGATGAGAGATTACTTGGATATTCCATCATCGTCTGACGGATGGGTGCCCAGCCTCTTGGATCCCCACTTATCCTTAGAACTGTAGAACCACTACTGGAATTTTCTACACAACTCCAAATCTAACCCAGTCGGGTCTATAGCAACGATGTGTCCTAGAACAGACACAACACCTTTGTTCTTGGGATTATAAAGATATGAAATGGATATGAGAGAGACAGATAGATAGATAGATAGATAGATAGATAATAGATAGGCGTAAAGGAAAGAGGTAGCAGCACACTTGTAGGCAGCGGGTGCAAATCAAGGCCTAAGGACTAGCATCAAAGTCCACAATATACAAATTGAAAGAAGGGCCAGCCGCACTCCAGATGAATTCCAGTGAACAACGTTTATTCACCCAGTGTCCGGGTCAAACAGCGACGTTTGGACTGCTTATTGCAGTCTTGAGAATTGCAATTGCTTGAGAAATACTGCAATAAGCAGTCGAAACGTCGCTGTTTGACCCGGACACTGGGTGAATAAATGTTGTTCACTGGAATTCATCTGGAGTGCTGCTGGCCCTTCTTTCAATTTAGATAATAGATAGATAGATAGATAGATAGATAGATAGATAGATAGATAGATATGATATAGATAGAAAAATAGACAGATAGATAGATAATAGATAGATAGATAGATAGATAGATATGATATAGATAGAGAAATAGATAGATATGAGATAAATAGACAGATAGATAATAGACTGAATTTTATTATTATGTGAAAATGATATGGCACTATTACGAACACTCTAATTAATTAAATTAATTGGATACTAAATATATTTTTAGCACTATGAGATAGATACACTATATAATAGTGCAAAAGTAATTATTTCTGTTTATCTATCTACTGTATCTATCTATCTATCTCATCTTTTTTTGTGATTACAGTAAATATAATAAGTTTCCGAGCAAGGCCGCTAGTAACGCAAGACTATGGAAGTAGAGTAACAGCGCCATCCATAACGAATCCAAGTTTGAATATGAGAGATAGTAGATAAATTGAAAGATATAAGATAGAGAGATAGATGTGAGATAAATAGAAATGATTATTTTTGCACCATTATCTTTTATCTATCTATATCTATAATAATACAGCGCTAAAAATATATTTAGTGTCCAATTACTTTAATTAATTACAGCTTGCGTAATACTGCCATATAATTTACACATAATACAAAAATTCTGTGCCAAAATAACTTCTTCATCATACACTGCTAAATAACACTGGATGAAATTGGTAGTTTGATTCTGGAACTTCTGCCCTCTGAGGGTATCCTAGAAAAAGGGTGTCCTGGGCTATTGCTGGAATTGTTAGAACGCTACATGGTGGGCCCTCAAAGCTATAACAGGGTGATGTACTATAGATCAGTGTTTCCCAACCAGTGCGCCTCCAGCTGTTGAAAAACTACAACTCCCAGCATTCCCGCACAGCCAAAGGCTGCCCGGGCATGCTGGGAGTTGTAGTTTTGCAACAGATGGAGGCACACTGGTTGGGAAACACTGCTATAGATAGATAGATAGATAGATAGATAGATAGATAGATAGATAGATAGATTCATAGATAGATAGATAGATAGATTTCTATAAAAATAGAAGACATATACAAATGTATAATAAATCGATAATATCTGCCACCGCCTCATGTATCATGATAGTGATGGGCTACCACCCGAAATGTGGTTTTCAGTTGTGTCTATAATCGGCACAATTCCATGTTTTTCTTCTAATGTAAGCTCCATTTCTTGGCCATTCACGGTAGAGTGTAGATGAGTGTCTCCCAAGCGGAGGTTTCCATGGGGATTGCTATGGTAACCTTTAGTTTATTAAGTTATTTTCTTATGAAACTAATGGTAAAAGGACAATTCTTTCAAGATTTTTTGTACGGCACTTGTTGCCTCTGATTTCATTAAATAAGATCTTAAAAACATGGGTAAAGTGTCTGCATGTCTAAAGTGGCTCCTACATTGGAGGTATTGTATTGCTGTTGACAATGGAAGAACGTATTTTAGTCTCTATTGACTAATTGAACATATTCACTAAATTTGATAAAGATAAAAAAAACGAAATGTACTTTGCTGAAAGAGCCAATTATACTGGAGATGGTTATTACAGCATTTACTCCAAATGATAAATTAAAGTGAACCACACAATAACCTGAGTCTCAAAGGAGACCTCCACAACTTTTCATCCAAGAACCTACCATCATAATCGAGCATGTTGACATCTTCAGATCAGAAGCAATTTTTAGATTTCATCCTGTTTTCTCTTGTCCTAGCCTCAATATTCTTCTAATTAGAAGGGTTATTCGGGTTCAGCAAGAAGTCACTGAGACCACTGTAGCACTCCTGTGTTGTTGACGTGATGTCCACACTGGAGCCAGGAATGCCAAGCCCTACATGAAGAATGGGGAAGTATTGGCGCTAGATCTACTAGGTCAATAATACTGATTGCTTTTTTGGGTCATTTCCTGGCATTGTTGGATTTCTTCCTGAAAACTGATGACACCTTTAAGCTGAGATATGAGTACAGTAATGATCTTTATTATAAATTTATTACAAATATCTAACCATCATCAGCTGGACTGGCCTTATTTCGGATGGCTACCTCTAAAGTACCATTCTCATCCAGTACACAGTCACAAAAACGGTGTCTAAATACAGTGAAATCTCTCCAAAAGGCCACTTCTTTCAGAAGACCATCCCCTCATCCAGATTTATTATGACTGATTTTTGTTTCCACCATAATCTGACCATCTTATTTAAGAAGACCACCTTTGAGAGAACCATTTTTAATACAATTTTGTGTGATCATCTCGTAGATGTTTCACTGTGTATCATGCTTAAATAATACTTACATTTGGTTGTCTAAATTACAATTCTATAGTGTCACCCATCACCATCAAAAATATCGTACTATATAGTCAGCCGTGCCACACAATGCCTTAGTAAGACCTTGTTCACATCACGTTAACATTACATCTTAAAAATCTCCTGAAGCACATCCCAAATGTAAAAAAATTTAAAAATCCCTCTGGCTAAACCGCATACACTTTCTTAAATCAGGCTGAGCAGGAGAATCTTCAAGTCTTGAGGACCACAGGTCAACAAAGAGATATGATCCTTAGACTCTTCCAGTTACTAGAATGTGAGATACTAACTTTGTTACGCACTAGTAGTATGCCGAGCCAGCAAACCTAGCTATCAGGCTGTTCTCTCAGTTAAACATCCAACTTGATGTGTTTCTACACCACTACAGATTATTGGAGTGTGTTATCAGGAGTTGTCAGCAAAACAAAGCATTTAGCTCAATAGACGTATAGGTGAGCATCTATCCATCATAAGGAAAAAAACAGATACCTCAATTTCACAACACGTATGGACATACAACAGTGGAGATGTCTTATCCATCTGCTTCCAAGGCATTGAACATGTGAGAATGCCCCCAAGGGGAGAGAACATTGACAATAGCGATGAGCGAATCGAAGTTGACAAAGTGGAATTCGATCCGAATTTCAGGAAAAATGAGTTTTGCACCGAATCCTAATTTCTCACGCTTCATGGTAACTAGTGATAAGCGAGCATGCTCAGCCGAATATCTTGACCGAGTACCGCATGTGCTTGAGCACAAGGCTCGAGTCTCCTTTTTAAGCAGCCAATAGAGGTGCAGGTAAGTACTGACCTGCTATATAGCACCCGATGACACGTGCTCAGATCAGGCATAGTCAGAGAGAGCAGAGCGTAGGAAGGAAAAGACAGTGTAGGGAGCGATTATAACAGTATTTTTTCTGAGAAAGCTTTTCCAAGACCCAAAAGTCCTTTTAAGGACTACTGTGTGTGTGTTTTAGAGCACCAATCTATTTACCTCCTGCAGTCTCAGGGACAGTGCTTTGGAAGGGACATTTGCTGTTTTTACTACCAAAAGCTTTTCAAAGACCCCAAAGTCCTTTTAAGGACTACTGTGGGTGTTTGACAGGAGCAATATATTTTTATTTTATACCTATTAGTGACATATACTGTACATCATCCGCAGACTGTGTCTTTAATAATCTGGGCCACATCTAGTGTCCATAGTGTGTGTAAAAAATACTGAACAACATCTGCAAACAGTGTCTGTATTCATAGGCGTGCGCAGCCTATTGCATTAGGGTATGCACCCTAAAGCAAAAACACACACGCCACGCGTGCGTGTGTGTATGTATATATATATGTATATATATATATATATATATATATATATATATAAATAAGATTACAAAATAGGAGAGTATTGCGGTATGCAATGATATCTTTGTATTGTACTAACCTAATACTTAAAAGACAAGCTTTCAAGAGTTTTCCTTTCCTCCTCCGTATTGCTTCAGACCTGAGACAGAGAGAAACACTCTCGAAAACATTTCTTTAGAGTTTAAAGCAGTTTCAGTACTTCGTCTGCTGTGCCGTCCTCTGCTTGCTTCTGCGGATCTTCCCTTCCTTTCAGTCTCTCCTCAGTGCACAGGCGCACTGCTATAGGGGATCTGTGGATGACACACTGTTATGGGGGATCTGTGGATGACACACTGTTATGGGGGATCTGTGGATGACACACTGTTATGGGGGATCTGTGGATGACACACTGTTATGGGGGATCTGTGGATGACACACTTATGGAGGATCTGTGGATAACACACTGTTATGGGGGATCTGTGAATGACACACTGTTATGGGGGCATCTGTGGATGACACTGTTATGGGGATCTGTGGATGATACACTGTTATGGGGGATCTGTGGATGACACTGTTATGGGGATGTGTGGATGACACACTGTTATAGGGATCTGTGGAGGACACACTGTTATGGGGGATCTGTGGATGACACTGTTATGGGGGATCTGTGGATGACACATTGTTATGTGGGATCTGTGGAGGACACTGTTATGGGGGATCTGTGGATGACACACTGTTATGGGGGATCTGTGGATGACACACTGTTATGGGGGATCTGTGGATGACACACTGTTATGGGCGATCTGTGGATGACACTGCTATGGGGGATCTGTGGATGACACTGTTATGGGGGATCTGTGGATGACACACTGTTATGGGGGATCTGTGGATGACACACTTATGGAGGATCTGTGGATGACACACACTGTTATGGGGGATCTGTGAATGACACACTGTTATGGGGGCATCTGTGGATGACACTGTTATGGGGATCTGTGGATGATACACTGTTATGGGGGATCTGTGGATGACACTGTTATGGGGATCTGTGGATGACACACTGTTATAGGGATCTGTGGAGGACACACTGTTATGGGGGATCTGTAGATGACACTGTTATGGGGGATCTGTGGATGACACATTGTTATGTGGGATCTGTGGAGGACACACTGTTATGGGGGATCTGTGGATGACACACTGTTATGGGGGATCCGTGGATGACACACTGTTATGGGGGATCTGTGGGTGACACACTGTTATGGGGGATCTGTGGATGACACACTGTTATGGGGGATCTGTGGATGACACTGTTATGGGGGATATGTGGATGACACACTGTTATGGGGGATCTACGGATGACACACTTATGGAGGATCTGTGGATAACACACTGTTATGGGGGATCTGTGGATGACACACTGTTATGGGGGCATCTGTGGATGACACTGTTATGGGGATCTGTGGATGATACACTGTTATGGGGGATCTGTGGATGACACTGTTATGGGGATCTGTGGATGACACACTGTTATAGGGATCTGTGGAGGACACACTGTTATGGGGGATCTGTGGATGACACTGTTATGGGGGATCTGTGGATGACACACTGTTATGTGGGATCTGTGGAGGACACTGTTATGGGGGATCTGTGGATGACACACTGTTATGGGGGATCTGTGGATGACACACTGTTATGGGGATCTGTGGATGGCACTGTTATGGGGGATCTGTGGATGACACACTGTTATGGGGAATCTGTGGATGACTCACTGTTATGGGGAATCTGTGGAGGACATTGTAATGGGGGATCTGTGGAGGACACTGTTATGGGGGATCTGTGGATAACACACTTATGGGGGATCTGTGGATAACACACTTATGGGGGATCTGTGGATGACACACTGTTATGGGGGATCTGTGTATGACACACTGCTATCGGGGATCTGAGGTGGACACTGTTATGGGGGATCTGTTGGGGACACACTGTTATGAGGGATCTGTGGAGGACACACTGTTATGGGGGATCTGTGGATGACACTGTTATGGGGGATCTGTGGATGACACTGTTATGGGGGATCTGTGGATGACACACTGTTATGGAGGATCTGTGGATGACACACTGTTATGAGGGTCCTATGGATGACACACTGTTATGGGGATCTGTGGATGACACACTGTTATGGAGGATCTGTGGATGACACACTGTTATGGGAAATCTGTGGATGACACTGTTATGGGGATCTGTGGATGACACTGTTATGGGGGATCTGTGGATGACACTGTTATGGGGCATCTGTGGATGACACTGTTATGGGGGATCTGTGGATGACACTGTTATGGGGCATCTGTGGATGACACTGTTATGGGGGATCTGTGGATGACACTGTTATGGGGATCTATGGATGACATATGACTGAGGAGTGCTATCAGGGTACATTATACAGGGGTAACATAACTGAGGGGTATCAGGGTAAATTATACAGGGGTAATGTAACTCAGGAGGGCTATTAGACATTATACAGGGGTAATATAACTGAGGAGGGCTATCAAGGACATTATACATAGGTAATATAAGTTATATTACCCCTGTATAATGTATCCTCATACCCCTTAGTTAAAGTACCATACCCCAGTATAATAATGTACCCGCCTGATACCCCTTAGTTATATTACACCACCCTGTATTATTTACCCTGATACCCCTCAGTTATATTATATAACTGAGGGGTATCAGGGTACATTATACAGGGGTAATATATTCACCACTGTTCACCTTGCACCGCCCTCACCTCACCAGCTAGCAGGCGCGGGGGGCACGCAGCGTGACGTGACGTCATCTCAGCCTGCACCGCACAGCAGGCACCGCATGGCTCTCTCTCTCTGCCTCCGCCCGGTCCGGGACTCCGTCACCAGCATAACGGACAGAGCCACAAGGGAATCAGCGGGGCGGGCACTGCAGTGAGCACGGAGGTGGTGCGAACCTATTAGGATGTCCCCAGGCACACCCGGCACACCCCATGCGCACGCCTATGTCTCTATTACAAATTCCACTAATCTGGGCCACATCTAGTGTCCATATTCTGTGGGTTTCTGTGACATATACTGTCCTGCATCCAAAAACTGTGTCTGTATTGCAAATTCCAATAATCTTGGCCTAATATAGTGTCCATATCCTGTGGTTTTCTGTGACATATACTGTCCTGCATCCGAAAACTGTGTCTTTAGCGGACAGTAAAACAATCTAAGCCACATCTAGTGATAAAACCATTAATATGAAGAATGCGAGCACAAAGGGACGGGGAAGTGGGCGCCATGCGAATGGTGCATGCAGAGGCTGTGGCCCTGGGCGCAATGAAACTGTGCTGGCTGCCAGTGCACCAGAAAAAAAAACATCCACCATACCCAGCTTCATGTCCAACTTAGCTGGGCGGAGCAGGACAACACTGTCCAAGTCGGACCATTGCGAACAGTTGGTCGGTTGGATTGCTGAAGATAATGCTTCCAGTCGGTTAAGCGCCACCCTCTCTTCCACCAGGTCCAGTCTCTGTAGTCTGTGTATGATGCCCTCCTTTATGTGTAATGAAGCGTGTATTGTAGTGCCGCTTCATTGTAATTTTTGGCAGCCCTTTCACTTAGTGCATAGGCTTTATGAGTGTAGGAGTCCCATTACCTGAACAATTGTACCACAATGTGAATGACACCCCAATTTATGTGATATACAGGCTGTTTCGGAGTGCCTCTTGCTTGTAATTTTTGGCAGCACTTGCACTTCATATACAATTGAATATACAGGAAAGAATGTTTCCTAACAATTTTTCCTGTGAAATTGATTTTTTTTTTGGGGGGGGGGGGGTTTTGTGTGTATTTTTGTCAGTCTGTAAAAGTGGCGTACAACTCGGACAACAAGGTTCCCATCAGTGACCTGGGAGTCCAAGATGCATCCAGACATCGTCCCCATGCTGTTCCCGATCCATTTCGGTGATGTTTCTGTCACCTTCTGACCTTTTCCAATGGACCAGGCACCCTCAGAGCACGGGGTGCCTGGTTGTCTCCCATTGACTTCCATTATACTCGGGTGCTCGGCAGAGCATACGAATATAGCAATGTGTTCGGGCCGAACACCCGAATACTTTGGTGCTCGATTATCACTAGTGGTAACGAATTGCATTTTTTCCTAAAATGGCTGCGGCACGTTAGGACATGGAGCAAGGAACTCTGGGAACGAGGGATCACCCACAATGCCATGCATGCAGCCAATCAGCAGCCAGACAGACCTGTGATGTCACAGCCCAATAAATAGCCTCAGCCTTCTTGGATTCTGCCATTTTCCAGTGTACTTAGTGCAGGGATAGATGTCAGAAGGTGCTAGGGACAGTGGAAAAAAAGACTTTAAAACTTTTATTTTGCTGTATAGAAGTTCGGGGAAAGAATAGGGAGGAATCATTCCACAGTATTGAAGCAGAACAGGGTTCAGTAGGGGAGGTTACAGCCTGGTTAATAGTAACAATCCTATTACACCTTGCTGCATTGACTGCGGATCCAAATTGCCATTCTACAGCTCTGTAATTCTGGCAAACCGTTCTTGTTATTGGGGTGCAAGTGCTGTTTAATACAGCCATTAACAGGGTTTATTACAAGGAAATATTTCTACGTCTTATTTGCCCTTGTGCAGTGCAGTTTTATGTTTTAAAGCATTTTTTGGCTTGTATTGGTGAAGTGAGAAAATTACAGCCCTTTTTGGCGTGTATTAGTGGCACAAAAATATATATTATTTGCTGTTCAGTGGTGCAGTTATATGTTCTAAAGCCCTTTTTGGCGTGTATAAGTGGTAAAAATATGTATTATTTGCCGTTCAGCGGTGCAGTTATTTGTTCTAAAGCCCTTTTTGGCGTGTATAAGTGGAAAAAATATGTATTATTTGCCGTTTAGTGGTGCAGTTATATGTTCTAAAGCCCTTTTCTGGCGTGTATTAGTGGCACAAAAAAAGTATTTGCCTTTGTGTGGTGAAGTGAGAAAATTACAGCCCTTTTTGGCGTGTATTAGTGGCACAAAAAAAAATATATTTGCCGTTCAGCGGTGCAGTTATATGTTCTAAAGCCCTTTTTGGTGTGTATTAGTGGCACAAAAAAATATATATTTGCCGTTCAGCGGTGCAGTTATATGTTCTAAAGCCTTTTGTGGCATGTATTAGTGAAAAAAAAAGGGCTTATTAGCCGTTGTGTGGTAAAGTGAGAAAATTACAGACTTTTTTGGGGCTCTTTAATTTTCTTTTTTATCTATTTGATCTAACAGTATGTCAGACAGAGAAGTGCCAGGCCATGCACAGGGGAGTGGCAGAGGCCTAAATGTTTCTGGTGCAGGCACAGGTAAGGCGGCAGCAGAGTAAGGGGGCGCAGCAGCAGGAGTCGCAGCGAGAGGCTGGAGCTCCCGGTGTCATCTAGTGGTCGTGTCTTGACCAGCAACCCTACGGTTCTTGAATGGTTGACTCGGTCATCCACTTCATTCCAAGTGACATCAGATACCCCCAGCCAAGAGTTGGTGGGTTCGTTAGACACAACCCTTGGTTGGCATGGCCCGGGAGCAGGCTCTGTACCCTCACCTGTCCTCAACCTGCCTTTGTTCTTTTCTGTTCCCTCAGCCAGAGAAGTATTATATGCTGTGGGCTCAGCTCCACTATACAGCAAGGACGAGCTACTAGTCAGTCAGCAGCTACTGCCCAGCCAAGATCTGGAGGAGACATCCGCCGCTTCCTCCGGTAGGCAGGCAAGTAGTGATGAGGAGAGTGGCGTGGCAGCTGGTGTTGCAAGCGGTTAGGCTTCTGACCCAGAGACCTTTGAGGATGACATCAGTGACGTGCAGACAGTACTCGATGATGATGTAGCTGATCGCACTTAGGAGCCGGGTGAATTAGGGGCTTCATCATCATCGGGACAAGAGGGTGGCAGCTTGCCCGTGAGGCAGCGGCGGAGCCATCAAGTCGCTGGCATGGCCGGGAGTCAGCAGGGTGGCAGCAGTGGGAGGTCGGGAGCCAAACATGCCCGGAGTAGACCACCCACTTCGCAGGACCCTACCTGCCTGGAAAGTAGTGGTGCAGGGGTTCACGGAAGCAGCGGCGGTAGCAGTCAGTCAGTGCGGAGTGTTGGGGGTAAAATCACCTACTCAGCAGTGTTGCAGTTTTTTGTTAAGCCGCCAGAGGAGTTGAACATGGTCATATGTAGAATCTGTGGGCAGAAGGTGAAGCGTGGCCAGGGTGCCAATGTTGGCACCATGGACCTGCGTCCACATATGCTGCATCGCCATAAAGTGGCCTGGGAGAACCATGGCTCCAATGTGGTGGTTCAGCCTGCCGCTGCAACCGCTGCTTTACCCAGTGGCACACAGTCAAGTTGCTGGTGCTGCAGTCCCTCCTTTTCCAAGTGGTGGACTCTGCACCTTTCAGAGAACTGATGGCCTATGCTGAGCTGAGGTGGAAAGTCCCAAGCCGTCATTTCTTTGCCAAAAAGGCAGTACCAGTCCTGCACACACATGTAGAACAGAAGGTGGGCCAGTCCTTGAGCCAGTCGGTGTCTGCTAAAGTGCACGGCAGCGCAGGCGTGTGGAGCTGTAACTACGGTCAGGGACAATACATGTTCTTTACGGCCCACTGGGTGAATGTGGTTCATGCACAGCCAGAACAGAAACTTGGCCAGGTGATGCTGCTTCCGCCTCCACGTTCTCATGCCGTTGGTCCTGCGACAATGGCCGCCTCTGCGTCTTCATTCTCCACCGTGTCCTCAGCCTCCACTGCAGGGATATTTCACAGTGCCCCTCCAGCATACCACATGTGCAGGGCACGGCGGTGTCATGCTATTCTGCACCTCGTTTACCTGGGCGAACGGAGTTACAGAGGGGAGGAACTGCTCCATGTCCTTCTTCAAGAAATACAATCCTGGCCGTTTGAGGAGGCCACGTTATTTGTCAGTCCACAGGACTACGGGATGAACAACGTCATTCCACTGCTTCATGTCCTGGAACAGCTGGCAAATCTGTCTGGTCAGGGGACTGGAGACAAGGCACCTAGATCTCACGGCCACAAGAGCCCTGTGGGGGCTGAACTGGAGGAGGAGGACATTGGAGCACAATCAATGTGTAGTGAAATTGGTGGTTTTTATACACAGGTGAGAGGAGAGGAGGAGCAGGAGCAGCCAGAGGAGCTACAGGGTGATGAGGAAGACGAGACAGAGGACCCAGACTCACTGTGGCAGTATGCATTGGAGATGGACAAATTGTCAGCATTTGGCAGAGGGATGACTTCTTGCTCTTCACCTTGTTGGACCCTCACTACCGGGCCAAAATGGGGGCTTTATTTACACTCGCGGAGAGGGAGGACAAACTGAACTACTATAGAGACATCATATGTGGTCAATTGGCTGCCTATCTGCGACATTGTCCATCCTCTTGCAGGTCTGACTGGAGGGGGGGGGGGGGGCCCTCTGCGCTCATGTTCCTCTGCCATGGCTGCTGTGGCAGGGTGTTAAGGGGGGAGTAGGAGCAGTTCCAGCTTCATCAGCAACAACTTGAGTCTAGAGTCACTGATGAGCAGCTTTCTTCACCCGCCAAATGAAGAAACTACTCATCAGCAGCAGCTAGACTTGGAGCAGGACCTGAACCAACAGGTGGTGGCATACTTGGACAACACTCTGCCACCCCACATTGAAGATCCGCAGGACTACTGGGCAGCCAAACTGGATTTGTGGCCGCAACTGGCATAGTTTGCCCTGGAAAAGCTGTCCTGCCCAGCCAGTAGTGTGGCATCAGAGGGTGTGTTTAGAGTGGCATAGTTACCCCAAGAAGAACTCGCCTGTCCACCCAAAATGTGGAGAGACTCACTGGTCTCCTGATGCTGCTACTACCACAACACTATGTCACCTTGCCACTCTGTGGCCTCCTGATGCTGCTGCTGCCACCTCCACACTGTCATTGTGCCACCCTGTGGCCTTCTCCTGATGCAGCTGCTGCCGCCACTTCCACACTCTGTCATTGTGCCACTCTGTGGCCTCCTGAAGCTGCTGCCACCTCCACACTGTCATTGTGCCACTCTGTGGCCTTCTCCTGATGCTGCTGCCACCTCCAGACTCTGTCATTGGGCCACTCTGTGGTCCCCCCATAATGCTTCCACCTCACCACTATGTCATAGGGCCACTCTGTGGACTTCTCATGCTGTTCCCACTCTCCCCACTTCATGACTGGGCCTCTCTGTTGCCTTTTGGTCTGGCTGACATCATCATTTATTTGACTCTTCTTCTGATCTGTCAGAAGGAAGGAAAAATGAGACACACAACAGATCCTGTCTATGTAACAGATGTAAGACCTGCATGACATAGTCCCTATTTTGCATCAGAATTGGATTATGATTTGCCAAAAGCAGGAGTGGGTACAAAACACAGAAGACATGCACATATTTCATACACATGTTATCTCTGTTTTGGATCCACTCCTGTTTTTTTTTTTGGCTTTAGCGATACTGATGGATAACTGACCAAATGCTGACCGAGTGAAGGCGAATGCCCCATAGGATCGTTTTTTTGGAGGTTATTGTTCTGACGGATCAGAGGAAGGGCAAAATAATCAGTGATTTCAACACAAACTTACTGCTGACACCCTCTCCACTCTGTCGTGGGGGGGGGGGGTCTACTTGTTAAGCATTTAATAGAACAGGTTCTGTAGATCTATGTGGAATCAGCTGCCAATGGTGTAAAAGGAGTGCGCTTCTTCTTGATGCTAACATTGACCTGTAAGGCTAAGTTCACACTTGAGTCGCCTGCATGTCATACTGACTCACAGTATTTCACTACCACAGCAGACTCCCTATGCGTGTTACTGCAAGGCACAGTGTTCTACACTATAAAGGCTCTCTACAGCCAGGAAATAGACATTTTTAAAATCGGAGCGAACCAAATTTTTTCAAAAAATCCGGCAAACCAGCCAAATTGACAACTTACTGGTGCTGAAGGAGGCACAGTGGACTTTCGCGTTACAAACACTGAAGCCACAAGGCCTAAATGATTACATTTCCTACAGTATGTATGTTTTATCTCATGGAAGGCACTCCCCTGTATGTGGATAGTTTGCCTACTGTACTCCACTTTGGAGTTGGCTCCCATGTCCAGTTCTGATTTTTCTATGATTTTCCTCTTTCATTTTTGTTGATTACAAACATGTTAGTATCATCATGAGTATGACTTCATCATATTGGCTGCGTAGCCCATATAAATACTTATGTCCTCAGCATACAATGGGTTAACAAACCGCTTATGGATCACCCGATGTACTAACTTACCGAGGCAGTACCCTCACTGTGCTTTAGCTTTAAACAAGGATGAATGACAGGAGGAGTTGTGTGTATTCACACACCCACTCCCCTGATTGGTTCCAAAAATTTAGACCAGCAAGAAAAGACTTTATCTTTTTATATCCTTAGGCTACCCTTGCTGTCCGCTCATTATCAGTAGCGTTCAGCAATTCCATTACGGCAGTATACAATGTAACAACTCCTGATGAAACACTTCAATAATCTGCAGCAGGGTAGAAACTCATCGAGTTGGACGTGTAACTGTAGGTGTTTTATAATGTGAACTCAAAAGATTTAAGAATAAGCTTACGCAGGCTAAGTGAATAAATATATTTACTAAATGTGATAATAAAAATATAAAACAGGTAAATCACATACATACAGAGTAAATAAAAACCACTGGTGCGCACACAATATAGGGGGACTCTGGTGCCATGTCGTAGCACATGGCTGATACTCCATGGTGATAAAAGAAAGAAATAGTGTTTCAATCACAACATCCTACCTGGATGATGTTGTTTAATGGAGTGCCAATTAACTGTCGATGTACAGCAAAGTTTATACTTTTGAGCCCCCTTTCAAGGATGTCCAGTATGAAGGACACATGTCTCTGAGATAATCAATAGGGACAATAAGGGCCTAACTCAGTACATTACAAGGGATACTGGGAAACAAGGAGCAAAAGATATAAAGAAGAGGAGAAGGAACCCTCAAAATTCCTCTGTCAGCGATATTTCTTTTTTAGGGGAGGGGACTTCATTGCCAACAAAAGAAAACAAATTCGACGGGGCGGCTGTAGGCATGCAAGATGGCGGAAAATTAAGGAGCCAGAGGACCCGAGCAACTACAACCAAGGCCCCCACCATAAACCTTTCATCAAAAGAACTTACTGACATACAAGTGAATTTATTAAGTAAAGGTTTATCTTTTTGTCCAAGCGCACCGGTTGATTGGTTTGAGCTTGAGTCTGACCTATTTTCTCTTCTTAGGAATATAAAGTTCAAAGTTTGGTTTAACCCCTTAAGGACTGGGCTCATTTTCACCTTAGGACCAGGCCATTTTTTGCAAATCTGACCAGTGTCACTTTATGTGGTGATAACTTTAAAAAGCTTTTTCTTATCCAGGCCATTCTGAGATTGTTTTTTCGTCACATATTGTACTTCATGACACTGGTAAAATGAAGTCGAAAAATTTCATTTTTATTTATAATATCAAATTTACCAAAAATTTTGAAAAATTTGCAATTTTCCAAGTTTCAATTTCTCTACTTCTATAATACATAGTAATACCGCCCAAAAAAGTTATTGATTTACATTCCCCATATGTCTACTTCATGTATCGATCATTTTGGGAATGCCATTTTATTTTTTGGGGACGTTACAAGGCTTAGAAGTTTAGAAGCAAATCTTGAAATTTTTCAGAAATTTTCAAAAACCCACTTTTTAGGGACCAGTTCAGGTCTGAAGTCACTTTGTGAGGCTTACATAATAGAAACCATCCAAAAATGACCCCATTCTAGAAACTACACCCCTCAAGGTATTCAAAACTGATTTTACAAACGTCATTAACCCTTTAGGTTTTCCACAAGAGTTAATGGCAAATGGAGATAAAATTTCAGAATTTCGATTTTTTGGAAAATTTTCTGTTGTAATCCATTTTTTCCAGTAACAAAGCAAAGGTTAACAGCCAAACAAAACTCAATTTTTATTGCCATGATTCTGTAGTTTTCAGAAACACCCCATATGTGGGCGTCAACTGCTGTATGGCCAAACGGCAGGGCACAGAAGGAAGGGAACGCCATATAGTTTTTGGAAGGCGGATTTTGATGGACTGGATTTTTGACACCATGTCCCATTCGAAGCCCCCGATGCACCCCTAGAGTAGAATCTCCAAAAAAGTGACTCCATCTAAGAAACTACACCCCTGAAGGTATTCAAAACTGATTTTACAAACTTTGTTAACCCTTTAGGTGTTCCACAAGAGTTATTGGCAAATGGAGATGAAATTTCGGAATTTCTATTTTTGTTACCTTGCCTCAAAAAAGTGTAATATAGAGCAACCAAAAATCATATTTACCTTAAAATAATAAAACAAAACTGACACCTTATCCCGTAGTTTCCAAAATGGGGTCACTTTTTGGAGTTTCTACTGTAGGGGTGCATCAGGGGGCTTCAAATGGGACATGGTGTCAAATAACCAGTCCAGCAAAATCTGCCTTCCAAAAACCATATGGCGTTCCCTTCCTTCTACGCCCTGCCGTTTGGCCATACAGCAGTTTATGACCACATATGGGGTGTTTCTGCAAACTAGAGAATCGGGGCAATATATATTGAGTTTTGTTTGGCTGTTAACCCTTGCTTTGTTACTGGAAAAATTGATTAAAATGGAAAATTTGCAAAAAATAGCTATTTTCGGACCGTTTTATTTTTGTTATTTACATCGTTGAACTGACAGGTTAGATTGTGTGCTATTTCTATAGAGCAGGTTGCTACGGACGCGGCAATACCAAATATGGCTACTTTTTGGGGGTTTTGTTTCAGTTTTACATAATACAGCATTTTGAAAAAAATGATTTTTAGTGTCTTCACATTCTGAAAGTCATATATTTTTTTTATTTTTTGGGCGACTGTCTTATGTAGGGGCTCATTTTTTGCGGGATGAGATGTCGGTTTGATTGGAACTATCTTGGGGTGCATATGTCATTTTGGTCGCTTGCTATTACACTTTTTGTGATGTAAGGTGACAAAAATGGCTATTGACACCGTATTTTATTTTTTTTTTTGTTGTGTTCACCTGAGGGGTTTGGTCATGTGTTTTTTTTTATAGAGCAGGTTGCGACGGACGCGCCGATACCAAATATGCATACTTTTTATTTATCTATTTAAGTTTTACACAATATTTTCATTTTTTAAAACAAAACAAATCATGTTTTTGTGTCTCCATAGTCTGAGAGCCCTATTTTTTTTTTTTTGGGGGTGATTGTCCTATGTGGGGTATCATTTTTTGCGGGATGAGATGACGGTTTGATTGGCACTATTTTTGGGTGCATATAACTTTTTGATCGCTTGCAATTACAGTTTTTGAGATGTGAGGTGACAAAAATGTTTTCTTTTTACATTGTTTTTATTTTATTTTTTTAACAGTATTTACCTGAGGGGTTAGATAATGTGATATTTTTATAGAGCAGGTTTTTACAGACGTGGCAATACATAATATGTATACTTTTTATTTATTTATTTTACTTTAACACAATAATAGCATTTTAGAAAAAAAAAATTATGTTTTAGTGTCTCCATAGTCGGAGAGCCATATTTTTTTATTTTTTTGGGCGATTGTCCTATATAAGGACTCATTTTTTGCGGGATGAGATGGCGGTTTTATTGGTACTATTTTGGGAGGAATACGCCTTTTTGATCACTTGGTATTACACTTTTTGTGATGCAAGGTGCCAAAAAAATGGCTTTTTTACACTATTTTTTAGTGTTTTTTTACGGTATTTGCGTGAGGGGTTATGACACGTGATATTTTTATAGAGGAGATTTTTACGGATGTGGCGATACCTAATATGTGTAGTGTATTTGTTTTTTTTTGTTTTTTTATTCAGTGATATGTATTTTTCTTATTTTTTTTTTATTTTTTTTTCACTTTTTTGACATTTTCTTGACCCAGACCCACTTGGTTCTTGTAGATCCAGTGGATCTGGTGTCTATATAATACAGTAAGTACACTATATAGTGTACTTACTGTATTTTTTTACTTTACAAAGTCTGAATAGGCTTTTGCCTTTAGCAAAAGCCCATTCAGAGTTTCAGTACCATGGCAAGCAGGACGCTTCTGAAAGCGTCCTGCTGCCATGGTGACCATCACCCGCTGCCACAAGAGAGCAGCGGGTGATGGGAAGAGAGGGGAGCTCCCTCCCTCTACTATCCTATTCTGTCGGGGGCTGCAAAGGTACAGCAGCCCCCGATGGGAGAGGGAGGGAGCTCCTCCATGTTAACACCTTCTATACCGCGGTCCGTACGGACCGCGGTATAGAAGGTTAAACTGCTGACATCTGCAGCACAGATGTCAGCAGCTTATAGCAGGGGGTCAGCAATGTGCTGACCCCCTGCTATACCCACTAGACACCAGGGAAAGCGCTTGAAGGGAGGCGGGCGGTGCGGCAGGCGGGATCGCAATTGCCTCCCGCGCCGCCCACCCGCAGCACCGCCCGCAATCCTCCCCCCTGCATCGCCCGGGGGGGACACAAAATGGCGAGGTGCAGGGGGGGGGGTTAATATTTTCACGTTTGGGGCATATTTTTGTCTTGATCCCCGCGTCACAGACCGGTGATCAGAGACTACAGATAGCGCAGCAAACCGCAGGTCTAAATTGACCTGCGGTTTGCTGCAATCGCTGACATGGGGGGGTCACAGGACCCCCCTGGGCATTGTGCCAAGGTGCCTGCTGATTGATTTCAGCAGGCATCTTGTTCCGATCACCGCCACGTGCGCAGCGGTGATCGGAAATTCACAGGGCGTACATGTACGCCCTTGGTCCTTAAGTACCAGGACGCAAGGGCGTACGTGTACGCCCTTCGTCCTTAAGGGGTTAATAATAAGGTACAACCTGTTCGGACTCGAGTGAATTTAATATGGAAATGTTTAATCTGTATTCAAAGAGTGATTTCAATCCACCAGTTGATGATCCTGCCATTGAAGCTTTTATAGCTGCTGTAAAACTGGACATAAATGTACTTAAATCTAGTCACAACCCGTCCCACCTTAAATATCCTATTCTCACTTCAGCTGAGGCTCTCCTTCAGAATTGGAATGATCGTAGCCTTACTATTAAGGGTACTTTCACACCTGCGTTTTGGATTCCGTTTGTGAGATCCATTTCAGGGATCTCACAAATGGTCCAAAAAGGATTAGTTCAGCCCCAGTGCACAGCTGTCACCCGAGGAAGATAGTTAGGAGTCTGCCTTATTCCCAATTTTTACGTGCTAAACTGATTATTTCTGAGACATTCATGCACACCTTGTCTACCATGAGGAATACATTTGTCCAACGTGGTTATCCACCAAGAGTCTTGGAATATAACAAGAATAAAGTATTGAATTGAGATAGAAAACAATTGTTTGGGGATAGTAGATCTAATAAGAAGATTAATAGATTACCCTTTGTGTCTACATACAATGAAATCAGTCCTCAAATAAGTGGCATTATTAGACGACATTGGAGAACCATAAGAGGTGGGATCAGGGATGTCCCTGAGTTCAGTCACCCACCACTTTTTTCCTATAGAAGAGCTAAGAGTCTGTGCCAACAAATGGTTAGGGCAGATGTTGGGCCAGCTAGGACCTTGAGACAGGCGACACTTACACAGTTGGGACTTGGTAGTTCTCCATGTCTCAACTGTGTGAATTGCCGTTATGTCAAAAAAAACTAGAAAATATTTTACACATCCTTCTACGGGTATAGCTTACCCTATACAATTCCATCTTACTTGTGAATCCTCGTATGTTGTTTATGTTTTGTCTTGCCGCTGCAAATTACTGTATATAGGGGAAACTACTACAGAACTTAAAGTGCGACTTAATAATAAACAGGAATTCAATTCGCAAGAAAAGACCAAATTTGCCAGTGTCCAAGCATTTTTCAGATATGAATCATATTGAAGGTGATTTGAGGTCCTGTCTTCTTGACCATCTTCCACCACCGAGGCGTGGTGGTAATAGGGCTAAGATGCTTAAATTAAAAGAAATGGAGTGGATTTATAAGTTGAATACGCTCAAACCATTTGGGGTAAATGTTGAATTTAATTTTGGGGGTTTGAGATAGTGGCTGAATCTTGAAGGGTTGTGCAGTTTAGATCGTACCTCTCTCCTATGTATTAGGTAGTTAACATTTTGGACATTTATATGATATTTTTTATTGGTGTTTGGGATAAATAATTCTTTACACTTTACACATTATTATTTATCTTTCAGATCACTGCTGGAATTGGCGAGGAGTACTGGGAAGACTGCCAGGACATCGCGCGACATACCTATGTTTATTAAATTTTGTCTGTGTGCTTTATTGTAATGTGGGTTCTACATGCCCGGAAAGCATTTTTTTTTGTCTACCTTTTTCTTTTTCCATTTTTTTTTCAGTGGCATAGCTTGAACGATTAGGGTCCTATAAGTGGATTGGCCAGAGTGGCTGGGAGGAGAACCCTCTCTTAGGTGAGATAATGTATGCAGGAGTCCGTCTCCGGCCGGAATTATGCCTCGAAGGTGGTGGGGGTGCACTGGAAGGTGCACTCCCAGTCACCCCACGGACTTCAGTACATGTTCCACCTTATATTGTGCCTCACTTATATAAGTTGGGCATACATTATGTTTTTCCCTCAAGAATATGGCCCCTGTTACCTGCTATGTATGTATCTGAGAATGCGCCACATATATTGGTAATTTTTGCCATAAGCAATATGGCGGGCACAATGTGGAATGTGATTAGTGCATGCGCCGGTTCACCTGATACAATGTCGTAACGGACATGCGCAACCCACATTGAAGGACGCGGACTTTTGGCTTTCATCTGAGCTTATGTCGCGCCATAACTGGTTAGTATATTCATACCATTGTTCCTCTCACTTCCAGAATTATTGTGCACTCCCACTTGACACAGTTGTTTTATAATTAATTCATCATGTGTTTTGATTGAAATATAAACTTTTATAGATGTTTTCTATTTTACACTATTTAACAAATCATGTTGGAGATATAGTAATTGTGATGTATATTGATTGATGTATCACACATTTTGCACGATTTTGTATTTTGTATACTTGATTATTGGCACGGCCCACTTGTAGGATTGATCACCTGATAAATATGCAGCACTTTGTCCCAATCACTGCTTGAGAAAGGCTCAGTTTGGAGCCGAAACTTTGCGATTCCACATGGGTGAATAAAAAACTTTTTATTTTATTTTATTTTTGGTGTGCCACCCATTTTTTGTTATATATATATATATATATATATATATCCAAAGATTGAAGCAGCACTCCAGAGATGTGAAAAACAAGTGGACCGACCTTTATTCCCCTGCAACGTTTCAACTGCTCAATGCAGTCTTTCTCAAGCTTGAGAAAGACTGCATTGAGCAGTTGAAACATTGCAGGGGAATAAAGGTCGGTCCACTTGTTTTTCACATCTCTGGAGTGCTGCTTCAATGTTTGGATATGTATACTTGGTAAACAGCTGAGCCAGCTGATTTGGAAGGATTGCACCCGTTTTCATTTTTTGAGTGCTGCTGTATTTTTCTTTGTTTTATATATATATATATATATATATATATATATATAGTCATGGCTACGGCCAAGAGATATCCGAAGAACCCTAGGGAGAGAAACAACGGGAACAACCTAACCCAGCTAGGCGTGTCTTAGCTAACCTGACTAAATGGCTTGTTGTGTGCCCTAAGCCATGACCGTGGGTAGGCCTATAAGTGGGCAAAAACCAAGCCAAGTAGGGTAGAAAAGGAACTTGAATGGCATGTGCACACTAATTCCCAAGCCAACTGCAAGGCGTCAGGAGTCTTGAGCGAAAATTCGGGGTGTATGAGGCAAGACCAGAAGGAGACCTACAACCCATCTTGTGGATGACAAGGCCGGAGACATGATGCTTAATATTGCGGATACTGCCCCAAAGCGGAATGGAGGACCGCGAATACGTTGTGAAATGGATCATGAAAAACCACCCGAACCTTGTAAAATTTTGGTTCTAGTGCAAGTACTGGCAATGCCCTAGCCTCAGGAGATCGTGACTGCCTAGACTATGCAGGAATGAGGGCCAAAAGTAACTATGTAGATAGGAAGAGAATCCTTGAATAGTTCCCCAGACAACAGCTATCTGCTAGCCGTGGTCCGCGCATTGTTCTTCTGTGTACGCCTGAGAATTGCTTTAACGCCTGAGACGTGAAGACCGACCTACTATCTGAATCTTCTACCGTGAGGGAATGCTGGACCTTGGAATGCTGAAGCTGTCATCGGGCCTCCGAAGTCATGGACCGAAGCTGTCATCAGGCCCCCGAAGTCATGGGGCCGAAGCTGTCATCGGGCCCCCAAAGTCATGGGGCCGAAGCTGTCATCGGGCCCCTGAAGTCATGGGGCCAAGTTTTTGTTTTTTTTATCAAGAAATCATAACTATAATGAGTGACCTGAATAAGGTGCAGGTGAAAATAAACCATGAGCCTGATACCTAAGAAAAATCTACGCGGCCTGAATAACATGCCAGGTAAAATATCGTTAGGAACGAGACCTGACTGACGTGGAAGGTGACCCCCAACATGAGTTCAACTGCGTGACCTGAAAAGAAGAAGGGAAACGTGACAGAAAATGGAGATAATAACGGACATTAACTAAAATGAAACCTAAATAACATAAGTTGGCAAGCAGGTAAAGATGTGAGTCATTCAAAACCAAAAGCATAGCTGCACAGGTGGACAGACAACCATTGGTCGGACCCCTGAAGCCATGGGGCCGAAGCAACCACCAGGGGCCCATGGGGCCGGGCAGCCGCCGGGATGCGTACCTTAAGAATTAAGGACAGCTGGGGAAAAGATTGGGGCTTAACCCAACGGGTTTAATAATAAACCGGGACTCGATAACCTAAAAAGACAAAGACATGGGGTAAAGCTTCTTAATGAAATGAGGCTAAAATGAACCGCAAATACTAATCTGTAAAATAGAAATGAACAAAAGAAAACTTCTGAAAGGTGTGCCATGGAAAATAGTATCAGATGGCTGTATGAACTACAAATGTCAATTGTGAAATCCTTTAAGCCAAGAGCCACTCCAGCAAGCCTCTTATGGCAGAAGGCATGCGTGCGAGTCTCTTATGGCAGGAGGCATGCGTGCGAGTGTCTTATGGCAGGAGGCATGCGTGCGAGTCTCTTATGGCAGGAGCCATGCGTGCGAGTCTCTTATAACAGGAGCCATGCGTGCAAGTCTTTTATGGCAGGAGCCATACATGCGAGTCTTTTATGGCAGGAGCCATGCATGCGAGTCACTTATGGCAGGAGCCATACATACGAGTCTCTTATGGCAGGAGCCATGTGTGCGAGTCTCTTATGGCAGGAGCCATGCGTGCGAGTCTCTTATGGCAGGAGCCATGCGTGCGAGTCTCTTATGGCAGGAGCCATGCGTGCGAGTCTCTTATGGCAGGAGCCATGCGTGCGAGTCTCTTATAACAGGAGCCATGCGTGCAAGTCTTTTATGGCAGGAGCCATGCGTGCGAGTCTCTTATGGCAGGAGCCATGCGTGCGAGTCTCTTATGGCAGGAGCCATGCGTGCGAGTCTCTTATGGCAGGAGCCATGCGTGCGAGTCTCTTATGGCAGGAGCCATGCGTGCGAGTCTCTTATGGCAGGAGCCATGCGTGCGAGTCTCTTATGGCAGGAGCCATGCGTGCGAAGTCTTTATGGCAGGAGCCATGCGTGCGAGTCTCTTATGGCAGGAGCCATGCGTGCGAGTCTCTTATGGCAGGAGCCATGCGTGCGAGTCACTTATGGCAGGAGCCATGCGTACGAGTCTCTTATGGCAGGAGCCATGTGTGCGAGTCTCTTATGGCAGGAGCCATGCGTGCGAGTCTCTTATGGCAGGAGCCATGCGTGCGAGTCTCTTATGGCAGGAGCCATGCGTGCGAGTCTCTTATGGCAGGAGCCATGCGTGCGAGTCTCTTATAACAGGAGCCATGCGTGCAAGTCTCTTATGGCAGGAGCCATGCGTGCGAGTCTCTTATGGCAGTAGCCATGCGTGCGAGTCTCTTATAACAGGAGCCATGCGTGCAAGTCTTTTATGGCAGGAGCCATGCGTGCGAGTCTCTTATGGCAGGAGCCATGCGTGCGAGTCTCTTATGGCAGGAGCCATACGTGCGAGTCTCTTATGGCAGGAGCCATGCGTGCGAGTCTCTTATGGCAGGAGCCATGCGTGCGAAGTCTTTTATGGCAGGAGCCATGCGTGCGAGTCTCTTATGGCAGGAGCCATGCGTGCGAGTCTTTATGGCAGGAGCCGTGCGTGCGAGTCTCTTATGGCAGGAGCCATGCGTGCGAGTCTCTTATGGCAGGAGCCATACGTGCGAGTCTCTTATGGCAGGAGCCACGCATGCAAGTCTCTTATGGCAGAAGCCATGCGTGCGAGTCTCTTATGGCAGGAGGCATGCGTGCGAGTCTCTTATGGCAGGAGGCATGCGTGCGAGTGTCTTATGGCAGGAGGCATGCGTGCGAGTGTCTTATGGCAGGAGCCATGCGTGCGAGTCTCTTATGGCAGGAGCCATGCGTGCGAGTCTCTTATGGCAGGAGCCATGCGTGCGAGTCTCTTATGGCAGGAGCCATGCGTGCGAGTCTCTTATAGCAGGAGCCATGCGTGCAAGTCTCTTATGGCAGGAGCCATGCGTGCGAGTCTCTTATGGCAGGAGCCATGCGTGCGAGTCTCTTATGGCAGGAGCCGTGCGTGCGAGTCTCTTATGGCAGGAGCCATGCGTGCGAGTCTCTTATGGCAGGAGCCATGCGTGCGAGTCACTTATGGCAGGAGGCATGCGCAGTCTCTTATGGCAGGAGCCGTGCATGCAAGTCTCTTATGGCAGAAGCCGTGCATGCGAGTCTCTTATGGCAGGAGGCATGCGTGCGAGTCTCTTATGGCAGGAGGCATGCGTGCGAGTCTCTTATGGCAGAAGCCATGCGTGCAAGTCTCTTATGGCAGGAGCCGTGCGTGCGAGTCTCTTATGGCAGAAGCCATGCGTGCGTGTCTCTTATGGCAGGAGCCATGCGTGCGAGTCTCTTATGGCAGGAGCCATGCGTGCGAGTCTCTTATAACAGGAGCCATGAGTGCAAGTCTTTTATGGCAGGAGCCATGCGTGCGAGTCTCTTATAACAGGAGCCATGCGTGCAAGTCTTTTATGGCAGGAGCCATACGTGCGAGTCTCTTATGGCAGGAGCCATACGTGCGAGTCTCTTATGGCAGGAGCCGTGCATGCAAGTCTCTTATGGCAGAAGCCGTGCGTGCGAGTCTCTTATGGCAGGAGGCATGCGTGCGAGTCTCTTATGGCAGGAGCCATACGTGCGAGTCACTTATGGCAGGAGCCATACGTACGAGTCTCTTATGGCAGGAGCCATGTGTGCGAGTCTCTTATGGCAGGAGCCATGCGTGCGAGTCTCTTATGGCAGGAGCCATGCGTGCGAGTCTCTTATGGCAGGAGCCATGCGTGCGAGTCTCTTATGGCAGGAGCCATGCGTGCGAGTCTCTTATAACAGGAGCCATGCGTGCAAGTCTTTTATGGCAGGAGCCATGCGTGCGAGTCTCTTATGGCAGTAGCCGTGCGTGCGAGTCTCTTATAACAGGAGCCATGCGTGCAAGTCTTTTATGGCAGGAGCCATGCGTGCGAGTCTCTTATGGCAGGAGCCATGCGTGCGAGTCTCTTATGGCAGGAGCCATACGTGCGAGTCTCTTATGGCAGGAGCCATGTGTGCGAGTCTCTTATGGCAGGAGCCATGCGTGCGAGTCTTTTATGGCAGGAGCCATGCGTGCGAGTCTCTTATGGCAGGAGCCATGCGTGCGAGTCTTTTATGGCAGGAGCCGTGCGTGCGAGTCTCTTATGGCAGGAGCCATACGTGCGAGTCTCTTATGGCAGGAGCCATACGTGCGAGTCTCTTATGGCAGGAGCCGCGCATGCAAGTCTCTTATGGCAGAAGCCATGCGTGCGAGTCTCTTATGGCAGGAGGCATGCGTGCGAGTCTCTTATGGCAGGAGGCATGCGTGCGAGTGTCTTATGGCAGGAGCCATGCGTGCGAGTCTCTTATGGCAGGAGCCATGCGTGCGAGTCTCTTATGGCAGGAGCCATGCGTGCGAGTCTCTTATGGCAGGAGCCATGCGTGCGAGTCTCTTATGGCAGGAGCCATGCGTGCGAAGTCTCTTATAACAGGAGCCATGCGTGCAAGTCTCTTATGGCAGGAGCCATGCGTGCGAGTCTTTTATGGCAGGAGCCGTGCGTGCGAGTCTCTTATGGCAGGAGCCATGCGTGCGAGTCTCTTATGGCAGGAGCCATGCGTGCGAGTCACTTATGGCAGGAGGCATGCCAGTCTCTTATGGCAGGAGCCGTGCATGCAAGTCTCTTATGGCAGAAGCCGTGCATGCGAGTCTCTTATGGCAGGAGGCATGCGTGCGAGTCTCTTATGGCAGGAGGCATGCGTGCGAGTCTCTTATGGCAGAAGCCATGCGTGCAAGTCTCTTATGGCAGGAGCCGTGCGTGCGAGTCTCTTATGGCAGAAGCCATGCGTGCGTGTCTCTTATGGCAGGAGCCATGCGTGCGAGTCTCTTATGGCAGGAGCCATGCGTGCGAGTCTCTTATGGCAGGAGCCATGCGTGCGTGTCTCTTATGGCAGGAGCCATGCGTGCGAGTCTCTTATGGCAGGAGCCATGCGTGCGAGTCTCTTATGGCAGGAGCCATGCGTGCGAGTCTCTTATAACAGGAGCCATGCGTGCAAGTCTTTTATGGCAGGAGCCATGCGCGCGAGTCTCTTATAACAGGAGCCATGCGTGCAAGTCTTTTATGGCAGGAGCCATACGTGCGAGTCTCTTATGGCAGGAGCCATGCGTGCGAGTCTCTTATGGCAGGAGCCGTGAATGCAAGTCTCTTATGGCAGAAGCCGTGCGTGCGAGTCTCTTATGGCAGGAGGCATGCGTGCGAGTCTCTTATGGCAGGAGGCATGCGTGCGAGTGTCTTATGGCAGGAGGCATGCGTGCGAGTGTCTTATGGCAGGAGCCGTGCGTGCGAGTCTCTTATGGCAGGAGCCATGCGTGCGAAGTCTCTTATGGCAGGAGCCATGCGTGCAAGTCTCTTATGGCAGGAGCCATGCGTGCGAGTCTCTTATAACAGGAGCCATGCGTGCAAGTCTTTTATGGCAGGAGCCATGCGTGCGAGTCTCTTATGGCAGGAGCCATGCGTGCGAGTCTTTTATGGCAGGAGCCGTGCGTGCGAAGTCTCTTATGGCAGGAGCCATACGTGCGAGTCTCTTATGGCAGGAGCCATGCGTGCGAGTCACTTATGGCAGGAGGCATGCGAGTCTCTTATGGCAGGAGCCGTGCATGCAAGTCTCTTATGGCAGAAGCCGTGCATGCGAGTCTCTTATGGCAGGAGGCATGCGTGCGAGTCTCTTATGGCAGGAGGCATGCGTGCGAGTCTCTTATGGCAGAAGCCATGCGTGCGAGTCTCTTATGGCAGGAGCCATGCGTGCAAGTCTTTTATGGCAGGAGCCATGCGTGTGAGTCTTTTATGGCAGGAGCCATGCGTGCGAGTCTCTTATGGCAGGAGCCATGCGTGCGAGTCTTTTATGGCAGGAGCCGTGCGTGCGAGTCTCTTATGGCAGGAGCCATACGTGCGAGTCTCTTATGGCAGGAGCCATACGTGCGAGTGTCTTATGGCAGGAGCCGTGCGTGCGAGTCTCTTATGGCAGGAGCCATGCGTGCGAGTCTCTTATGGCAGGAGCCATGCGTGCGAGTCACTTATGGCAGGAGGCATGCGAGTCTCATATGGCAGGAGCCGTGCATGCAAGTCTCTTATGGCAGAAGCCGTGCATGCGAGTCTCTTATGGCAGGAGGCATGCGTGCGAGTCTCTTATGGCAGGAGGCATGCGTGTGAGTCTCTTATGGCAGAAGCCATGCGTGCAAGTCTCTTATGGCAGGAGCCATGTGTGCGAGTCTCTTATGGCAGGAGGCATGCGTGCGAGTCTCTTATGGCAGGAGGCATGCGTGCGAGTCTCTTATGGCAGAAGCCATGCGTGCAAGTCTCTTATGGCAGGAGCCGTGCGTGCTGAAGTCTCTTATGGCAGAAGCCATGCGTGCGTGTCTCTTATGGCAGGAGCCATGCGTGCGAGTCTCTTATGGCAGGAGCCATGCGTGCGAGTCTCTTATGGCAGGAGCCATGCGTGCGAGTCTCTTATAACAGGAGCCATGAGTGCAAGTCTTTTATGGCAGGAGCCATGCGTGCGAGTCTCTTATAACAGGAGCCATGCGTGCAAGTCTTTTATGGCAGGAGCCATGCGTGCGAGTCTCTTATGGCAGGAGCCATGCGTGCGAGTCTCTTATGGCAGGAGCCGTGCATGCAAGTCTCTTATGGCAGAAGCCGTGCGTCGCGAGTCTCTTATGGCAGGAGGCATGCGTGCGAGTCTCTTATGGCAGGAGCCATGCGTCGCGAGTCACTTATGGCAGGAGCCATGCGTGCGAGTCTCTTATGGCAGGAGCCATGCGTGCGAGTCTCTTATGGCAGGAGCCATGCGTGCGAGTCTCTTATGGCAGGAGCCATGCGTGCGAGTCTCTTATGGCAGGAGCCATGCGTGCGAGTCTCTTATGGCAGGAGCCATGCGTGCGAGTCTCTTATAACAGGAGCCATGCGTGCAAGTCTTTTATGGCAGGAGCCATGCGTGCGAGTCTCTTATGGCAGTAGCCGTGCGTGCGAGTCTCTTATAACAGGAGCCATGCGTGCAAGTCTTTTATGGCAGGAGCCATGCGTGCGAGTCTCTTATGGCAGGAGCCATGCGTGCGAGTCTCTTATGGCAGGAGCCATGCGTGCGAAGTCTCTTATGGCAGGAGCCATGCGTGCGAGTCTCTTATGGCAGGAGCCATGCGTGCGAGTCTCTTATGGCAGGAGCCATGCGTGCGAGTCTCTTATGGCAGGAGCCATGCGTGCGAGTCTCTTATGGCAGGAGCCATGCGTGCGAGTCTCTTATGGCAGGAGCCATGCGTGCGAGTCTCTTATGGCAGGAGCCATGCGTGCGAGTCTCTTATGGCAGGAGCCATGCATGCAAGTCTCTTATGGCAGGAGCCATGCGTGCGAGTCTCTTATGGCAGGAGCCATGCGTGTGCGAGTCTCTTATGGCAGGAGGCATGCGTGCGAAGTGTCTTATGGCAGGAGGCATGCGTCACGAGTGTCTTATGGCAGGAGCCATGCGTACGAGTCTCTTATGGCAGGAGCCGTACGTCAGCGAGTCTCTTATGGCAGGAGCCATGCGTGCGAGTCTCTTATGGCAGGAGGCATGCGTGCGAGTCTCTTATGGCAGGAGGCATGCGTACGAGTGTCTTATGGCAGGAGGCATGCGTGCGAGTGTCTTATGGCAGGAGCCGTGCGTGCGAGTCTCTTATGGCAGGAGCCATGCGTCACGAGTCTCTTATGGCAGGAGCCATGCGTGCAAGTCTCTTATGGCAGGAGCCATGCGTGCGAGTCTCTTATAACAGGAGCCATGCGTGCAGAGTCTCTTATAACAGGAGCCATGCGTGCAAGTCTCTTATGGCAGGAGCCATGCGTGCGAGTCTTTATGGCAGGAGCCGTGCGTGCGAGTCTCTTATGGCAGGAGCCATACGTGCGAGTCTCTTATGGCAGGAGCCATGCGTCGAAGTCACTTATGGCAGGAGGCATGCCAGTCTCTTATGGCAGGAGCCGTGCATGCAAGTCTCTTATGGCAGAAGCCGTGCATGCGAGTCTCTTATGGCAGGAGGCATGCGTGCGAGTCTCTTATGGCAGGAGGCATGCGTGCGAGTCTCTTATGGCAGAAGCCATGCGTGCAAGTCTCTTATGGCAGGAGCCGTGCGTGCGAGTCTCTTATGGCAGAAGCCATGCGTGCGTGTCTCTTATGGCAGGAGCCATGCGTGCGAGTCTCTTATGGCAGGAGCCATGCGTGCGAGTCTCTTATGGCAGGAGCCATGCGTGCGAGTCTCTTATGGCAGGAGCCATGCGTGCGAGTCTCTTATGGCAGGAGCCATGCGTGCGAGTCTCTTATGGCAGGAGCCATGCGTGCGAGTCTCTTATAACAGGAGCCATGCGTGCAAGTCTTTTATGGCAGGAGCCATGCGCGCGAGTCTCTTATAACAGGAGCCATGCGTGCAAGTCTTTATGGCAGGAGCCATACGTGCGAGTCTCTTATGGCAGGAGCCATACGTGCGAGTCTCTTATGGCAGGAGCCGTGAATGCAAGTCTCTTATGGCAGAAGCCGTGCGTGCGAGTCTCTTATGGCAGGAGGCATGCGTGCGAGTCTCTTATGGCAGGAGGCATGCGTGCGAGTGTCTTATGGCAGGAGGCATGCGTGCGAGTGTCTTATGGCAGGAGCCGTGCGTGCGAGTCTCTTATGGCAGGAGCCATGCGTGCGAGTCTCTTATGGCAGGAGCCATGCGTGCAAGTCTCTTATGGCAGGAGCCATGCGTGCGAGTCTCTTATAACAGGAGCCATGCGTGCAAGTCTTTTATGGCAGGAGCCATGCGTGCGAGTCTCTTATGGCAGGAGCCATGCGTCGCGAGTCTTTTATGGCAGGAGCCGTGCAGTCTCTATGGCAGAGCCATCGTGCGAGTCTCTATGGCAGGAGCCATGCGTCGCGAGTCACTTATGGCAGGAGGCATGCGAGTCTCTTATGGCAGGAGCCGTGCATGCAAGTCTCTTATGGCAGAAGCCGTGCATGCGAGTCTCTTATGGCAGGAGGCATGCGTGCGAGTCTCTTATGGCAGGAGGCATGCGTGCGGAGTCTCTTATGGCAGAAGCCATGCGTGCTGAGTCTCTTATGGCAGGAGCCATGCGTGTGAAGTCTTTTATGGCAGGAGCCATGCGTGTGAGTCTTTATGGCAGGAGCCATGCGTGCGAGTCTCTTATGGCAGGAGCCATGCGTGCGAGTCTTTATGGCAGGAGCCGTGCGTGCGAGTCTCTTATGGCAGGAGCCATGCGTGCGAGTCTCTTATGGCAGGAGCCATGCGTGCGAGTGTCTTATGGCAGGAGCCGTGCGTCGCGAGTCTCTTATGGCAGGAGCCATGCGTGCGAGTCTCTTATGGCAGGAGCCATGCGTGCGAGTCACTTATGGCAGGAGGCATGCGAGTCTCATATGGCAGGAGCCGTGCATGCAAGTCTCTTATGGCAGAAGCCGTGCATCGCGAGTCTCTTATGGCAGGAGGCATGCGTGCGAGTCTCTTATGGCAGGAGGCATGCGTGTGAGTCTCTTATGGCAGAAGCCATGCGTGCAAGTCTCTTATGGCAGGAGCCATGTGTGCGAGTCTCTTATGGCAGGAGGCATGCGTGCGAGTCTCTTATGGCAGGAGGCATGCGTGCGAGTCTCTTATGGCAGAAGCCATGCGTGCAAGTCTCTTATGGCAGGAGCCGTGCGTGCGAGTCTCTTATGGCAGAAGCCATGCGTGCGTGTCTCTTATGGCAGGAGCCATGCGTGCGAGTCTCTTATGGCAGGAGCCATGCGTGCGAGTCTCTTATGGCAGGAGCCATGCGTGCGAAGTCTCTTATAACAGGAGCCATGAGTGCAAGTCTTTTATGGCAGGAGCCATGCGTGCGAGTCTCTTATAACAGGAGCCATGCGTGCAAGTCTTTTATGGCAGGAGCCATGCGTGCGAGTCTCTTATGGCAGGAGCCATGCGTGCGAGTCTCTTATGGCAGGAGCCGTGCATGCAAGTCTCTTATGGCAGAAGCCGTGCGTGCGAGTCTCTTATGGCAGGAGGCATGCGTGCGAGTCTCTTATGGCAGGAGCCATACGTGCGAGTCACTTATGGCAGGAGCCATGCGTGCGAGTCTCTTATGGCAGGAGCCATGCGTGCGAGTCTCTTATGGCAGGAGCCATGCGTGCGAGTCTCTTATGGCAGGAGCCATGCGTGCGAGTCTCTTATGGCAGGAGCCATGCGTGCGAGTCTCTTATGGCAGGAGCCATGCGTGCGAGTCTCTTATAACAGGAGCCATGCGTGCAAGTCTTTTATGGCAGGAGCCATGCGTGCGAGTCTCTTATGGCAGTAGCCGATGCGTGCGAGTCTCTTATAACAGGAGCCATGCGTGCAAGTCTTTTATGGCAGGAGCCATGCGTGCGAGTCTCTTATGGCAGGAGCCATGCGTGCGAGTCTCTTATGGCAGGAGCCATGCGTGCGAGTCTCTTATGGCAGGAGCCATGCGTGCGAGTCTCTTATGGCAGGAGCCATGCGTGCGAGTCTTTTATGGCAGGAGCCATGCGTGCGAGTCTCTTATGGCAGGAGCCATGCGTGCGAGTCTTTTATGGCAGGAGCCGTGCGTGCGAGTCTCTTATGGCAGGAGCCATGCGTGCGAGTCTCTTATGGCAGGAGCCATGCGTGCGAGTCTCTTATGGCAGGAGCCGCGCATGCAAGTCTCTTATGGCAGAAGCCATGCGTGCGAGTCTCTTATGGCAGGAGGCATGCGTGCGAGTCTCTTATGGCAGGAGGCATGCGTGCGAGTGTCTTATGGCAGGAGGCATGCGTGCGAGTGTCTTATGGCAGGAGCCGTGCGTGCGAGTCTCTTATGGCAGGAGCCATTCGTGCGAGTCTCTTATGGCAGGAGCCATGCGTGCGAGTCTCTTATGGCAGGAGCCATGCGTGCGAGTCTCTTATAACAGGAGCCATGCGTGCAAGTCTCTTATGGCAGGAGCCATGCGTGCGAGTCTTTTATGGCAGGAGCCGTGCGTGCGAGTCTCTTATGGCAGGAGCCATACGTGCGAGTCTCTTATGGCAGGAGCCATGCGTGCGAGTCACTTATGGCAGGAGGCATGCCAGTCTCTTATGGCAGGAGCCGTGCATGCAAGTCTCTTATGGCAGAAGCCGTGCAAGCGAGTCTCTTATGGCAGGAGGCATGCGTGCGAGTCTCTTATGGCAGGAGGCATGCGTGCGAGTCTCTTATGGCAGAAGCCATGCGTGCAAGTCTCTTATGGCAGGAGCCGTGCGTGCGAGTCTCTTATGGCAGAAGCCATGCGTGCGTGTCTCTTATGGCAGGAGCCATGCGTGCGAGTCTCTTATGGCAGGAGCCATGCGTGCGAGTCTCTTATGGCAGGAGCCATGCGTGCGTGTCTCTTATGGCAGGAGCCATGCGTGCGAGTCTCTTATGGCAGGAGCCATGCGTGCGAGTCTCTTATGGCAGGAGCCATGCGTGCGAGTCTCTTATAACAGGAGCCATGCGTGCAAGTCTTTTATGGCAGGAGCCATGCGTGCGAGTCTCTTATAACAGGAGCCATGCGTGCAAGTCTTTTATGGCAGGAGCCATGCGTGCGAGTCTCTTATGGCAGGAGCCATACGTGCGAGTCTCTTATGGCAGGAGCCGTGAATGCAAGTCTCTTATGGCAGAAGCCGTGCGTGCGAGTCTCTTATGGCAGGAGGCATGCGTGCGAGTCTCTTATGGCAGGAGGCATGCGTGCGAGTGTCTTATGGCAGGAGGCATGCGTGCGAGTGTCTTATGGCAGGAGCCGTGCGTGCGAGTCTCTTATGGCAGGAGCCATGCGTGCGAGTCTCTTATGGCAGGAGCCATGCGTGCAAGTCTCTTATGGCAGGAGCCATGCGTGCGAGTCTCTTATAACAGGAGCCATGCGTGCAAGTCTCTTATGGCAGGAGCCATGCGTGCGAGTCTCTTATGGCAGGAGCCATGCGTGCGAGTCTTTTATGGCAGGAGCCGTGCGTGCGAGTCTCTTATGGCAGGAGCCATACGTGCGAGTCTCTTATGGCAGGAGCCATGCGTGCGAGTCACTTATGGCAGGAGGCATGCGAGTCTCTTATGGCAGGAGCCGTGCATGCAAGTCTCTTATGGCAGAAGCCGTGCATGCGAGTCTCTTATGGCAGGAGGCATGCGTGCGAGTCTCTTATGGCAGGAGGCATGCGTGCGAGTCTCTTATGGCAGAAGCCATGCGTGCGAGTCTCTTATGGCAGGAGCCATGCGTGCGAGTCTTTTATGGCAGGAGCCATGCGTGCGAGTCTCTTATGGCAGGAGCCATGCGTGCGAGTCTCTTATGGCAGGAGCCATGCGTGCGAGTCTCTTATGGCAGGAGCCATGCGTGCGAGTCTCTTATGGCAGGAGCCATGCGTGCGAGTCTCTTATGGCAGGAGCCATGCGTGCGAGTCTCTTATGGCAGGAGCCGTGCGTGCGAGTCTCTTATGGCAGGAGCCATGCGTGCGAGTCTCTTATGGCAGGAGCCATGCGTGCGAGTCTCTTATGGCAGGAGCCGTGCGTGCGAGTCTCTTATGGCAGGAGCCATGCGTGCGAGTCTCTTATGGCAGGAGCCATGCGTGCGAGTCACTTATGGCAGGAGGCATGCGAGTCTCTTATGGCAGGAGCCGTGCATGCAAGTCTCTTATGGCAGAAGCCGTGCATGCGAGTCTCTTATGGCAGGAGGCATGCGTGCGAGTCTCTTATGGCAGGAGGCATGCGTGTGAGTCTCTTATGGCAGAAGCCATGCGTGCGAGTCTCTTATGGCAGGAGCCGTGCGTGCGAGTCTCTTATGGCAGGAGCCGTGCGTGCGAGTCTCTTATGGCAGGAGGCATGCGTGCGAGTCTCTTATGGCAGGAGGCATGCGTGCGAGTCTCTTATGGCAGGAGGCATGCGTGCGAGTGTCTTATGGCAGGAGGCATGCGTGCGAGTGTCTTATGGCAGGAGCCGTGCATGCGAGTCTCTTATGGCAGGAGCCATGCGTGCGAGTCTCTTATGGCAGGAGCCATGCGTGCGAGTCTCTTATGGCAGGAGCCATGCGTGCGAGTCTCTTATAACAGGAGCCATGCGTGCAAGTCTTTTATGGCAGGAGCCATGCGTGCGAGTCTCTTATGGCAGGAGCCATGCGTGCGAGTCTTTTATGGCAGGAGCCGTGCGTGCGAGTCTCTTATGGCAGGAGCCATGCGTGCGAGTCTCTTATGGCAGGAGCCATGCGTGCGAGTCACTTATGGCAGGAGGCATGCGAGTCTCTTATGGCAGGAGCCGTGCATGCAAGTCTCTTATGGCAGAAGCCGTGCATGCGAGTCTCTTATGGCAGGAGGCATGCGTGCGAGTCTCTTATGGCAGGAGGCATGCGTGCGAGTCTCTTATGGCAGAAGCCATGCGTGCGAGTCTCTTATGGCAGGAGCCGTGCGTGCAAGTCTCTTATGGCAGAAGCCATGCGTGCGAGTCTCTTATGGCAGGAGCCATGCGTGCGAGTCTCTTATGGCAGGAGCCATGCGTGCGAGTCTCTTATGGCAGGAGCCATGCGTGCGAGTCTCTTATAACAGGAGCCATGCGTGCAAGTCTCTTATGGCAGGAGCCATGCGTGCGAGTCTCTTATGGCAGGAGCCGTGCGTGCGAGTCTCTTATGGCAGAAGCCATGCGTGCGAGTCTCTTATGGCAGGAGCCATGCGTGCGAGTCTCTTATGGCAGGAGCCATGCGTGCGAGTCTCTTATGGCAGGAGCCATGCGTGCGAGTCTCTTATAACAGGAGCCATGCGTGCAAGTCTTTTATGGCAGGAGCCATGCGTGCGAGTCTCTTATAACAGGAGCCATGCGTGCAAGTCTCTTATGGCAGGAGCCATGCGTGCGAGTCTCTATGGCAGGAGCCATACGTGCGAGTCACTTATGGCAGGAGCCGTGATGCAAGTCTCTTATGGCAGAAGCCGTGCGTGCGAGTCTCTTATGGCAGGAGGCATGCGTGCGAGTCTCTTATGGCAGGAGGCATGCGTGCGAGTGTCTTATGGCAGGAGGCATGCGTGCGAGTGTCTTATGGCAGGAGCCGTGCGTGCGAGTCTCTTATGGCAGGAGCCATGCGTGCGAGTCTCTTATGGCAGGAGCCATGCGTGCGAGTCTCTTATGGCAGGAGCCATGCGTGCGAGTCTCTTATAACAGGAGCCATGCGTGCAAGTCTCTTATGGCAGGAGCCATGCGTGCGAGTCTCTTATGGCAGGAGCCATGCGTGCGAGTCTTTATGGCAGGAGCCGTGCGTGCGAGTCTCTTATGGCAGGAGCCATACGTGCGAGTCTCTTATGGCAGGAGCCATGCGTGCGAGTCACTTATGGCAGGAGGCATGCAAGTCTCTTATGGCAGAAGCCGTGCATGCGAGTCTCTTATGGCAGGAGGCATGCGTGCGAGTCTCTTATGGCAGAGCCGTGCATGCGAGTCTCTTATGGCAGGAGGCATGCGTGCGAGTCTCTTATGGCAGGAGGTATGCGTGCGAGTCTCTTATGGCAGAAGCCATGCGTGCGAGTCTCTTATGGCAGGAGCCGTGCGTGCGAGTCTCTTATGGCAGAAGCCATGCGTGCGAGTCTCTTATAACAGGAGCCATGCGTGCAAGTCTTTTATGGCAGGAGCCATACGTGCGAGTCTCTTATGGCAGGAGCCATGCGTGCGAGTCTCTTATAACAGGAGCCATGCGTGCAAGTTTTTTATGGCAGGAGCCATGCGTGCGAGTCTCTTATAACAGGAGCCATGCGTGCAAGTCTTTTATGGCAGGAGCCATACGTGCGAGTCTCTTATGGCAGGAGCCATACGTGCGAGTCACTTATGGCAGGAGCCGTGCATGCAAGTCTCTTATGGCAGAAGCCGTGCGTGCGAGTCTCTTATGGCAGGAGGCATGCGTGCGAGTCTCTTATGGCAGGAGGCATGCGTGCGAGTGTCTTATGGCAGGAGGCATGCGTGCGAGTGTCTTATGGCAGGAGCCGTGCGTGCGAGTCTCTTATGGCAGGAGCCATGCGTGCGAGTCTCTTATGGCAGGAGCCATGCGTGCGAGTCTCTTATGGCAGGAGCCATGCGTGCGAGTCTCTTATGACAGGAGCCATGCGTGCAAGTCTCTTATGGCAGGAGCCATGCGTGCGAGTCTCTTATGGCAGGAGCCATGCGTGCGAGTCTTTATGGCAGGAGCCGTGCGTGCGAGTCTCTTATGGCAGGAGCCATCGTGCGAGTCTCTTATGGCAGGAGCCATGCGTGCGAGTCACTTATGGCAGGAGGCATGCAAGTCTCTTATGGCAGAAGCCGTGCATGCGAGTCTCTTATGGCAGGAGGCATGCGTGCGAGTCTCTTATGGCAGAAGCCGTGCATGCGAGTCTCTTATGGCAGGAGGCATGCGTGCGAGTCTCTTATGGCAGGAGGTATGCGTGCGAGTCTCTTATGGCAGAAGCCATGCGTGCGAGTCTCTTATGGCAGGAGCCGTGCGTGCGAGTCTCTTATGGCAGAAGCCATGCGTGCGAGTCTCTTATGGCAGGAGCCATGCGTGCGAGTCTCTTATGGCAGGAGCCATGCGTGCGAGTCTCTTATGGCAGGAGCCATGCGTGCGAGTCTCTTATAACAGGAGCCATGCGTGCAAGTCTTTTATGGCAGGAGTCATGCGTGCGAGTCTCTTATAACAGGAGCCATGCGTGCGAGTCTTTTATGGCAGGAGCCGTGCGTGCGAGTCTCTTATGGCAGGAGCCATACGTGCAAGTCTCTTATGGCAGGAGCCATGCATGCGAGTCACTTATGGCAGGAGCCATACGTACGAGTCTCTTATGGCAGGAGCCGTGCATGCAAGTCTCTTATGGCAGGAGCCATGCGTGCGAGTCTCTTATGGCAGGAGCCATGCATGCGAGTCTCTTATGGCAGGAGCCATGCGTGCAAGTCTTTTATAGGAAGGAGCCATGCGTGCGAGTCTCTTATGGCAGGAGCCATGCGTGCGAGTCTTTTATGGCAGGAGCCGTGCTTGCGAGTCTCTTATGGCAAGAGCCATACGTGCGAGTCTCTTAGGGCAGGAGCAATGCTTGCGAGTCACTTATGGCAGGAGCCATGCATGTGAGTCTCTTATGGCAGGAGCCATGTGTGCGAGTCTCTTATGGCAGGAGGCATGCGTGCGAGTCTCTTATGGCAGGAGGCATGCGTGCGAGTCTCTTATGGCAGTAGCCGTGCGTGCGAGTCTCTTATGGCAGAAGCCACGCATGCGAGTCTCTTATGGCAGGAGCCACGCGTGCGAGTCTCTTATGGCAGGAGCCATGTGTGCGAGTCTCTTATGGCAGGAGCCATGCGTGCGAGTCTCTTATGGCGTAACAAGTATCAGATGACCGTCGCGAACTACGAATGACGATGCCAGTCGTGAGGTCCTACAAGCGAAGAGCCACTCGTGCGAGTCTCTTATGGCAGGAGCCATGCGTGCGAGTCACTTATGGCAGGAGGCATGCAAGTCTCTTATGGCAGAAGCCGTGCATGCGAGTCTCTTATGGCAGGAGGCATGCGTGCGAGTCTCTTATGGCAGGAGGCATGCGTGCGAGTCTCTTATGGCAGAAGCCATGCGTGCGAGTCTCTTATGGCAGGAGCCGTGCGTGCGAGTCTCTTATGGCAGAAGCCATGCGTGCGAGTCTCTTATGGCAGGAGCCATGAGTGCGAGTCTCTTATGGCAGTAGCCATGCGTGCGAGTCTCTTATGGCAGGAGCCATGCGTGCGAGTCTCTTATAACAGGAGCCATGCGTGCAAGTCTTTTATGGCAGGAGCCATGCGTGCGAGTCTCTTATGGCAGGAGCCATGCGTGCGAGTCTTTTATGGCAGGAGCCGTGCGTGCGAGTCTCTTATGGCAGGAGCCATGCGTGCGAGTCTCTTATGGCAGGAGCCATGCATGCGAGTCACTTATGGCAGGGCCATCGTCGAGTCTCTTATGGCAGGAGCCGTGCGTGCAAGTCTCTTATGGCAGGAGCCATGCGTGCGAGTCTCTTATGGCAGGAGCCATGCGTGCGAGTCTCTTATGGCAGGAGCCATGCGTGCAAGTCTTTTATAGGAAGGAGCCATGCGTGCGAGTCTCTTATGGCAGGAGCCATGCGTGCGAGTCTTTATGGCAGGAGCCGTGCTTGCGAGTCTCTTATGGCAAGAGCCATACGTGCGAGTCTCTTAGGGCAGGAGCAATGCTTGCGAGTCACTTATGGCAGGAGCCATGCGTGTGAGTCTCTTATGGCAGGAGCCATGTGTGCGAGTCTCTTATGGCAGGAGGCATGCGTGCGAGTCTCTTATGGCAGGAGGCATGCGTGCGAGTCTCTTATGGCAGTAGCCGTGCGTGCGAGTCTCTTATGGCAGAAGCCACGCATGCGAAGTCTCTTATGGCAGGAGCCACGCGTGCGAGTCTCTTATGGCAGGAGCCATGTGTGCGAGTCTCTTATGGCAGGAGCCATGCGTGCGAGTCTCTTATGGCAGAAGCCATGCGTGCGAGTCTCTTATGGCAGGAGCCGTGCGTGCGAGTCTCTTATGGCAGAAGCCGTGCGTGCGAGTCTCTTATGGCAGGAGCCATGTGTGCGAGTCTCTTATGGCAGGAGCCATGCGTGCGAGTCTCTTATGGCAGGAGCCATGCGTGCGAGTCTCTTATAACAGGAGCCATGCGTGCAAGTCTTTTATGGCAGGAGCCATGCGTGCGAGTCTCTTATGGCAGGAGCCATGCGTGCGAGTCTTTTATGGCAGGAGCCGTGCGTGCGAGTCTCTTATGGCAGGAGCCATACGTGCGAGTCTCTTATGGCAGGAGCCATGCATGCGAGTCACTTATGGCAGGAGCCATACGTACGAGTCTCTTATGGCAGGAGCCGTGCGTGCAAGTCTCTTATGGCAGGAGCCATGCGTGCGAGTCTCTTATGGCAGGAGCCATGCGTGCGAGTCTCTTATGGCAGGAGCCATGCGTGCAAGTCTTTTATAGGAAGGAGCCATGCGTGCGAGTCTCTTATGGCAGGAGCCATGCGTGCGAGTCTTTTATGGCAGGAGCCGTGCTTGCGAGTCTCTTATGGCAAGAAAAAACAACCTTAGAGCACCATATAAAGCAACCGCACATCCCATAAAGTTAGATCAATTTATTGAAACACAGAAAAGATGACAAAAACCATCATAGACAAATGTTAAAAATGGATCCACCATATTGGTCCCATTAGGAACAATAAGAATAAAAGACTACACAGCTGACCAGGAAGCATAAGTATAGCATGAATGACATATAACCAAAATAAACCTCCTCAAATAATGAGAATCAAAAACATCAATACCACAATCATTATAGCCTCACATAGCAGCGTGTAGTTAGGGTAGAGCCCCTAAGGGAAAAACCTGACGCGTATCGCCATTCCTGGCTTCCTCAGAAGTTCTGGTGAACTGAGTCAACAGTGTTCCTTATAAATGTTACATAATTATCAAATACTTAATGAACACCTGATACATGTATAATTAATTAAATACTCAAAAGATCGGGGGCTGCCGGTAAAAAGTTACGGTTTTACATACCATAGGTCAAACATGCGGTCTACATGAGGCCTGGCGTCTCATTCGATCTGCTGCGCAGGCGTCAATAACATTGCCGGCGGAAAGAGCGTTTGCGTTCCAACCAGCCGGATATGCGTGTCAGAGACCCGGAAGTCGAACAGAGCTTATGCGTTCCAAACACCGGAAGAGTCAAACACGGCTGCGAAAACCATTATTCAAGAGCGCCAACCGCCCCATCATTAACCGCAATGCCGTGATGAGCTCCCGATGCTTGGACTTTAAACATGATCATTGGAAAACAATAAGATACCAACAGAATCGTGATGCAAACGTGAAAAATACATAAAACATATCAGAAATAACATGATGTTATAATTGGATAACACGTGATCATTAATTATAATCCCAAACCAAAAAATGAAAAATAAATAATAAATAATTAACTCTTGATCCAAATTGTGCAAACATCATTCAAAAAAAAATATATATAGCCGTATCATGAACCCTAGACCATAAATGTTCATTCATTATAAAATACAATTGTCAATCAAATAAATATTCATATATGATATCAAAATTAACTTTTTCAACTTTTTATGTGTTTATTTTTGTTATTTCATATAAATTATTTTTTGTTATATTTTATATATAGTCATTATTATTATATTCTTTATTAATTTATTTATTTTTATATTTTATTAGTTTTATATTTTTTAATTTTTATATTTTTTATTTTGTATTATTATTTTTTATTGTTTATGTTTATATTATTTGCACTTCATAATATTTTTTAGATCAATAAAAGAAAAAAAAAAAAAAGAAAAAAAAAAAAAAAAAATTATTATTATATTTAAAATTTATAATGATATTGTTCTATCTTTTATACTTTTATTACTTTCTATACCTACTTAATAATTTACTATACCTTACAAATTCATATCAGTCTACAGTTCATAATAGGACAAATTCATACTTGATATATCATATATCATTTACCCAGTAATTCATTATTGATTTTTATAATGAAGGATGGTTGCACCATTGGAACAAGAAAAAAAAAAAAAAAAAAAAAACAACATGATGTGACAATAATCTCATAAGTTGAATAATTGATTAAATAAAATCTTCATCTGTGTTGTGAATCCCCAATCTTCAAGTGAGATGTCATCGGACAATGTGGTGATGAAATCGAAACAAACAGTGTACATCGAACTCTGAAAAAACAAAAACAGTGAGTAACCGTGCTAAATTACGTGTAAAATCCTGTGAAAGTAAGTTCTTCATTAAGTCCAATCGGTGTCATAGTACCCAAATTAAAAATCCACCTAGCTTCAGATTGAAGCAATCTATTTGATACTTTTGTCCCCCTAATGTCTGATTTAGCATGCTCCAGGCCAATAACCTGAAGGCCATGGTAACGACCCCCATGAAAATCTAGGAAATGAGCAGCAACACTAGTGAGGGGTTTCTCACCTTTTTCTTTATCCCGTGCTGCTAATCGTATGTTCGAGATGTGTTGCTGGATCCTCTTCCTTAATTCCTGGGACGCCTGTCCAACATATAGTTTCGAACATGGGCAAATCAATGCATAAACAACATTTTTAGTACGACAGTTGACATAATGTTTGAGACGAATCCTTCTATCCTGTGAACATTCAAAATTATCAGTATTACTCATAAATTGGCATATATTGCACTGGCCACAAGAATAGGTTCCCTTTAGAGGCCCCCTACCCCCCGTGCGTACAGATTTTGTCTGTCTTTGAAAGTGGCTACGAACCAATTTATCCTTTAAATTAGGTGCTCTGCGTGCGATTATTTTTGGTTCCACATCAATGTACGGTGCCAATCTCTCATCCATCTGTAGAAGGAACCAATGTGTTTTTAATATTTTGTACAAATCGGGCCACTGGTTATTATAGCAAGTAATCAAACGTACTTTCTTCTGGTGGTTAGGTCTCAACTGGGGTTTCAGTAGTTCTTTTCGGTCCGAATCCTTCGCCCTTTGATAGGCTTGTGAAACAATCTTTTTGGATAACCCCTTCCACGTAAACGACAAGTGAGGTCCTGTGAGGCTGTCCGGAAGTCATCCATATTTGTACAATTGCGCCGAAGTCGCAGAAATTGTCCCGTAGGTAAGCCCTTTCTCACATGGAATGGATGGAAACTCCCAAAATGTAGCAGACTGTTTGTGGCAGTGTTTTTCCGAAATAAAGATGTAACAATCCGTGATCCTTGTAGACTCAATTTCAAATCCAAGAAGTCAACTTCTTTATCTGAGATATTATACGTCAGGAAGATTTTGTTGGTATTACAATTTAGTTCCTTGATAAACATCTCACATGATTCTCGTGAGCCCTGCCAAAAGAAGAGTATGTCATCAATGAATCTATACCAGCCCACCACATGTTCTTTGAAAGCCGCCATGGGGTAAACCCCTGCGGCCTCCCACCAACCTAAAAATAGGTTGGCATACGAGACAGCACAACGGGCCCCCATGGCGGTCCCTGATACCTGTTTATAAAATGTCCTGTCAAAAACAAAATAATTATGAGTAAGTATAAATCTTAATAAACTTACCAGGAACATGTGGTGGGCTGGATCTCCTGAGGCTGAATCAGAAAGGAAAAATTGAACCGCTGATGTGCCATCTTCATGAGTAATATTTGAGTACAAAGACTCTACATCGCACGTAACCAAAAACGTGCCAGATGGTATCAAGACATCTTGTAAATTTTGGATCAAATGTATGGAATCACGAATATACGATTTCAAACCCAAAACATAGGTCTGTAGAAAAAAATCAAGATAAATACATGATTGCTCACAAAGTCCCCCAATGCCTGCCACAATGGGACGACCAGGTGGTTTGGACAAATCCTTGTGGATTTTGGGTAACATATAAAATGTAGGCACCACAGGATGACTTACCTTTAGGAAATCAAATTCACGTTTTGAAATGATCCTCATGTTCAATGCCCGTTCCAATAATTGATCTAATTGTTTTTTAAACACCATGGTCGGGTCTGAAGGCATGGGGGTGTAGAAATTCCTATTGTTTAGTTGTCGTTTAGCTTCTTCCACATATAATTTCTTGTCCCAAAGGACCACATTGCCACCTTTGTCCGCTTCTTTGATTACAAAGCTGTCATTATGTTGTAAATTATACAGGGCTTTAGATTCTCGGCTATCAAGATTTCTCACTTTAACCGTATTGATTTTTAGTTGCTGCATTTCTCGTAAAATTGCTTGAAAAAACATATTTATGTTAGGGAACATACCCAAAGATGGTGTTATGTTTGAGGGTTTGCGCAGGGTGAATTGTCTTCTCCCCACTTCAGAATCATTTTCCTTTAATAGGTCCAATAAATCGACAAAGACGGCCCTTTCATCCTCCATCAGCCCTTGTATAATACTTGGCTGATCATACAATAATTTAAAGCAAAGTTGCCTGCAAAATAAATACATATCTTTTACAAATGTAAATTTATCCAGATTATTCATAGGCACGAAAGACAAGCCTCTCTGTAATACCGACCTTTCAATTTCCGACAACTGATAGTCCGTGAGGTTAATGATCTGAAGTGGGTCAGAAGAACACCGTTCTATAGTCTCCGGGTTGGTTTCTTTTTGGGACCCCCTGGGCCATTCTCCTTCCGGAAATATGGTCCTCTTTTTTTGGGATTTCCGTAACCCTCTCCTTGTTCGCTGTCTTCGCTTTGATCGGATAAAAAATCATCGCTCGTACCACTAAACACAGGTTGATCATCTGATTTTTCCACATTGTTATTATGACCGCCCCTCCAGGGGCCCCGGGTGTTGCCATTATGCTTCCATCTAAAAATCTGTTTTCTCTCAAAGTCCAACCTGTCCCTTTGGAATTTAGACTTCTTGCCCAACATGATCTCTTTATCGAACTTCTCCATGATCTCTTTTAACTTTATGTTAAACTGTTCCACCTTCTCCTGTTCAAACTTGGACAATTTTGATTCCATATCCGTCAATTTAGATTTAATTTGCAAAAGAAGACATCTGTCATGATCCAACAACATGCCAATCAATATTTTTGAACATTGCAGTAATCCCTGTTCCCATGTGGCTTAAAATTCACCAGAAACCTCCCATGCCGGGAACTTCTGGATCCTCAGACCCCTAGGTACAATTGAACACTTCAGATACTCCTCCAAGCTCCTAATATTCCACCAAATACGAGTATACATCTTATGAGTATCAATAACACCATTAGTCAACTGTCTGAAATCGCCTCCCCAATCAGTATCACCACTCTCATGAAAAACCGCTGAGACCTGTGAATTCCAGGCAGCCTCCCTGGATTCTAAATTAAAAGCCATATTGGGTATCAGATCAACACGGGTGCCTCACCCCAGAATGTGCAGGCAAAAGAGAACCTGAACACACTGAAAAGCAACAAATGAATTAATAAATAGGGGGCACACCTAATATATATGCGGGAGTGCTGGTTAAGGTGTAAATAAATGATCAAGAAAAAACAACCTTAGAGCACCATATAAAGCAACCGCACATCCCATAAAGTTAGATCAATTTATTGAAACACAGAAAAGATGACAAAAACCATCATAGACAAATGTTAAAAATGGATCCACCATATTGGTCCCATTAGGAACAATAAGAATAAAAGACTACACAGCTGACCAGGAAGCATAAGTATAGCATGAATGACATATAACCAAAATAAACCTCCTCAAATAATGAGAATCAAAAACATCAATACCACAATCATTATAGCCTCACATAGCAGCGTGTAGTTAGGGTAGAGCCCCTAAGGGAAAAACCTGACGCGTATCGCCATTCCTGGCTTCCTCAGAAGTTCTGGTGAACTGAGTCAACAGTGTTCCTTATAAATGTTACATAATTATCAAATACTTAATGAACACCTGATACATGTATAATTAATTAAATACTCAAAAGATCGGGGGCTGCCTGTAAAAAGTTACGGTTTTACATACCATAGGTCAAACATGCGGTCTACATGAGGCCTGGCGTCTCATTCGATCTGCTGCGCAGGCGTCAATAACATTGCCGGCGGAAAGAGCGTTTGCGTTCCAACCAACCGGATATGCGTGTCAGAGACCCGGAAGTCGAACAGAACTTATGCGTTCCAAACACCGGAAGAGTCAAACACGGCTGCGAAAACCATTATTCAAGAACGAGTCTCTTATGGCAGGAGCCATGCGTGCAAGTCTTTTATAGGAAGGAGCCATGCGTGCGAGTCTCTTATGGCAGGAGCCATGCGTGCGAGTCTTTTATGGCAGGAGCCGTGCTTGCGAGTCTCTTATGGCAAGAGCCATACGTGCGAGTCTCTTAGGGCAGGAGCAATGCTTGCGAGTCACTTATGGCAGGAGCCATGCGTGTGAGTCTCTTATGGCAGGAGCCATGTGTGCGAGTCTCTTATGGCAGGAGGCATGCGTGCGAGTCTCTTATGGCAGGAGGCATGCGTGCGAGTCTCTTATGGCAGTAGCCGTGCGTGCGAGTCTCTTATGGCAGGAGCCATGTGTGCGAGTCTCTTATGGCAGGAGGCATGCGTGCGAGTCTCTTATGGCAGGAGGCATGCGTGCGAGTCTCTTATGGCAGTAGCCGTGCGTGCGAGTCTCTTATGGCAGTAGCCACGCATGCGAGTCTCTTATGGCAGGAGCCACGCGTGCGAGTCTCTTATGGCAGGAGCCATGTGTGCGAGTCTCTTATGGCAGGAGCCATGCGTGCGAGTCTCTTATGGCGTAACAAGTATCAGATGACCGTGCGAACTACGAATGACGATGCCAGTCGTGAGGTCCTACAAGCGAAGAGCCACTCGTGCGAGTCTCTTATGGCAGGAGCCATGCGTGCGAGTCACTTATGGCAGGAGGCATGCAAGTCTCTTATGGCAGAAGCCGTGCATGCGAGTCTCTTATGGCAGGAGGCATGCGTGCGAGTCTCTTATGGCAGGAGGCATGCGTGCGAGTCTCTTATGGCAGAAGCCATGCGTGCGAGTCTCTTATGGCAGGAGCCGTGCGTGCGAGTCTCTTATGGCAGAAGCCATGCGTGCGAGTCTCTTATGGCAGGAGCCATGTGTGCGAGTCTCTTATGGCAGGAGCCATGCGTGCGAGTCTCTTATGGAAGGAGCCATGCGTGCGAGTCTCTTATAACAGGAGCCATGCGTGCAAGTCTTTTATGGCAGGAGCCATGCGTGCGAGTCTCTTATGGCAGAAGCCGTGCATGCGAGTCTCTTATGGCAGGAGGCATGCGTGCGAGTCTCTTATGGCAGGAGCCATACGTGCGAGTCTCTTATGGCAGGAGCCATGCATGCGAGTCACTTATGGCAGGAGCCATGCGTGCGAGTCTCTTATGGCAGGAGCCGTGCGTGCAAGTCTCTTATGGCAGGAGCCATGCGTGCGAGTCTCTTATGGCAGGAGCCATGCGTGCGAGTCTCTTATGGCAGGAGCCATGCGTGCAAGTCTTTTATAGGAAGGAGCCATGCGTGCGAGTCTCTTATGGCAGGAGCCATGCGTGCGAGTCTTTTATGGCAGGAGCCGTGCTTGCGAGTCTCTTATGGCAAGAGCCATACGTGCGAGTCTCTTAGGGCAGGAGCAATGCTTGCGAGTCACTTATGGCAGGAGCCATGCGTGTGAGTCTCTTATGGCAGGAGCCATGTGTGCGAGTCTCTTATGGCAGGAGGCATGCGTGCGAGTCTCTTATGGCAGGAGGCATGCGTGCGAGTCTCTTATGGCAGGAGGCATGCGTGCGAGTCTCTTATGGCAGTAGCCGTGCGTGCGAGTCTCTTATGGCAGAAGCCACGCATGCGAGTCTCTTATGGCAGAAGCCGTGCATGCGAGTCTCTTATGGCAGGAGGCATGCGTGCGAGTCTCTTATGGCAGGAGGCATGCGTGCGAGTCTCTTATGGCAGAAGCCATGCGTGCGAGTCTCTTATGGCAGGAGCCGTGCGTGCGAGTCTCTTATGGCAGAAGCCATGCGTGCGAGTCTCTTATGGCAGGAGCCATGTGTGCGAGTCTCTTATGGCAGGAGCCATGCGTGCGAGTCTCTTATGGCAGGAGCCATGCGTGCGAGTCTCTTATAACAGGAGCCATGCGTGCAAGTCTCTTATGGCAGGAGCCATGCGTGCGAGTCTCTTATGGCAGGAGCCATGCGTGCGAGTCTTTTATGGCAGGAGCCGTGCGTGCGAGTCTCTTATGGCAGGAGCCATGCGTGCGAGTCTCTTATGGCAGGAGCCATGCATGCGAGTCACTTATGGCAGGAGCCATGCGTGCGAGTCTCTTATGGCAGGAGCCGTGCGTGCAAGTCTCTTATGGCAGGAGCCATGCGTGCGAGTCTCTTATGGCAGGAGCCATGCGTGCGAGTCTCTTATGGCAGGAGCCATGCGTGCAAGTCTTTTATAGGAAGGAGCCATGCGTGCGAGTCTCTTATGGCAGGAGCCATGCGTGCGAGTCTTTTATGGCAGGAGCCGTGCGTGCGAGTCTCTTATGGCAAGAGCCATACGTGCGAGTCTCTTAGGGCAGGAGCAATGCTTGCGAGTCACTTATGGCAGGAGCCATGCGTGCGAGTCTCTTATGGCAGGAGCCATGTGTGCGAGTCTCTTATGGCAGGAGGCATGCGTGCGAGTCTCTTATGGCAGGAGGCATGCGTGCGAGTCTCTTATGGCAGTAGCCGTGCGTGCGAGTCTCTTATGGCAGAAGCCACGCATGCGAGTCTCTTATGGCAGGAGCCACGCGTGCGAGTCTCTTATGGCAGGAGCCATGTGTGCGAGTCTCTTATGGCAGGAGCCATGCGTGCGAGTCTCTTATGGCAGAAGCCATGCGTGCGAGTCTCTTATGGCAGGAGCCGTGCGTGCGAGTCTCTTATGGCAGGAGCCATGCGTGCGAGTCTCTTATGGCAGGAGCCATGCGTGCGAGTCTCTTATGGCAGGAGCCATGCGTGCGAGTCTCTTATGGCAGGAGCCATGCGTGCGAGTCTCTTATAACAGGAGCCATGCGTGCAAGTCTTTTATGGCAGGAGCCATGCGTGCGAGTCTCTTATGGCAGGAGCCATGCGTGCGAGTCTTTTATGGCAGGAGCCGTGCGTGCGAGTCTCTTATGGCAGGAGCCATACGTGCGAGTCTCTTATGGCAGGAGCCATGCATGCGAGTCACTTATGGCAGGAGCCATACGTACGAGTCTCTTATGGCAGGAGCCGTGCGTGCAAGTCTCTTATGGCAGGAGCCATGCGTGCGAGTCTCTTATGGCAGGAGCCATGCATGCGAGTCTCTTATAACAGGAGCCATGCGTGCAAGTCTTTTATAGGAAGGAGCCATGCGTGCGAGTCTCTTATGGCAGGAGCCATGCGTGCGAGTCTTTTATGGCAGGAGCCGTGCTTGCGAGTCTCTTATGGCAAGAGCCATACGTGCGAGTCTCTTAGGGCAGGAGCAATGCTTGCGAGTCACTTATGGCAGGAGCCATGCGTGTGAGTCTCTTATGGCAGGAGTCATGTGTGCGAGTCTCTTATGGCAGGAGGCATGCGTGCGAGTCTCTTATGGCAGGAGGCATGCGTGCGAGTCTCTTATGGCAGTAGCCGTGCGTGCGAGTCTCTTATGGCAGAAGCCACGCATGCGAGTCTCTTATGGCAGGAGCCACGCGTGCGAGTCTCTTATGGCAGGAGCCATGTGTGCGAGTCTCTTATGGCAGGAGCCATGCGTGCGAGTCTCTTATGGCGTAACAAGTATCAGATGACCGTGCGAACTACGAATGACGATGCCAGTCGTGAGGTCCTACAAGCGAAGAGCCACTCGTGCGAGTCTCTTATGGCAGGAGCCATGCGTGCAAGTCTCTTATGCACTGGCGTACATACAGGGGTCGCACTTGCGCCCGGGTCCGGCACTCAAGGGGGCCCGGCCACCTGTAGACTCCCCTGACCCCTGCAGTAGTGGCAGCTCCGTCTTCTCCCCTGTGTGTATCAGCGCAGCAGGGTCACTATCAGTGCAGTACTACTGATACTGAGCACTGTCAGGGGCCCTGCTGCAAAGAGGCAAAATAGGGGCCACTCACAGCTCCCCCCACCAAGTTTACTAACCCCAAGAGAAGGCAACTTCCCCTCCTCTCTGCAGTGTGATGGTCCATGTGAGGGGGGACTCCTCCCAGTCCGGCAGTGGCTGCAGGAGAAGATGAGAACTGGCAGCAGAGACTCTGAGCCTTCACCTCAGGTAATTTACTGTGCCTCATGTGCGGTGCTGGAAGCCTGAAGTCCTCTCACTGGTCCCTGCATCCCTCCTACACACAGCAGCAGGGGGGTAAGTTACTGTAGGGGCAAGTTAAGTCAGTCCTGAAAGTGCTGCCTATCACCTGTGTTCAAGTGTAATTCTGTGCCCCCTGACCTCACAGAGCCCCCCTGCAACTCTAGTGTCCCCCTGCCCACCAACCATGTCACCTTCTGACACCTCCCCCTGCCCTCTAGAGGTTACATCAGTACTGGAGCGTTATGAGGAGAGGCTGATATCAGTCACATATGATGTCATGTCTCTGGAGGTTATATCAGTGCTGGAGCGTTATAAGAGGAGCGGCTGATATCAGTCACATATGATGTCATGTCTCTGGAGGTTACATCAGTGCAGGAGCGTTATAAGAGGAGAGGCTGATATCAGTCACATAGGATGTAATGTCTCTGGAGGTTATATCAGCGCTGGAGCGTTATAAGAGGAGCGGCTGATATCAGTCACATGATATAATGTCTCCGGAGGTTATATCAGCGAAGGAGCGTTATAAGAGGAGCGGCTGATATCAATCACATAATAGGATCCATATATACAGTACTACATACAATATCTAGGAAATGGGCCTGGAAAGAACCTGTAGTAGCATAGGACGTGTGAATGCAGCTCTGGGTGCGAGTAGAGCGAGTAGAGCAAACAGGCCGAATCGATAGACAAATGTCCTTTTTCGGTCTTATATACTATGTTACTATGTTACATGCCCGTGAGTGAGGCTGTGGCTCGTATATGAAGGGCCTCCACGCCTCCCACAAATGCAGGCTGACTAATCAGCCTTACCAACATATATATAGATATATATATATATATAGATATAGATATAGATATAGATATATACAGTATATAGAAAGGAAACAGAACCAACCAGTACTTAAAAATACCCTTACAACACAGTAGGAGAGGTAGCCAGTGGGCAGGGAAAAAGGCCTGAGAGCTAGGTTTGCCAGCTCGGCGTACTACGTGAGCAATGTGCTGCAGCCAGAACTAGGATTGACAGCAATACCTCACAGTGGTGGAAGAAAGGCAGTGTACTGGTCTATGTACTATTCTACATACTTAGTTCCCGAAGTGCGCATGCTACATAGGTGTTTAACTCAGGGCCGTTTCTCGAGACGGGCGAGGGGTGCCACCGCGTGGGGCGCATCACATCAACAAGCAAAAGGGGGCGCTGGTCACTGGTGTTTACAGCTGATCAGCAGCAGGGCCAGGACGCAACTAATGAGGGCTTAGTAAAGGAGGCTGAAGGAACAGTGAGTACAGCGCTCCCAGCACTAGCTGTACTCACCGCTGGCCCTCTTCTTTATGGCTGCAGTATTTTTAGGGATAGAGCAGTCTGTGTCGTGTGTTTGAGGGGGGAGGAAGGGCCTCTGGTAGCGTGTCAGGCAAGGAGGCGGGGACAGTGTGAGAAGAGGACAAGGCACGGAGGGCTGTGTGGAGCGGCATAAAGGAGGAGCTTATCTGCGGAGGAGTCAGGCAGCTGACCTGTGAGGAACTTTCTTCACAGTGAGTACAAACTGTAACGTAACCGTGCTGAAGCCTGTGCATGAGGGATAATCAGTGTATGAAGGGGGGGGGGGGTGCTAAGTACATGAGGGGAGATGCTGGGGGATGGGGTGCTCAGTACATGAGGGGAGATGCTGGGGGGGGGGGTGCTCAGTACGTGAGGGGAGATGCTGGGGGGTGCTCAGTACATGAGGGGAGATGCTGGGGGGGTGCTCAGTAAATAAAGGGAGATGCTGGAGGGATGCTCAGTACATGAGGGGAGATACTGTGGAGGATGGAAGTGCTCAGTGTATGAGGGGAGATGCTGTGGATGATGGGGGTGCTCAGTGTATGAGGGGAGATGCTGTGGAGGATGGGGGGGCTCAGTGTATGAGGGGAAATACTGTGGAGGATGGGGGTGCTCAGTGTATGAGGGGAGATACTGTGGAGGATGGCGTGCTCAGTGTATGAGGGGGGATGCTGTGGAGGATGGAAGTGTTCAGTGTATGAGGGGAGATACTGTGGAGGATGGGTGTGATCAGTGTATAAGGGGAGATACTGTGGAGTATGGGGGTGCTCAGTGTATGAGGGGAGATACTGTGGATGATGGGGGTGCTCAGTGTATGAGGGGAGATGCTGTGGAGGACGGGGGTGCTCAGTGTATGAGGGGAAATACTGTGGAGGATGGGGGTGCTCAGTGTATGAGGGGAGATACTGTGGAGTATGGGGGTGCTCAGTGTATGAGGGGGGATGCTGTGGAGGATGGAAGTGTTCAGTGTATGAGGGGAGATACTGTGGAGGATGGGTGTGATCAGTGTATAAGGGGAGATACTGTGGAGTATGGCGGTGCTCAGTGTATGAGGGGAGATACTGTGGATGATGGGGGTGCTCAGTGTATGAGGGGATATACTGTGGAGCATGGGGGTGCTCATTGTAGTAGGAGAGATACTGAGGAGGATAGGGGTGCTCAGTGTATGAGGGAAGATGCTGTGTGGAGGATGGGGGTGCTCAGTGTATGAGGGGAGATACTGTGGAGGATGGGTGTGATCAGTGTATGAGGGGAGATACTGTGGAGGATGGGGGTGCTCAGTGTATGAGGGGAGATGCTGTGGAGGATGGGGGTGCTCAGTGTATGAGGGGAGATACTGTGGAGCATGGCGTGCTCAGTGTATGAGGGGAGATACTGTGAGGAGGAGGGGGTGCTCAGTGTATGAGTGGAGATACTGTGTGGAGGATGGGTGTGATCAGTGTATGAGGGGAGATACTGTGTGGAGGATGGGGGTGCTCAGTGTATGAGGGGAGATGCTGTGGAGGACAGAAGTGCTCAGTGTATGAGGGGAGATATTGTGGAGGATGGAAGTGTTCAGTGTATGAGGGAGATGCTGTGGATGATGGAGGTGCTCAGTGTATGAGGGGAGATACTGTGGAGGATGGAAGTGTTCAGTGTATGAGGGGAGATACTGTGGAGGATGGGGGTGCTCAGTGTATGAAGGGAGATACTGTGGAGGACGGGGGTGCTCAGTGTATGAGGGAAGACACTGTGGAGGATGGGGGCACTCAGTGTATGAGGTGAGATATTGTGTGGAGGATGGGGGCGCTCAGTGTATGAGGGGAGATACTGTGGAAGATAGGGGTGCTCAGTGTATGAGGGGAGATGCTGTACATGATGGGGGTGCTCAGTGTATGAGGGGAGATACTGTGGAGGATGGGGGTGCTCAGTGTATGAGGGGAGATGCTGTGGAGGATGGGGGTGCTCAGTGTATGAGGAGAGATACTGTGGAGGATGGGGGTGCTCAGTGTATGAGGGAGATACTGTGGAGGATGGGGGTGCTCAGTGTATGAGGGGAGATGCTGTGGAGGATGGGGGTGCTCAGTGTATGAGGGGAGACACTGTAGAGGATAGGGATGCTCAGTGTATGAGGGGAGATGCTGTGGATGATAGGGGTGCTCAGTGTATGAGGAGATACTGTGGAGGATGGGGGTGCTCAGTGTATGAGGGAGATGCTGTGTGGAGGATGGGGTGCTCAGTGTATGAGGGAGATGCTGTGGAGGATGGAAGTGTTCAGTGTAAGAGGAGATGCTGTGGAGGATGGGGTGCTCAGTGTATAAGGAGATGCTGTGGAGGATGGGGGTGCTCAGTGTATGAGGGAGATGCTGTGGAGGATGGGGTGCTCAGTGTATGAGGAGATGCTGTGGAGGATGGGGTGCTCAGTGTATGAGGGAGATACTGTGGAGGATGGGGGTGCTCAGTGTATGAGGGAGATGCTGTGGAGGATGGGAGTGCTCAGTGTATGAGGGAGATACTGTGGAGGATGGGGTGCTCAGTGTATGAGGAGATACTGTGGAGGATGGGGGTGCTCAGTGTATGAGGGAGATACTGTGGAGGATGGGCGTGCTCAGTGTATGAGGGAGATACTGTGGAGGATGGAGGTGCTCAGTGTATGAGGGAGATACTGTGGAGGATGGGAGTGCTCAGTGTATGAGGGAGATGCTGTGGATGATGGAAGTGCTCAGTGTATGAGGGAGATACTGTGGAGGATGGGAGTGCTCAGTGTATGAAGGAGATACTGTGGAGGATAGAGGTGCTCAGTGTATGAGGGAGATACTGTGGAGGATGAGGGTACTCAGTGTATGAGGGAGATACTGTGTGGAGGATGGGGTGCTCAGTGTATGAGGGAGATACTGTGGAGGATAGGGGTGCTCAGTGTATGAGGGAGATGCTGTGGAGGATGGGGGTGCTCAGTGTATGAGGGAGATGCTGTGGAGGATGGGGTGCTCAGTGTATGAGGAGATGCTGTGGAGGATAGGGGTGCTCAGTGTATGAGGAGAGATACTGTGGAGGATAGGGGTGCTCAGTGTATGAGGAGATGCTGTGGAGGATGGGGGTGCTCAGTGTATGAGGGAGATACTGTGGAGGATAGGGGTGCTCAGTGTATGAGGGAGATGCTGTGGATGATGGGGGTGCTCAGTGTATGAGGGAGATACTGTGGAGGATGGGGGTGCTCAGTGTATGAGGGAGATACTGTGGAGCATGGGGGTGCTCAGTGTATGAGGAGAGATACTGTGGAGGATGGGGGTGCTCAGTGTATGAGGGAGATGCTGTGGAGGATGGGGGTGCTCAGTGTATGAGGAGATGCTGTGGAGGATGGGGGTGCTCAGTGTATGAGGGAGATGCTGTGGAGGATGGGGGTGCTCAGTGTATGAGGGAGATGCTGTGGAGGATGGGGGTGCTCAGTGTATGAGGGGAGATGCTGTGGAGGATGGGGGTGCTCAGTGTATGAGGGAGATGCTGTGGAGGATGGGGTGCTCAGTGTATGAGGGAGATGCTGTGGAGGATGGGGGTGCTCAGTGTATGAGGGAGATGCTGTGGAGGATGGGGGTGCTCAGTGTATGAGGAGATGCTGTGGAGGATGGGGTGCTCAGTGTATGAGGGGAGATGCTGTGGAGGATGGGGGTGCTCAGTGTATGAGGGGAGATGCTGTGGAGGATGAGGGTGCTCAGTGTATGAGGGAGATGCTGTGGAGGATGGAAGTGCTCAGTGTATGAGGGAGATACTGTGGAGGATGGGGGTGCTCAGTGTATGAGGGAGATGCTGTGGATGATGGGGGTGCTCAGTGTATGAGGGAGATGCTGTGGAGGATGGGGGTGCTCAGTGTATGAGGGAGATGCTGTGGAGGATGGGGTGCTCAGTGTATGAGGGAGATACTGTGGATGATGGGGGTGCTCAGTGTATGAGGGAGATACTGTGGAGGATGGGGGTGCTCAGTGTATGAGGGAGATGCTGTGGAGGATGGGGGTGCTCAGTGTATGAGGGAGATACTGTGGAGGATGGGGGTGCTCAGTGTATGAGGGAGATGCTGTGGATGATGGGGTGCTCAGTGTATGAGGAGATGCTGTGGAGGATGGGAGTGCTCAGTGTATGAGGGAGATGCTGTGAAGGATGGGGGTGCTCAGTGTATGAGGGGAGATACTGTGGAGGATGGGGGTGCTCAGTGTATGAGGGAGATGCTGTGGAGGATGGGAGTGCTCAGTGTATGAGGGAGATACTGTGGAGGATGGGGGTGCTCAGTGTATGAGGGAGATGCTGTGGAGGATAGAAGTGCTCAGTGTATGAGGGAGATACTGTGGAGGATGGGGGTGCTCAGTGTATGAGTGGAGATGCTGTGGAGGATGGAGGTGCTCAGTGTATGAGGGGAGATACTGTGGAGGATGGAGGTGCTCAGTGTATGAGGGAGATACTGTGGATGATGGGGTGCTCAGTGTATGAGGGAGATACTGTGGAGGATGGGGGTGCTCAGTGTATGAGGGAAGATACTGTGGAGGATAGGGGTGCTCAGTGTATGAGGGAGATGCTGTGGAGGATGGGGTGCTCAGTGTATGAGGGGAGATACTGTGGAGGATAGGGGTGCTCAGTGTATGAGGGAGATGCTGTGGATGATGGGGGTGCTCAGTGTATGAGGGAGATACTGTGGATGATGGGGGTGCTCAGTGTATGAGGGAGATGCTGTGGAGGATAGGGGTGCTCAGTGTATGAGGAGATGCTGTAGATGATGGGGGTGCTCAGTGTATGAGGGAGATGCTGTGGAGGATGGGGGTGCTCAGTGTATGAGGAGAGATACTGTGGAGGATGGGGTGCTCAGTGTATGAGGGAGATGCTGTGGAGGATGGGGTGCTCAGTGTATGAGGAGAGATACTGTGGAGGATGGGGTGCTCAGTGTATGAGGGGAGATGCTGTGGAGGATGGGGTGCTCAGTGTATGAGGGGAGACACTGTAGAGGATTGGGATGCTCAGTGTATGAGGAGATGCTGTGGATGATGGGGTGCTCAGTGTATGAGGGAGATACTGTGGAGTATGGGGGTGCTCAGTGTATGAGGAGAGATACTGTGGAGGATGGGGGTGCTCAGTGTATGAGGGAGATGCTGTGGAGGATGGGAGTGCTCAGTGTATGAGCGGAGATGCTGTGGAGGATGGGGGTGCTCAGTGTATGAGGGGAGATGCTGTGGATGATGGGCGTGCTCAGTGTATGAGGGGAGATACTGTGGAGGATGGGGGTGCTCAGTGTATGAGGGAAGATGCTGTGGAGGATGGAAGTTCTCAGTGTATGAGGGGAGATACTGTGGAGGATGGAAGTGCTCAGTGTATGAGGGGAGATGCTGTGGAGGATGGGGGTGCTCAGTGTATAAGGGGAGAGGCTGTGGAGTATGGGGGTGCTCAGTGTATGAGGGGATATACTGTGGAGGATGGGGGTGCTCAGTGTATAAGTGGAGAGGCTGTGGAAGATGGAAGTTCTCAGTGTATGAGGGGAGATACTGTGGAGGATGGAAGTACTCAGTGAATGAGGGGAGATGCTGTGGAGGATGGAAGTGCTCGGTGTATGAGGGGAGATGCTGTGGAGGATAGGGGCGCTCAGTGTATGAGGGGAGATACTGTGGAGGATGGAAGTGCTCAGTGTATGAGGGGAGATGCTGTGGAGGATGGGGGTGCTCAGTGTATGAGGGGAGATGCTGTGGAGGATGGGGGTGCTCAGTGTATAAGGGGAGAGGCTGTGGAGTATGGGGGTGCTCAGTGTATGAGGGGATATACTGTGGAGGATGGTGGTGCTCAGTGTATAAGGGGAGAGGCTGTGGAAGATGGGGGTGCTCAGTGTATGAGGGGAGATTCTGTGGAGGATGGGGGTGCGCTGTGTATGAGGGAAGATTCTGTGGAGGATGTGGGTGCTCAGTGTATGAGCGGAGATACTGTGGAGGATAGGGGTGCTCAATGTATGAGGGGAGACACGGTGGCTGCCCTATCTCTTGGCAGCGCACAGCTCCAGGACGTATTGCCCATAGGAGCACACTCTGACCTGGCGCTGGTCCTGGTGTCAGGACACAGCGCTAAACCAAAAGCGATGGCGCCTGGAGGAGAAGCAGAGAGGGGAGTATTCACCGTGTACAGCCGTGTAAAATTAATTTTCAAAAACTGATTTGAATGTGATAATAGAAGTAGTGACACCTCTCTGCTCCCTGCCGCACTCCTTCCACTACTTCCCGTGTCCTCGCTGGTCCATGTACTTCTATGTCCCCCTCCACTGAGACATGAGACCACTGCAGCCAGTGATTGAGAAGTGAGCGGAGGGCTCAAAAAAGTTTCACTACTTTTATTATTTTATCAAGTTCTCAGCAGTTTTAAAGTAAACTAATGTAGGCACATGGGGCAGCACCAGGCATAGAATTGGTGGACACTACAGGGTGGCAGTGTTAAAAGGAGTAACTATATAGGGGAGTTAACTGCTATAAAGCAGGGGGGCACAACCTGTGGCCCTGGGGGCCACATGCGGCCCTTAATACCATTCTATGCGGCCCCCAACTATCTGGCAGCAGACATGTATGTCAATGTCTTGTGGCTGCTCACATGAATCTTTCATGTATTGTCCCATTAGATGTGAGTACTAGAAATGTAACTAGACATTAATAATATATACTGTATGTTCAATATGCCATAAATATAGTATTTCTCTTGGTAATACTCCTTTAAAGTTTAATTTCGGCCCTTGGAATTGGTTCAGGTTGACAATGTGGCCCCCAACCAGAAAAGGTTGTGCACCCCTGCTATAGAGGGTCGGGGGGGGGGGGGGGGGCAAAATGCGGCACAGAATTGCAGACGTGCGAATGGAGCCTTAGAAAGTAAGGTGACTTTAAACATGAATGGGAGGGATAGTGGAGGGGGCATTTTTGTATTGTTCGTCCTGTTGGCAAAATTCCCTAGAAACTGCCCTGGTTTAACTAAGCCGCTCTATGCACTATAGCTGGGTACGCACTGTTTAAATAGACAGTTGGAGGTAAAGTCCCATCGTCTGTATGTACGGTACCAAGGTACCAGGGGCGTCGCTAGGTTAAAACATTTTGGGCCTGGGCCCCTAACGTTTTGTCCCAGGCCCCGAATGTGCTGCCTGCCAGCTAGATACAACTGTATTGCCATCCTCAGGACGGCAATACAATTATGATTATTATTATTATTATTATTATTTATTGTTATTAACCCCTTCATTTTTTTGCAAATCCGACATGTGTCACTTTATGTAGTAATAACTTTGGAAAACTTTTACTTATCCAGGCCATTCTGAGACTGTTTTCTCATGACACATTGTACTTCCTGATAGTCATAAATTTGAGTCAATATATTTCACCTTTATTTATGAAAAAATCCCAAATTTACCAAAAAATTTAAAAAATTTGCAATTTTCTAAATTTAAATTTCTCTGTTTTTAAAACAGAAAGTGATACCGCATAAAAGATTTGTAACTTAACATTCCCCATATGTCAACTTTATGTTGGCATCATTTTGTAAATGTCATTTTATTTTTTTAGGACGTTAGAAGGCTTAGGCCCCTTTCACACAGGCGAGTTTTCTGCGCGGGTGCAATGCGTGAGGAGGACGCAATGCACCCGCACTGAATCCGGACCCATTAATTTCTATGGGGCTGTGCACATGAGCGGTGATTTTCACGCATCACTTCTGCGTTGCGTGAAAATCGCAGCATGCTCTATATTGTGCGTTTTTCACGCAACGCAGGCCCCATAGAAGTAAATGGGGCTGCGGGAAAATCGCAAGCATCCGCAAGCAAGTGCGGATGCGTTGCGATTTTCCCGCATGGTTGCTTAGCAACGGGACCCGATCTTTATTATTTTCCCTTATAACATGGTTATAAGGGGAAATAATAGCATTCTTAATAAAGAATGCATAGTAAAATGAAGAGGAAGGGGTTAAAAATAATAAAAGTTAACTTACCTTAGCCACTTGATCGCGTAGTTGCGATCTGTCCTCTCTTTTCCAGCATCAGCTAAGATCTAAAGGACCTGTGATGACGTCATCACATGGTCCAATCACATGGTCCATCTTACCATGGTGAGCGTCATCACAGGTCCTTTAGTTCTTAGCTGATGCTGGAAAGAGAAGACAGATCGCAACTACGCGATCAAGTGGCTAAGGTAGATTAACTTTATTATTTTTAACCCTTCTCTTCATTTTACTAAGCATTCTTTATTAACCACTTCAGCCCCCTAGCTTAAACACCCTTAATGACCAGGCCACTTTTTACAATTCCGCACTACACTACTTTCACCGTTTATTGCTCCGTCATGCAACTTACCACCCAAATGAATTTTACCTCCTTTTCTTCTCACTAATAGAGCTTTCATTTGGTGGTATTTCATTGCTGCTGACATTTTTACTTTTTGCTATTAATCAAAAATTACCGAAATTTTGCAAAAAAATGACATTTTCACTTTCTGTTGTAAAATTTTTCAAAAAAACTACATTTCTATATAAATTTTTCTCTAAATTTATTGTTCTACATGTCTTTGATAAAAAAGTCCAATAAGTGTATATTTATTGGTTTGGGTAAAAGTTATAGCGTTTACAAACTATGGTGCAAAAAAGTGAATTTCGGCATTTTGAAGCAGCTCTGACTTTCTGAGCACCTGTCATGTTTCTTCAGGTGCTAGAATGTCAGAAAAGTATAAATACCCCCAAATGACACCATTTTAGAAAGAAGACACCCCAAAGTATTCACGGAGGGGCTTGGTGAGTTCATGTATCATTTCATTTTTTTCACAAGTTAGCGGAAAATGACACTTTCTGAGAAAAAAAAAAAATAAAGTTTCAATTTCTGCTAACTTCTGGCAAAAAAAAAAAAATCTCAGACGGACTCACTATGCCCCTCAGTGAATACCTTGGGGTGTCTACTTTCCGAAATGGGGTCATTTGTGGGGTGTGTTTACTGTTCTGGCATTTTGGGCGGGGCTAAATTGTGAGCCGCCATGTAAAACCTAAAGGTACTCGTTGGAATTTGGGCCCTTTGCGCACCCAGGCTGCAAAAAGTGTCACTTATGTGGTATCGCCGTACTCAGGAGAAGTAGGGCAATGTGTTTTGGGGTGTATTTTTACATATATCCATGTTGGGTGAGAGAAATATCTCTGTAAATTGTCAACTTTGTATAAAAATTTTTAAAAGTTGTCGTTTACAGAGATATTTCTCACACAAAGTATGGGTATATATAAAAATACACCCCAAAACACATTGTCCTACTTCTCCTGAGTTCGGCGATACCACATGTGTGCCACTTTTTGCAGCCTGGATCGCAAAGGCCCTAAACCAATAAGTACCTTTAGGATTTCACAGGGCATTTTTACACATTTGGATTCCAGACTTCTTCTCACGCTTTAGGGGCCCCTAAAATGCCAGGACAGTATAAATACCCCACATGTGACCCCATTTTGGAAAGAAGACACCCCAAGGTATTCTGTGAGGGTATGGTGAGTTCATGTAAAATTTTATTTTTGTCACAAGTTAGTGGAATATGAGACTTTGTAAAAACAAAAAAAAAATATCAATTTCCGCTAACTTGTGCCAAATTTTTTTTTCTGTGAACTCGCCATGCCCCTCACAGAATACCTTGGGGTGTCTTCTTTCCAAAATGGGGTCACTTGTGGGGTATTTATACTGCCCTGGCATTTTAGGGGCCCCTAAAGCGTGAGAATCCAAATGCGTAAAAATGGCCTGTGAAATCCTAAAGGTACTCATTGGTTTTAGGGCCCCTTGCGCACCAGGCTGCAAAAAGTGTCACACATGTGGTATCGCCGTACTCAGGAGAAGTAGGGCAATGTGTTTTGGGGTGTATTTTTATATATACCCATACTGTGTGTGAGAAATATCGCTGAAAACGACAACTTTTACATTTTTTATTCAAAGTTGTCAATTTACAGAGATATTTCTCTCACCCAGCATGGGTATATGTAAAAATACACCCTAAAACACATCGCCCTACTTCTCCTGAGTACGGCGATACCACATGTGTGACACTTTTGCAGCCAAGATGCGTAAAGGGCCCAAATTCCAATGAGTACCTTTAGGAGGGCATTTTTACGCATTTTCTTCTCACGCTTTAGGGCCCTAAAATGCCAGAGCAGTATAAATACCCCACATGTGACCCCATTTTGGAAAGAAGACACCCCAAGGTAATCCGTGGAGTTCATAGAAGAATTTTTTTGGCACAAGTTAGTGGAAATTGATTTTTATTGTTTTTCTCACAAAGTCTCCCTTTCCGCTAACTTTTGACAAAAAGTGTAATTTTCATGGACTCATTATGCCCTCAGCGAATACCTTGAGGTGTCTTCTTTCCAAAATGAGGTCACATGTGGGGTATTTATACTGCCCTGGCATTTTAGGGGCCCTAAAGCGTGAGAAGAAAAATGCGTAAAAATGCCATCCTAAAAGGTACTAATTGGAATTTGGGCCCCTTTGGCATCTTGGCTGCAAAAGTGTCACACATGTGGTATCGCCGTACTCAGGAGAAGTAGGGCGATGTGTTTTAGGGTGTATTTTTACATATACCCATGCTGGGTGAGAGAAATATCTCTGTAAATTGACAACTTTGAATAAAAAAAATTAAAAAGTTGTCGTTTACAGCGATATTTCTCACACACAGTATGGGTATATATAAAAATACACCCCAAAACACATTGCCCTACTTCTCCTGAGTACGGCGATACCACATGTGTGACACTTTTTTGCAGCCAAGATGCGCAAAGGGGCCCTAAAACCAATAAGTACCTTTAGGATTTCACAGGACATTTTTACGCATTTGGATTCTCACGCTTTAGGACCCCTAAAATGCCAGGGCAGTATAAATACCCCACATGTGATGGAAAGAAGACACCCCAAGGTATTCTGTGAGGGGTATGGCGAGTTCACAGAAAAAAATAATTTGGCACAAGTTAGCGAAAATGGTATTTTTTTTTTTTTTACAGTCTCACATTCCACTAACTTGTGACAAAAAATAAAATTTTGCATGAACTCGCCATACCCCTCACGGAATACCTTGGGGTGTCTTCTTTCTAAAATGGGGTCACTTGTGAGGTTTTTGTACTGCCCTGGCATTTTAGGGGTCTCCGCAATCATTACACGTATGGCCAGAATTAGGAGTTTTTGCGATTCTCCTTATATTGACCATACGGGTAATGAGAATTTTTTTTTCCGTTCAGCCTCTGCGCTGAAAGAAAAAAATGAACGTCACAGATTTTTCCATTCACATTGATCAATGTGGATGAAAAATCTCTAAAAAATGTGCAAAAAAAGAGGAAAAGCTATAAAGCTGCGATCGCTAAGGGACCCTAAGGCCTCATTCAAGCGTCCGCAATTCTGTTCCGCAAAATTTTGCGGAACAGAATTGTGGATACATTCAATTCTATGGGGACAGACTTTGTCCCGCTCGGATCCGTAATTGCGGATCCGTAATTGGAGATCCGCAAAAGTATAGAACATGTCCTATCCTTGTCCGCAATTGCGGACAAGAAAAGGCATTTTCTATATAGTTCTGGCAATGTGCGGATCCGCAAAATGCGGAAAGCACATTGCTGGTGTCCGTGTTTTGCGGATCCGCGGATTTGCGTCCGATCAGAGCTACAGGGCCATCCGCCAGGACGCAATCCTGCGTGCGGCGGTCCTGTAGCGGTTAAGAATGCTATTATTTCCCCTTATAACCATGTTATAAGGGAAAATAATAAATTCTCCAGAAGACCCGAAACTGGACTTCAGTGATGAAGTCCGGCTTCGGGTTGGGTACCAAACATGGCGATTTTTCTCACGCGCGTGCAAAACGCATTACAAACGTTTGCACCCGCGCGGGAAAATCGCGCATATTCCCGCAACGGACCCGCCTCTTATCCGGGCGTCAAACATGACGCCCGTGTGAAAGAGGCCTTAGAAGTTTAGAAGCAAATCTTGAAATTTTTAAGAAAATTTCCAAAACCCAATTTTTAAGGACAATTTCAGGTCTGAAATCACTTTGTGGGGTGTACATAGTAGAAAGCCCTCATAAATGACCCCACTGTAGAAACTACACCTCTCAAGTTATTCAAAACTGATTTTACAAACTTTGTTAATCCTTTAGGTGTTCCACAAGAATTAAAGAAAAATGGAGATGAAATTTCTAAATTTCCCTTTTTTTACAGATTTTCCATTTTAATCCATTTTTTTCTTTAACACATCGAGGGTTAACAGCCAAACAAAACTCAATATTTATTACCCTGATTCTGTGATTTAGAGGAACACCGGACATGTGGTCGTAAACTGATGTAAGGGCACATGGCAGGGTGCAGAAGGAAAGGAACTCCCTATGGTTTTTGGAAGGCAGATTTTGCTCGACTGGTTTTTATATGCCGTGTCCCATTTGAAGCCCCCCAATGCACTCTTACAGTAGAAGCTCCCAAAAAGTGACCCCATTTTGAAAACTAGGGGATAAGGTGCCAGTTTTATTGGTACCATTTTTGGGTACATATGATTTTTTTGATCATTCATTATTACACATTATTGTTAATTTTGGCACAGTTTTTATTTAATTATTTTTATAGAGTTCACCTGAGGGGTTAGGTCATGTGATGTTTTTATAGAGCAGATCATTACAGACTTGGCAATACCTAATATGTATACTTTTTCTTATTTATTCAAGTTTTACACAATAATAGCACTTTGAAACCAAAAAGTGATGTTTTAATGTCTCTGTAGTCTGGGAGTCATAGCTTTTATATTTTTTGACCGATTGTCTTAGGTAGCGTCTGATTTTTTGCGGGATGAGGTGATGGTTTGATTGTTACTATTTGGGGGGCATACACCTTTTTGATCGCTTGGCACTGTTATTTTTTTTTTACGGTGTTCACCTGAGGGGTTAGGTCATGTGATATTTTTATAGAGCAGGTTTTTACGGACGCGGCAATACCTAATATGTTTTTTTTTTATTTCCCTTTAACACAATAATAGCATATTTGGAAGAAAAAAAAAGATGTTTTAGTGTCTCCATGTTCTGAGCGCTATGTTTTGTTTTTCATTTTTTGAGTGATTTTCTTATGTAGTCTCATTTTTTGCAGGATGAGGTGACTGTTTTATTTGTACCATTTTGTTCGACATACGCCTTTTTGATCGCTTGGTGCACTTTTTGTAATGTAAGGTGACAAAAATGGCTTTTTTTGACACAAATTTTATTTTACTACTTTTATGGTGTTTATTGGCGGCGTGGATCATGTGATATATTTATAGAGCCGGTCGTTACGGATGCGGCGATACATAATATGTGTGTTTTTTGTTTTTTTATTATTCTTTTATTTTTTTAATTATAAAATCAGGGAAATTGACTTTTTCTTTTTTCACTTGAAACTTTATTTTTCTTTTATTAAAAACACTTTTTTTACTTTTTTACTTTATTTCTGATTTTAACTTTTGGGGGTCTGATCCCCTCTGCAAAGCTTTACAATACATCTGTATTGTAATGCATTGCCTGTTAGAGTACTACACTGAGTCATACACTAACAGGTTGCCTAGGAGACAGGCCTGGGGCTGGATCTCCTGGGCACCCGTAGAAGGCAGGTCCCGATGCCGTGCAAGGGCTGCCTTGTCACCCATCGGGTCTCAATGCGCTCCTTCACCTGCCGCAAACCACTACTATGTCACGGTCAGCGCTGACCACGGCATAAAAGGGGTTAATCCGCCTGCATCGCTGTAAACAGCTGTTTACATGTTGTTTTAGAAAACGAGAGGAGAAGAAGGAGGATATGGAAGATGGGCATTGTGGGATTCTGTATAGTAAGGTGGTGATGTCTGGACCAGAGAGGTAGATTTGTGTGTCGTCACCATAAAAGTGATACTGAAATCCATGGGACTCTATGAGCTGTCCCAGGCCGAAAGTGTAGATAGAGACGAGCAGAGGTCCTAGGACAGAGCCTTGCGGGAAACCAATTGAATCTAATGCACTGGAAGATCTAAAGGACCTGCGGTGACATCACAAGTCATGTGACCAGTAAACAGGCAGTGGTTAAGAAGGGCCTGCGATGATGTCACCATCATGTAATCAATGAAGGAGAGGACAGCAATGAAGAAGAGAAGTTCTGGGGGAAGAAGCTATGGTGATGTGGTTATTTAACCGGGACTGTATGTTACGGCTGAAGATAGAGGTGTTATTTATATGGAACTGTGTGTTGGAGGAGGCTGACCAGGGTGTCATGTTATTTACATGGGAATGTATGATGGTGGCTATAGGAGGGAATTATGTTATTTACATGGGACTGTATGTTGGAGTGGGGAGGGAGTGATGCTATTTACATGGGACTGTATTGATGGTGGTTGTGGGAGGGAGTGATGTTACTTACATGGGACTGAATGTTGGAGGGGACTGGGGCAGGGTGATGTTATTTACATGGGACTGTATGTTGATGGCAGCTGTGGGAGGGAGTGATGTTATTTACATGGGACTGATTGTTAGAGGGAGCTGGGACAGGGTGATGTTATTTACATGGGCTGTATGTTGGAGGGGGCTGAGGGAAGCAGTGTTGTTATTTACTTGGGACTATATGTTGATGGCGGCTGTGGGAGGGAGTGATGTTATTTACATAGGACTGAATGTTACAGAGGTCTGAGGGAGGGAATTATGTTATTTACATAGGACTGAATGTTGAGGGGGTGGATTTAGAGAACTGGCCCATATTCATTGGGGCTTGAGCCCCGGATCTTTTGAGACCCTAGCAATGCCCCTGCAAGGTACTGACAATATTTGAACAAAGAACATTGTAGTAACTGAGCGAGTGTGAGGATCATATATATTTGTTGGCCTCAAGACTAGAAGATTCCCCTGTTCAGCCTGATGTAAGAAAGTATATGTGGTTTAGCCACAGGGATTTTTAATATTACTTTTGAATAGAGGTGTTTTTAATGTTTTACCTTCAGGCAGTTAGCAGAGTATATCTATACCTAAGACGTAAATTCCCATATCTGATTACAGTTAATCATGTGCCAAACGTAACCAAAACCCTTGACGTATGCCACAAAGTTTCACAAGTCATTTGTCAGAGTGAAAAATTAAACAAACTATATCATTCCACCCAATCTATGTTTTATTGCAGTGGACAATTTTATAGGCTCTGTTTTCCTGCCGCTTCCATTCCAATACTTACTGGGTCGTGTTGGTCTTGGCTTCTTAGGCCCGAATCAGCACATGGGAAATGGCAAGAAATGCCTGCTTAGCCAATCACTGGCTGAGCAATCATCTCCTATTATTTTCTGTGTTTTGAACCCAGGGCTGCCATTAGGAATTTTGGGGACCCATACAGACTTACTCCTCGCTCAGCCCTTCTCATATTGACACCAATAACAGTCAGGGATATAAAATACTGTTTTGTGATATTTAATACTAGTTAGGTTAGAAAAACACATTTATTGTAATGATTTCTTTGCTCCTTTTTTTACAGTAATATTATGTAACTTTTACTTTCCAGCTTGTCTTTTACCATGTTTCTGCTATAACCTTTACTACAGAACCACATTATTGGTTTGGCTTAATTTTCTGTACTTAAAAGCTACTAGACAGTATTAGGTTTTATTAAAAATTTTTATTTACCAGTAATACTAGAACTAGTGTAGATTTTTAGGCACAGAAAATCCTATCCTTACAACAGTGCAGGTCTACAGTGTGGTGGTAAACTTTCTGCCTGCCGTACAGAAGGTCAATTCCCAACAGAGACCTGTAAAATTAATTATTTAGTCAATGGCTGGGAGTGGGCTGCTCCCTAAACCCTCTTTGAACTGAAGTTTTATTCGTATTTACTGAGGTGAATACAAATGAGGTTGATGATGTTGGTCTCTTGGTCTTCTGAGTGCAGTATCACTAGTACTGCCCTTATGGTTGCTCTGGTTGAGCTGGGTTAAGAAGGTGACACCAGTGGTACCTGGTAAATGTGAAAATGGCAGTAGAGATGGCCAGAGATCAGTGGGGTAAGTAATCTTTCTTTTATCCTTACTTTTCCATTGATCTAGAAAAATAATTTAACCTGCTTAACCTGACTTATTTTAAATTTTTTATAAAAACAAAATAATGCATGATTACTCATTTAATTCTATGCCGCTACCAGTGCCGCCATCTTCTTCTTGGCTGCAGCAACGATGTGCCTGCATACACTGGCCACCCCTGCAGCCCAATAATAAAATCCTGGTGGGGAGGATCGGTGTGGCAATGGGATTAAATAGGTAATTATATTTTCTTTTAATATTCTATTACATTTCCTTGTTGGGATGTTTTTTATTTCAAATATGTTAGGCAACACCTTTAACGGGTTTAAGGAGTCAAGAAAAAGACCTTTTCTCATTATTTTAGCCCACATAATATGGAGTATCCAAATGACTCTCCTTTAAAGGGGTTGTCCCACGAAAAATATTCTACAGTTTTAAAACCAGCACCTGGATCTGAATACTTTTGTAATTGCATGTAATAAAACATTTAGCATAGCAACAGAGTTATTCAATAAAATGTATCTGTACAGCGCCACCTGCTGTTTGTTCTTTTCCTTATTTCTTTGTCCTGCTCACTGAGATGGCTGCACATGCTCAGTTTCATCCTTCATCTGCCTCCTGAGCTGTGATTGGGAGAGCTGAGACACACCTTCTGAGCTGTGATAGGGCGAGCATGGACACGCCCCCTGAGCTGCAGCAGAAAAGACCCTCCTTTTAAGCTGCCAGCTTGATATAAATCTAGCAGAGCAATGAATAGGGAGATCTCTGGATCCATGTGAGGTACAGGGCTGGTCCTAGCTTTGTTAGATAAAGACTGCAATATTCTATTTAATTTCTGATTTTTATTTTTTACATTAGTCATGGGATAACCCTTTTAAAGAGCACACATAATAGTGCTATATATTTACCACATAATACTAAAATTCAGTCCCAAAATGATACTGCCATACTGAATACTGTATTATGGTAACTTTGCATATAGGCTACTGCACAGTTGTAGCCATAAAGCCACTTTCAACCTACCAAACTATCTGAAATAAGATGACAGCTATCTTTATACCCCTCAGGTTAGACCGCCAACTACTGAATATTAGCAGATAAATAAAAGCGTATGGTGAAAGAGCCTAGAATGCATCTGGGCTTATTAATAAAAAAATGGCATAGAAAAAAATAACAGCTCAGTGGAATACTGCACTAATAAACAGGAAGGTATCTGACCCTTTAGAAAAAAGTGTAGACAACCTGATCTAAGCAGATGTTGGTCTTAGAAAGTAGAGCTTGCCATTGGGGTCAATCTTCTATCTTCTAAATTGCTGTAAGCGTACATGCTGACCTGCTATAGAGAGGAGGCAGTAACCAGTAGTATGGAATTAAATAGTATTGTGATATTTGTGAACATAACCTCATAACCTTAAGACCACTCAATTTCATTCCACATACAGTTAATGCATATCATTGTTTTTATTTTATTTAATTTATTTTACAAATCCGTAGTACATGTGATTACAAGAAACTTGTAATATATCTTATCATCGGAAAACGTCTTCTTCTTCACCTTCTAGCAACATGTGGTTCCCATTTCCCTGCATTCCCTGCAATCTTCTAGTATTATATTTTATACGGAAGTGTGTCAGATACTGTATGCCGTGAGAGGGAAGGGGGAGATCTTATTGTCTATATTTTCTTGCAATGTTCTCTTGAACTGAAAACCATGGAATAGGAAGGTGGTGGGGGAGGGGGGGCACTTTATCAAGGATGGCATTTCATACTCACCAGAGCAATGTGCCAATTTTTTTTGAGAGGTGCCTGGGCATCTTCTGGCAGTGTATGGCAATCTACAGCAGCTATGAGCTGGCAGAGATTTCTGTATGACCATTTCTGTTGTAAATTATAGCAAATTTGTCAGGCTTCAGGAGGCCCTGCTCCTCTCATTAAGCCCCACACAGTTGTTAAAATAATTGAAGAGAGGCATAAAATTGGAAAAAAAATGCACATTTTTGAGCAATACTGGTATGTCCAAACTGGCCGTAACATTGGTGATCCATGCTTAATGTCGACCCTCTCCTACTGGCAGGTACGTGGGATCTGTCCAACGGTCCATGCCCATCTGTGTCCTTCTACATCTTCCTAGTGCATGCACATTGGCCAGAGCAGTGATGCAGCATGTTCGGTTGTTGAAGTGTAATTCAGGAGAGTGTGGGAAGTGGCCGGTGCATGGTGGAGTCAGGAACCATGCCAGTTGGCGGCAATAAATAAAGTCTCTTTTGACTAATGTGCAAATTGGAGGTAGAAGTTCATCCAGTAATAACAAGGCACAATTCCACAGTATATAACAGTGCAATTCATCCCCAGTGGTAGCATATGGACAGCAGAAATAATGAGGGTTCTCTCTGTCTCGGCCCATTGTCTCCCTGCAGAACCTTATGCATTCAATGGGGTTCTTAGTAAGCTTCTGTGGTTCCCAGGCTGAGAGGTGCAGATTTAAGATACAGCTGGCCAAACCATCTCCAAGTGTGGATGGGTGCAGTAAGGTCTCTCCACCATAAACATGCACAATACCTTGGTGACTGACAGACATCTGGAGCTGATATCTGTGAGTGTCGATAATGCCGATCACAGACATTTAATCTCTGATGCCATGGTCACAGTATCTGAATGGTCTTTCCCTGTGAGAGCTGCGCTTCCTGGGCCCAAATGGATTAGGGTACTTTCACACTTGCGTTGGTGCGGATCCGTCTGTTTATTTGCACAGACGGATCCGCACCTATAATGCAAACGTTTGTATCCGTTCAGAACGGGTCCGTTTGCATTAGCTTTAAAGAAAAATGACACCATATTGTGTCATTGAAAACGGATCCGTCCCCATTGACTTACATTGTAATTAAAAACGGATCCGTTAGGCTCCGCCTCTTCGGACGGACACCAAAATGCTGCAATCATTATCCATTTAGAATGCATTGGGGCTGAACTGATCCGTTTTGGACCGTTTGTGAGAGCCCTGAAACGGATCTCACAAACGGAATCCAAAACGCTAGTGTGAAAGTACCCTTACCTGTGCTGAGATTGAGGGAGCTGACCAATTGTTGTGGTTGCTTTGAGCAAGCTTTAGATAGGCTCCAAGGCTTACCACAGCTAGGTTCCTGTGGCAAAGCTCTATAGGAATGTATAAAATCTCCCATAGGCTACAATGGAAATTTATTGAACTCTATGGTAGAAGCAATCTCATAATTGCATGTTTTTAGACCCCTAAGGGGACTGTAAAAAAAATTGTGAAAAGAGTTTTAAAAAAATAGATAAAAATTCAAATCACTCCCTTTCGCCATATTAAAAATAAATAAAAAATAAATTAATTGGCATTACCATGTCCCAAAATTCCCAAACTATTAAAACATAAATGTATTTAGCCTGTACGGGGAATTGCAGAATCGCCATTTTTCTTAGCTTAACCTCCCAAACAAATTAAGTAAAAAGTGAAGCAAGCCAAGCAAACGCTATAATGGTATCAAACAGTGAGCCCTCACACAGATCTGTAGATGTAAATATAAAAAATGTCATGTGGATCAGAATATGGCGATGCAAAGAAAAAAATTAATTTTCGAACGTTTTTCTTTTTTTTAAGAAAAATTATATAAATATGATATCAATAGGTTGGGCATGCTTGTGATGGTTCTGGTCGTAATTAGCATGCAGGACATTGGCTTGTGACACACACCATTTCAGACTGGATCTGCATCTGTCAGTATAAATCGCAACCACGTACGAGACGTACAGTATTGAATCTAGTTAGACAACTAAGTGAATTAAAGCAAAAATCTACAGATGCATGGTAAATGCGCAGGATGCTGTGTCACACATGAATAACTTCTGCGGAGGCTAAATGACAGATGTATTTCCTCGACTCCGGGGCAGACTCCAGCACAAACCACTCTTCATTTATCAATAATTGGGCCTTAATTTCATTTGGCAGTGGTAGAACAGCATGCTTAGCTTCCTTTCCAATAGACTAACACTAATTATAGTGTGTTTTTTTGGGGCATTCATTTTTTTCTTTCATACTATTTTCGAAGATCCTTAGGAAAATAAGTATTTTTGAAGGGAAGCGTGTACAATGATGCTTGGCTTATGATTTTTTTTTAATAATAATTTTGAATAAGCTAAATATAAGACGAGAGCAGAATTTTTCCTGATGTGCCTAGAATTTTTTAGGAAGCCACCTGAGGCTGCAGAAGTCAATGTCACTATCAATTCATATGTGCAGTTAGTTGCATGGGCTTCAAATGCCCAGAGTACTACAAACACGGCATATTTTTGCCCCATATACCTGTTTTTCATGTCAGAACATTTTCCTCCTCCTGTACTCAGCAGCATGAGTGAATCTTGGCAGAATGTTTACAAGGAGCACTTCCTGTTTCCATCAGCTTCCTTCTCGGTTTTCTAACCAAACCCAGCTATGCTCTGTTATATGGTAATTGCTCCAACTAGAGGGGTGTAAGGAGTGACTACAGCAGAGGGGAGGCTTGTCCCCATCACCGCCTGCCATTAGCTGCCCTCCCTCTGACGTTAGATGTTTTCATCGGCGCAACAGGGAAATGCAGCGGCGGGTGTGCGGGCTTCTGGGGCGACGCGGGTGCTAGGGAGACAGGTAAGTACATTGTGTGTGAAGGGCCCAGGTATATGGGGGGGGGGCATTTCAGAGGTCGGATATCCCCTTTAAATGGTTTCTCCAAGACTTAGAACAGGCCATCAATGTTTAATCACTAGGGGTCTGACCCCTTAGGAGCCAGTCAATCATCACAATGAATGGACTAGAACAGGGATGTTCAGCCTGCGACCCTCCAGCTGTTGTAAAACTACAACTCTCATCATGCCCTAATAGATGTAGGCTGTGCAGGCCTGCTGGAAATTTTAGTTTTGGAGGGCCACAGGTTGGGCATCCCTGCACTGGGACACTGATCCTACCTGGGCAAATACAGAAGCTCTTCCATAAGGGATTGTTCTGCCTAGTGCTCTGTCTAAGTTCCATTTATGAGGCGATAAAAAGGAAATCCTGTACAATGCCAAATGTGGAAACTTTTTTTAATTGGAATAACCAGAAGCCATGGAGGTGGAATTATTATAACCCTTGCTGTTTTACCTCTGTAGATATAGTTTTATCTCTTCTTAGACCTCTTACGGTTTGACCAGTAATTTAAAAGTCCGCTCTACTGTAGGTTGGGATGCTGGAAATGGCAAGAGGAAGGAGGCAGATGGATAACTATAAAATATCGGGAAATACACGGCTCCAAAATCCTTTTGTTCTTAGCACATGAATGGCTTGCTGGGGGTTTTATGCTGGTGGTTAGTAAAATACAACTCGTAGAAATAAATCCAACAGCCGCGGTTGTGTATGCTGAGGTTTGTATTGTGCCGCAATTTTTACATTCTTTTTGGTTTTTGATGCTGCAGAGAAAATCCTGTGTTCGTGGAATGGGCAGGATGGGGGCTTATTCTATAGGTAATAGGAATGCTATTCCTTAGGCTACATCCACATCTGCATTAACTACACAACTACATCTCAAATGAAGGTGACAACTACACTTTAAATGAACGTGGACACTGTGATTTTATTAAATGTAACAATACGAATATAGATATAGAGATATGATGTCCTTCTTTTGATAGTTAAAGGGGTTGTCAGCTTTATTAATAATAGGTCATCAATATCAGATCGACTCGAGTCTGACACCTGGCACCCCCGCCAATCAGCTGTTTTTGTAGAGACAGCCACACTCTTGCCAGCTTCATTGTTTACCTGCTCGCCGTTGCAACCGCAACGGAGTGCACGTGTAAAGTTGTGACTTTTCATGGCACCATTTACATTTACCATAGCATGTACTGGAAAATGGGGGGAAAAAATCTCAGTTGGGTGAAATTGAATAAAAAAACACGATTATATCATTTTGTGGGGGCTTTGTTTTTAGGACATTCAGTGTGTACTAAATAACTACCTTATTCTGCAGGTCAGTACAAGTACAATCTTTGCATATTTAGACATCCATACCTGTTTTATCTTCATATCTATAGATCTGTAGTGATGATTTTTTTTGCAGGATAATTTGTAGTTTGTATTGGTACCATTTTGAGATACATACAACTTTTTTTAAGGTAGAAGGTGACCAAAAAAGTTACATTTTGTTTGTTTGTTTGTTTGTTAGCTAGAATTGAGCGAAGTTCTCAAAACTTCGATTCTGCTGCTTTGCCGGATTTGACAAAGAAATTCGCTTTGTGACAAACTACTTTGTCATGTACTGCATTTCTTTGTGAGTAGGGAGCGTATTGACAGGGAACGGCGATTGCGCCACCCCCCATCATTGAACCCCTCAGATGGCGAGTAAAAAAAAAATACTCACCTTTTGCATTTGATCGCGAAGCGCCTGCTGTGACCATCTTGCTTGACGATCCAGTGCGAAATCCCGCGCCGCGGTGAGTGATGACATCATCACGTTAGCCAGCGTGGTGACATCATCCCGGCACAAGATTTCTTCAATCAAGATAGCCGCGGAGGACTCAACGCACGCAAATGGATGAATTATTTAGTTTTTTTACCGCCATTTAGGGAAAATTAATTTGTTACCATGAAGCATGAGGAAATTCGGCTTTGCGGCGAATCGAGTTTTCCCCCGAAATTTGGATCAAAGTCCACTTTGTGAACTTTGATTCTCTCAACACTAGTTATAGCATTTAACATTTTCTTGACTTTTGAAATTGTAATACCAATTATATTTATTTATTTTTAATTTATTTATTAGAATTTTTATATGTAAAATTTAGAAAGGGTGTGATTGGAATTTTTTTTTATATATTTTTTATTTTATTTAATTTTTTTAACTTTTTTTAACTATAATTTTTAGTCCCCCCAATCTTAGAATGTCGGGCTCCCCCCCTCCCTCTGTCCAACTGTTCAGATGCAATGATCATTATTAACCACGCCATCCGAGGGGTTAAATAAAGGGGTTGGACACAGTCCTAGGAGACCTCAGAGTGTCATACACAACTTTTCAGGGCAATTAAGCCACTTTCGAATTGGATCAAATTTATTCCGACCCAAATTGATTCTGACGGCCGGTTCATGCAAATTGGACCTAAAACGATTTTTTTTTTCCATCAATTGTTTTTTATTGAAGAATTAGGTAAGTACATCATACAGTATGGAAAATACAGAATATAGAAATATCAATAGGAGCATGCAATACTCCGCATAAGGCAAATACAAAAACAGTAATGAGGGTGAGGCACAAAACCCTCCATTCGCCTCAACATATGTATCAACTGAGATCCGACTTAGTATCAGTTGGTATCAGAACACCAGGACCAAGGGCCTAGTAAGTGTGAGAGGAGGTAACACAGAAAAAGCAATGAAAGCTAAAGAAAAATATGACAAACAGAGGGGAGGGGAGGGAGGGGAGGGTCACACCAGGCACTCCCACAGCGGCATCCCGGCATGATGGTAAAAGTAGGTTCATGGGTCATAGTGAGGACATGACTTCCAGGGGGCCCAGGTATGTGAATTCTGAGTTTGGCTCATCAACGTACTCGGGAGTAATGTTTCGTACCTGCAAGACGCATTGAGAACCAGAAGGACCTCCGCAAGGGATGGGGGAACTGCGGACTTCCAGTGCCTAGTTATTACTAGTTTAGCGCTCAATAAAATGTGACCCACTAGGCACCGAAAGGTCGGTGGAACTGTTGAAATATTCAAAAACAGAAGGGCCAAAGATGGATCGGGTTGAATGCGCAGGCCAGAAATTTGGAATATAAGATCAAAAATGGAGCTCCAATAAGCTGTAAGTTTTGGGCAACTCCACAATATGTGTAGCAAGGTGCCTGTTTGTCCGCAGTTCCTCCAGCAACATGAAGAGACCCCAGGGTACATAATACTCAACCTATAAGGTGTGAAGTACCAACGGAGCAAGGTTTTTATGCCCGCCTCATAATGAGTAACACAACGAAAGTTAGAGGAGATAAAGCGGACTGCCCCAGCCCACATCTCACTGGTAAATGAGGACCCCAGTTCGGTTTCCTATTTTAATAAGGGTGGGGACTTAATGAAGGTAGTTTTAGCGTCCAAAATATCGTAAATACAGCGTGTAGTTTGACGCTTAAGTAATGCAGGATGCTGGAAGAGCCTCAATAATTCATCCTGAAGTTTAATCCTGGAGGAGAGAAGTGAGCTGAGGCAGTGACGCACCCTCATATAAGAGAGGAATTCTGACATGGGAAGACCATAATCTTGACGCACATCTGAAAAGGTTTTCACCACCTCCTTTGTAACCAACTGTGATGCGCAGGTAATACCTTTAGCTTTCCATGAAGAAAGGTCGATGTCGCCGATTAGAGTGCTAAGCGTGTCCATTGTGACTAATGCAAACGAAGGAGGGTGGTTCAAACCATACGCACTGTGAGTAGCAGACCATAGAGACAAAGCTGAGGAGCCCATAACAAGAGGATGTGTAACAGAGCCAGGTTTGAGTTGCAGAGCCCTAAAAACATAGATAAGTTTGGGTAGGGCCATCATCTGAAAAGATGCGAGTCTGCCAATCCATGAGATCTCCTGCATCTCAAAGTGTGCGAGGTCTTGCGACACAGTAGATATGAGAGGAACACAGTTCAACTGGTACGCATGTGAGCAAGGATAAGAGAGTTTAATCCCCAGGTATGGTAAAGAAGATGATTGCCATTCAAGGGGGAATAGGTTTTTCAAAATTCTGAGCTCCTCCAGAGGGATATTAACCGGTAACGCTTGTGACTTTGCATTATTGATTTTATAGTAAGATAGAGAGCCGAAATGGGAGATGATGGAAAAAGCATGATGTAAGGAGCGGTTAGGGTCCGTCACCGTTAAGATAATGTCATCTGCGTATAAGGAGATTACATGAGAAGAGGGTCCTATCCGAACACCAGTGATGCCAGCAGAAAATCGAATATGCTGAGCTAGAGGCTCAAGCGCCATGATAAAGATCAATGGAGAGAGCGGGCAACCCTGGCGCGATCGGTTCGTGATGTGGAAAGGCCCCGAAAGGACTCCATTAGTAAACACTTTGGCACAAGGGTCCGCATAAAGGCCCTTAATGGCGTGAATAATGGGGCCAAAGAGACCCATCTCCTCCATGACTGAAAAGGCGTATGGCCAGTGAAGGCGGTCGAACGCCTTTTCGGCGTCTAGGGTGACAGCTACCATGGGGATGTTGCGAAGTTCCGCTACGTTAAGGATGTTATACAGTCGTCTAGTATTGTCAGATGCTAACCTGCCTTTTATAAATCCAGTCTGGTCTTCTTTAATTAACAGCGGAAGAACAGAAGATAGTCGAGTGGCAATAAGTTTGGCGAAAAGCTTAATGTCCGAATTCAAGAGGGAGATTGGCCGAAAGTTCTGGGGAATGTCCGGCGGTTTACCCGCTTTTGGGAGGGTAACAATTAAGGCCATTAACATGTCTGAAGGGAAAGGGTTACCTTGCATAACGTGTCGGAAGAGATGTAACAAGGTCGGAGAGAGGGAGTGGGAGAACTGTTTATAGTATTCACCGGACAGGCCGTCTGGACCAGGAGACTTTCCGGATGGCAAGGAGCGAATTACATTGTCCAGTTCAGTTGCTGTAATTGGGGCATTCAAAACGGAAAGTTGGTCGGAAGTAAGTTTGGGGAGGTGCGCCTGTCAGAGGAAGTCCTGAACTAGAGCGTCGTGGTGAGGGGGCAGGGAGCAACTGTCTCTAAGATTATATAAGGAGTGGTAGAACAGTCTGAATTGTTCCACTATGTCCGCCGGATCAGTCAATTTTGCTTTAGTGGTCGGGTGGAGAAGGAAAGGGATTCTAGATTTAGCTTGGCGGCGTTTGAGCTTATTTGCTAACAGTTTCCCAGCTCTGTTACCCTGGGCATAAAAGCGAGCTTTACTGCGTTGGAGAGACTTAGTAAAATCCTTTGTTAAGAGGGCCATCAGTTTGTCACGTTCCTTTCTAAGACAGTCGGTTATTTCCTGAGTGGTTTTCTGCTTATTCTGAACCTCAAGGGCACGGATTTTAGCTAAAGTGTCCGCAATGTCTTTTTCTCTGTTCTTCTTCTCAAAGTGGCTAATTTTAAGTAGAACTCCCCTGATAAAAGCCTTATGGGCCTGCCACACCACAAACGGATCAGACACCGAGCCAGTGTTAACATCAAAGTATTCTTTCAAGGCCTCAAGGTTTTGCCTATGTTTAGGATGGGTATAGAGAAAAGTATTATTCCTCCACACTGGGGGAAACGCCTGATAATGTTCCTCAATAGTCAAAAATATAGGGGCGTGGTCTGACCACTTGATCAAGCCAATAGTGGTTTCTAAGGTTTGGCGGAGGACCGTTTGGTCCACTAAAAACAAGTCAATGCGGGAATAGGAAAGGTGAGGTGTGGAAAAAAAGGTATAATCCCTTTCGTGGCTATGCCGTGCCCTCCAGACATCCATGAGGCCTTCGGAGTGTATAAATTCTGCTAAGCCAGGCAATGGACGTCTGGAAGGAGTAGACGTATCCAGAGAGGGGTCCACTATAGTGTTAAAGTCCCCGCAGGTGATTAGTTTACCTTGTTTAATCTGGTTAATCCGACGCATAGCCCTGTGGAGAAAGGATAACTGATGTTTGTTCGGAACATAGAGATTGGCAATCGTATAAGTGATGTTGTTCATCGTGCATACCAGTATTACGAATCTCCCCCTCTGATCCACCACCTGTGAGATAGGCGAAAAGGAAACAGAATTTTTAACGGCTATGAATACGCCTCTGGATTTCTTTGTATTCGTAGAGTGTATAATATCGGGGAATAAACGATGACGGACTCTACAAGTGTCTTTGCTCAGTAAATGGGATTCCTGCACACACAGGACGTCCGCCTTACTGGACAAAGTTTTCTTCCATAAATGAGAGCGCTTTTGGGGACAATTCAACCCCCTGGAATTCATGGACATGAACTTCAAACCCATGAGTCAGGTAAGAAACGCTGCAAAGGGCTACGGTAGTGCCTGGTGAGACCTGGGGAGGAAAAAGGAAATGGATAATAAAGTGGCTCAAAATTACTGAGAAGGAACATGCATGGACAATAACATAAGAACAAGAAGGGCAAAGGGTAATCTCTGCTGGCATTCAAGGGCGAGAGTTCGGGGTTGAAACCGAGGATAATCATATTAATCATAACTCAATAAAGCATAAACAGAACACTCATCTGTAAATGCACCAATGGGGTGCTCGACTATAGTAGAACCCAACAGCGGTTCAAAAGGAGAATTAGGTACTTAAGTCCCTGCTGAGGAGGAAAAAAGAGGGGGTTAGTGGGCAGCATATTGCAACGTATGCTGACAAAGTGAACAATGATCACATCCACGACAAGGAGAATCAGATATTCAGCCTGGATTGTGGTGCCTTGGTGTTGCAGAAGGCGGTGATGTAAAGTCCGGGATATGGAAATTCCAGGATTGGAGCAAAGATTTTCCATCCTCGAATGAACGGATAAGATGCGTGCGATCTTCTTTGGTCACCAGCAGCTTCATAGGGTACCCCCACTTATAAGGCACGTTGTGCTTCCTGAGGGCCATGGTGATAGGCAGCAGGGTACGACGTAGTCGAAGTGTAGCAGCAGATAAATCTGCGAATAAACGCACTGACTGATAAGGAGCAGGCAGTTTATCTAATTTCCTGGCTGCCATCATGGCTGCCTCCTTGGTGGTATAGAAATGGATGCGAGCCAGAGTGTCTCTAGGCAAGTCCGGATCAATGTGCTTGGGCCTGGGGACCCTATGAGCCCTATCAATAGCCAGGTGCAGCTGAGATAAACGTGGTACGAGAAATTTTAGGAGCTTCTGGATATAATCTGAAAGTTCGGCTGGGGGAATCTCTTCAGGAATACCCCTGAATTTAATGTTATTCCGCCGGGAGCGGTCCTCCATGTCGGCCAACTTTAGTTTAGCCGTCTCCAGCTCATCCGCTAGGTCATTGTGGGCGTCTATCACCTCATTCTGAGATGCAGCAAAAGTGGCCATTTTTGTTTCTATATGATCCACTCTGTCATCCACCGATTTTAACTTAGCAGACAAAGGCGCTATGAGCACAGCCAAATCGCGATGCATAGAATCTTTTAATGCGAGAAGCATGTGCTTCAAAGAGTCCTCAGATACGGGGTTGGTGGAGGCAGGATAAAGGCTCAAATCAGTCCTGAGTGGGGAACCAGGGTCAGGGGGATGACAACTGACCTGTGAGTCTGCGGTATCTTCCAGCCTGGGCCTCCTCTTCTGCGGGCTGGAGGACGGTGACTGGGCGAGGTACTGTACTGAGGAGCGCTCGGCGCCATCTTGAAAATGGGGTCCAGCGAACCCCACGGTCCTGACGTCCTCTGGTGTGACCGGTAGAGATGGTGGGTTATCAGGTGAGATTCCCAAGGTGTCTTGAGCAGGTGTCGGGTTAGCGGTTCCCAGCGCCTGTACTGGGGAGGGTGTGCACGGCGATGAGGATGTGGAGCCTGCCGCGTTGCGGGCGCCATCTTGTTGTCTGCTCCGCTCAAAGAACTTAGCCAAGGAATCGCCGTCCTCCTTCGGTAACACTCTTTTCGACTTCCCCATGTCATCCAGGGATTCCCAGGGTGCTTTGTAGGCGAGGGACTTGCGGCAAGGGGTCCTAAAATGCTGTGTATCGTCGCTCTGGTGCAGGAGCTAAGAGCTCAGACGTCCATGAGCCTCGGCAGCCAAGCCACGCCCCCCCCTAAAACGAATTTTAAGAAATAGCCTCATCTCGTTTCTATTACAAAAAAATCTAGAAAGTACAAATTAAAAAAGATAATTTTAATCACGATCGTATTATTATTATTCATCACTGAATCTCTAGTGTAACTGCATTCGAAGAAGTAATGAATAGAAACATATATACGATACCAAGGAGCCCACAAATCCACCTGGCACCAACATACTAACAGATGAGAGACCAGATTGAGACAAGAGTGAGATCCAACAATATTATTGCACCATTGCACTGACAATGATTCTCTCGTATCTAACCAGGATTTAGCAGATACATCTACATGTTTATTTTATTTGGAAATTGAAGTTTTACATAGAAAATACATCAAAACAGTGAAAGCTACAATGCAAAATTGTAAAGTGCAAATTAAAGGGAAGGTTTTCTATTAAATCGTAACAAATCCCTAATATATACCTGTTACCCCAAACAGAAGGTACGCATGACATACTGTAGCTGGAGCATATAGAATACCTCCCTATAGTCATATATTGCAGTGGCTCAGTGTTAGCGCTGGGGTCCAAGGTTCGAATCTAATCAAATACAACATCTGCATGAGGTTTGGATGTTCTCCCCATGTTTGCGTGGATTTCCTCCAGGTACTCTGGTTTCCTCCCACACTCCAAATGGACCTTTCAGGTGTGTGTGTTTTATTTTTTTATGTACTCTCCAAAGTAGATTTGTGTGTGGACCGGGAATGGGGTTTAAAGGGAGTCTGTCACCAGGAAATTCACTAGTACACCTGGCACAGTGCCTTGTAGGGCTAAGCTCAGCTGAATGTAATAATAGGAGGACACACCCTTTCTTCCCTTGGGGCACATGATGGATTTTCTGTGGCTCCTGCCTAATGTTAGCTAGGGTGCCCTCAATAGAGATGGCCCGAACTATCCGCCGGCGAACAGTTCCCGGCGAACATAGCTTGTTCGCGTTCGCCTCTGCCGGGCGAACATATGCGATGTTCGGTCCGCCCCCTATACATCATCATTGAGCAAACTTTGACCCTGTACCTCACAGTCAGCAGACACATTCCAGCCAATCAGCAGCATACCCTCCCTCCCAGACCCTCCCACCTCCTGCACAGCATCCATTTTAGATTCATTCTGAAGCTGCAGTCTTAGGCTCCATTCACACGACCGTATGTTGTCCGCAAAAAAACTGATCCGTGTCCGCAAAAAAACTGATCCGTGTCCGTTTTTTGCTGATCCATAGACTTCAGTAGGGCCATGTCCTATTGAAGTCTATGGATCAGCAAAAAAATGGAATGCAATCCGTTTTTTTGCGGACACGGATCCGTTTTTTTGCGGACAACATACGGTCGTGTGAATGGAGCCTTAGTGAGAGGAAGGAGAGTGTAGTAGCTGCTGATTTAATTGGGAAATCGATAGCTAGGCTAGTGAATTCAGTGTCCACTCCAGTCCTGAAAGACTCATCTGATCTCTGCTGTAAGGACAGCGTCCTGACAGCACCCCAAAAAGCCCTTTTTAGGGCTGCAACATTAGTCTGCTTTTTTTTCCTTTATATACATATTGCAGTTGCCTGGCCTGCCTGTGTGTGAGGAGCTGCAGGCCCACAGACTGTAGTGTGCCCACTGCCAGTGCCCACCCCTGTCATTCCGTGTGGTACAGGACTTTGCATCAAAAAAGGCATTTAATTTTTACACTTTAATCTAAGGTTAGTTGCCTGCCAGTGTGTGTCAGGCTGACTTCCACTGACTGTAGTGTGCCCACTGCCAGTGCCCACCACTCATACCGGCTGGCACAGGACTTTGCATAAAAAAGGCATTTAATTTTTACACTTTAGTGTAATTTCAGCTGCTTGCCTGCTGCTAGTGTGTGTCAGGCCGACTTCAACTGACTGTAGTGTGCCCACTGCCAGTGCCCACCCCTGTCATCCCGTGTGGCACAGGACTTTGCTTAAAAAAAGGCACTTAATTTTTACACTTTAATCTAAGGTTAGTTGCCTGCCAGTGTGTGTCAGGCTGACTTCCACTGACTGTAGTGTGCCCACTGCCAGTGTCCACCACTCATACCGGCTGGCACAGGACTTTGCATAAAAAGGCATTTAATTTTACACTTTAGTGTAATTTCAGCTGCTTGCCTGCTGCTAGTGTGTGTCAGGCCGACTTCCACTGACTGTAGTGTGCCCACTGCCAGTGCCCACCCCTGTCATCCCGTGTGGCACAGGACTTTGCTTAAAAAAAGGCACTTAATTTTTACACTTTAATCTAAGGTTAGTTGCCTGCCAGTGTGTGTCAGGCTGACTTCCACTGACTGTAGTGTGCCCACTGCCAGTGTCCACCACTCATACCGGCTGGCACAGGACTTTGCATAAAAAGGCATTTAATTTTTACACTTTAGTGTAATTTCAGCTGCTTGCCTGCTGCTAGTGTGTGTCAGGCCGACTTCCACTGACTGTAGTGTGCCCACTGCCAGTGTCCACCACTCATACCGGCTGGCACAGGACTTTGCATAAAAAAGGCATTTAATTTTTACACTTTAGTGTAATTTCAGCTGCTCACCTGCTGCTAGTGTGTGTCAGGCCGACTTCAACTGACTGTAGTGTGCCCACTGCCAGTGCCCACCCCTGTCATCCCGTGTGGCACAGTACTTTGCATCAAAAAAGGCATTTAATTTTTACACTTTAGTGTAATTTCAGTTGCTTGCCTGCTGCTAGTGTGTGTCAGGCTGACTTCCACTGACTGTAGTGTGCCCACTGCCAGTACCAACCACTGATACCGGGTGGCACAGTAGCTTGCCGATAAATAAGGCATTTAATTTTTAGACAGTAGTCTAAATTCAGTTGCTTGCCTGCTGCCAGTGTGTGTCAGGCCCTCTTCCACTGACTGTAGTGTGCCCACTGCCAGTGCCAACCACTGATACCGGGTGGAACAGTAGCTTGCCGATAAATTAGGCATTTAATTTTTAGACAGTAGTCTAAATTCAGTTGCTTGCCTGCTGCCAGTGTGTGTCAGGCCCTCTTCCACTGACTGTAGTGTGCCCACTGCCAGTGCCAACCACTGATACCGGGTGGCACAGTAGCTTGCCGATAAATAAGGCATTTAATTTTTAGACAGTAGTCTAAATTCAGTTGCTTGCCTGCTGCCAGTGTGTGTCAGGCCCACCTCCACAGACTGTAGTGTGCCCACTGCCAGTGCCAACCACTGATACCGGGTGGCACAGTAGCTTGCCGATAAATAAGGCATTTAATTTTTAGACAGTAGTCTAAATTCAGTTGCTTGCCTGCTGCCAGTGTGTGTCAGGCCCGCTTCCACTGACTGTAGTGTGCCCATTGCCAGTGCCAACCACTGATACCGGGTGGCACAGTAGCTTGCCGATAAATAAGGCATTTAATTTTTAGACAGTAGTCTAAATTCAGTTGCTTGCCTGCTGCCAGTGTGTGTCAGGCCCTCTTCCACTGACTGTAGTGTGCCCACTGCCAGTGCCAACCACTGATACCGGGTGGCACAGTAGCTTGCCGATAAATAAGGCATTTAATTTTTAGACAGTAGTCTAAATTCAGTTGCTTGCCTGCTGCCAGTGTGTGTCAGGCCCTCTTCCACTGACTGTAGTGTGCCCACTGCCAGTGCCAACCACTGATACCGGGTGGCACAGTAGCTTGCCGATAAATAAGGCATTTAATTTTTAGACAGTAGTCTAAATTCAGTTGCTTGCCTGCTGCCAGTGTGTGTCAGGCCCACTTCCACAGACTGTAGTGTGCCCACTGCCAGTGCCAACCACTCATACCGGGTGGCACAGTACCTAGCACGCGTAGTACCACTTATCTAAGGCCAGGCAGAGGCAGGCCACCCCGCAGGGGCCGTCGTGGTCGTGGTGCTGTGATTTCCACTGTCCCTGGAATAATGCCCAGTTTTCAGAGGCCACGTACCCTGAACCCGAAAAATTCAGAGGACGTAGTTGACTGGCTTAGACAGGACACCCAATCTTCAACAGCTTCCGCTAAGAACCTTGACGCACCATCCTCCTCCAGCTCAGCTTCGGTCACCTGCTCTCAAGTTACCACGCACCCGCCCGTCGCCACCACCACCACTACCACCACAGCCACCACAGCCGCTTCACTTGATCCGTCAGAGGAGTTATTTACACATCAGTTGGATGCAATTAGTGATGCGCAACCATTATTGCCAGATGATGTAGATTACGGGGATATGTCTCAGTCAGGCAGGATTACACACATGGACGTACAGTGTGATGATGATGATGATGATGTTGTACCCGCTGCTGCTTCCTTTGCTGAGGTGTCAGATACAAGTGAAGCGGTTGATGATGACGATGTGTCCACGGATGCCACGTGGGTGCCTGCTCGAAGAGAAGAAGAGCGGGAAAGTTCTGAAGGGGAGACAGAGAGAATGAGGAGACGAGTTGGAAGCAGGGGAGGTCGTCGCAAGGAGTTAGTGGCACAGTCAGACAGCATGTATCGGCACCTGGGGTCAGCCAGACAGCACGCCAGTCAACGCATGCTGTTGCCACCACTAGAATGCCGTCATTGCAAAGCTCAGCAGTGTGGCATTTTTTTGTGTGTCTGCCTCTGATAAAAGCAATGCCATTTGCAACCTGTGCCAAAAGAAACTGAGTCGTGGGAAGTCCAACACCCACCTTGGTACAACTGCTTTGCGAAGGCACATGATCTCACATCACAAACGCCTATGGGATCAACACATGAGTACAAGCAGCACACAAACTCAAAGCCACCATGCTCCTCCTGGTCCAGCATCTTCAGCCACGTCAACCACTGCTGTCCTCCCTGCCCCCTCTCAACCACCCGCCACTCCATCTCTCACCTTCAGCAGTTCCTGCTCATCTGCCCACAGTCAGGTGTCTGTCAAGGACATGTTTGAGCATAAGAAGCCAATGTCACAAAGTCACCCCTTGCCCGGCGACTGACAGCTGGCTTGACGGAACTCTTAGCCCGCCAGCTTTTACCATACCAGCTGGTAGAGTCTGAGGCCTTCAAAAAATTTGTCGCTATTGGGACACCACAGTGGAAGGTACCCGGACGAAATTTTTTTCAAAAAGGCAATCCCAAACCTCTACCATGTCATTGAAAAGGAAGTCATGGCATCTCTGGCATACAGTGTTGGGGCAAGGGTCCATCTGACCACTGATACCTGGTCTGCAAAGCACGGTCAGGGCAGGTATATCACGTATACTGCGCATTGGGTCAACCTGCTGACGGCTGACAAGCATGGAATGCGTGGCTCCGCAGCGGAGTTGGTGACACCACCACGACTTGCAGGCAGACCTACTGCCACCTCCTCTACTCCTACTCCATCCTCTTCAATATCCTCCTCGGCTGAGTCCTCTTCTGCTGCGGCGTCTGGCTGCACATCAACTGATTCCCCCAGCTCCCCAGGGGCTATTCCACATCCCGGATACGACAGTGTCACGCTATCTTGGGGTTGACTTGCCTGAAAGCAGAGAGCCACACAGGACCAGCACTCCTGTCCGCCCTGAACGCACAGGTGGATCAGTGGCTGACCCCGCACCAACTGGAGATCGGCAAAGTGGTGTGTGACAATGGAAGCAATCTGTTGGCGGCATTAAATTTGGGCAAGTTGTCACATGTGCCGTGCATGGCACATGTGTTGAATCTCATCGTACAACGTTTTGTGTCTAAGTACCCAGGCTTACAGGACGTCCTCAAGCAGGCCAGGAAGGTGTGTGGCCATTTCAGGCGTTCCTACACGGCCATGGCGCACTTTTCCGATATTCAGCGGCGAAACAACATGCCAGTGAGGCGCTTGATATGCGACAGCCCGACACGTTGGAATTCAACACTCCTAATGTTCGACCGCCTGCTCCAACAAGAAAAAGCCGTCAACGAGTATTTGTATGACCGGGGTGCTAGGACAGCCTCTGCGGAGCTGGGAATCTTTTGCCACGTTACTGGACACTCATGCGCAATGCCTGTAGGCTTATGCGTCCTTTTGAGGAGGTGACAAACCTAGTCAGTCGCACCGAAGGCACCATCAGCGACCTCATCCCATTTGTTTTCTTCCTGGAGCGTGCCCTGCGAAGAGTTCTGGATCAGGCTGTAGATGAGCGTGAAGAGGAAGAGGAAGAGTTGTGGTCACCATCACCACCAGAAACAGCCTTGTCATCATCGCTTGCCGGACCTGCAGCAACGCTGGAAGAGGAGTATGAGGAAGAGGAGTCAGAGGAGGAATGTGGTGGCTTTGAGGAGGAGGAAGACCAACCACAGCAGGCACCCCAGGCTCGTTGTTGTCACCTATCTGGGACCCATGGTGTTGTACGTGGCTGGGGGGAAGAACAGACCGTCAATGACATCAGTGAGGACGAGGAACGGGAAATGAGTAGCTCTGCATCCAACCTTGTTCAAATGGGGTCTTTCAAGCTGTCATGTCTGTTGAGGGACCCACGTATAAAAAGGATAAAGGAGAACGATCTGTACTGGGTGGCCACACTACTAGACCCCCGGTATAAGCAGAAAGTGGCAGAAATGTTACTAAATTACTGAAAGTCGGAAAGGATGCAGCAGTTCAAAACCAAACTAAAAAATATGCTTTACACAGCTTATAAGGGGGATGTCACAGCACAACGGGAATCTAACAGGGGAAGAGGTGAGTGTAATCCTCCTCCTACCACGGCGGCAAGGACTGGACGATTTACAGATGTGTTGTTGATGGAGGACATGCAGAGCTTTTTCAGTCCTACTCATCGCCACAGCCCTTCGGGATCCAGCCTTAGAGAACGACTCGACCGACAGGTAGCAGACTACCTCGCCTTAACAGCAGATATCGACACTCTGAGGAGCAATGAACCCCTTCACTACTGGGTGTGCAGGCTTGACCTGTGGCCTGAGCTATCCCAGTTTGCGATAGAACTTCTGGCCTGCCCTGCTTCAAGTGTCCTGTCAGAAAGGACCTTCAGTGCAGCAGGAGGCATTGTCACTGACAAGAGAAGTCGCCTCGGTCAAAAAAGTGTTGATTACCTCACCTTCATAAAGATGAATGAGGCATGGATCCCGAAGGGACTGACAGTGGGGGATACGTTTGACTAACAAAAGGCCTGATTACATGCCATGGCCTTAAAATGGTCCCCACGCTGCTGTATTTAATGTCTGCATACCGGATGACTTTCGTGAATTCTCCACCACCAACTAGGGTTCAAGCCGCAATGTTTTAGTCACTTTTCTGCCTGGAAAACATAAATTTTTCCGGCCGCTGCTACAATAGCGGCTGCAACAGTGCCATTATTTTTCAGGCATGTGTACATGCCTAATTTTTTCTGGTGCAGCACTGTGGCTGCAAAAACAAACCAAAAAAAAGGCACATACAAGTGTCAATTCCCTTCGTGATCGTTACCTTGTTGTGGTGAAGGGGCTTGCGTATCACAATGAAGCAATCATCATCACCTCTATAAGTGTGTTGGCAATGTTGCCACACCCCAGATGATAAGGCCGTTGCTTCATTATGATCAGACCAAAAGCGATCGGGTGGCCACGCTACTAGACCCCGGTATAAGCAGAAAGTGGCAGAAATGTTACCAAATTACCGAAAGTCGGAAAGGATGCAGCAGTTCAAAACCAAACTAAAAAATATGCTTTACACAGCTTATAAGGGGGATGTCAATGGGGATTCGACAATGGTTAATCAATTCGACCGGATAGGGTCCGTAACAGGGATTAAACTGATAGCAATAGTACTAGTTAAGACACCACTCATATAGGGTGTCACAGCACATTGCTCTGTGCACGCGCAGTGCCCCAATTTGGGAGTAAGAGGACCGACCAAGCTGCTTTTTCCATCTCCCGGTTCCTGAAATCAATTCAGTTTAGTGTACGAGAGTTTGGTCTGTCACTGTGAAGGCAGTCGAAGGTACCCGGCCTAAATTTTTTTTCACAAAAGGCAATCCCTGATATGGGACGTAACAGGGATTAAACTGATGAGAATAATACTACAGAAAATACCACTCATATCAGTGGACGGAGCCAGCGTTTTTTAACCATCTCCCGTTCAAAAAATCTATTTAATAAATGGCCCCCAGATTGGGGAGTCGGGACGTTAGAGGGATTAAACTGATGAGAATAGTACTACAGAAAATACCACTCATATCGGGTGTGACAGTAAATTGCACGGCGCAGACGCAGTGACCGTGGTTTAAAACAGAGTGGAGGGAGCCAGCGTTTTTTAACCATCTCCCCGTTCGAAAAATCTATTCAATAAATGCCCCCAGATTGGGGACGTTAGAGGGATTAAACTGATGAGAATAGTACTACAGAAAATACCACTCATATCGGGTGTGACAGTAATTTGCACGGCGCAGACGCAGTCACCGTGGTTTAAAACAGAGTGGAGGGAGCCAGCGTTTTTTTAACCATCTCCCCGTTCGAAAAATCTATTCAATAAATGGCACCCAGATTGGGGACGTTAGAGGGATTAAACTGATGAGAATAGTACTACAGAAAATACCACTCATATCGGGTGTGACAGTAATTTGCACGGCGCAGACGCAGTCACCGTGGTTTAAAACAGAGTGGAGGGAGCCAGCGTTTTTTTAACCATCTCCCCGTTCTAAAAATCTATTCAATAAATGGCCCCCAGATTGGGGACGTTAGAGGGATTAAACTGATGAGAATAGTACTACAGAAAATACCACTCATATCGGGTGTGACAGTAAATTGCACGGCGCAGACGCAGTGACCGTGGTTTAAAACAGAGTGGAGGGAGCCAGCGTTTTTTTAACCATCTCCCCGTTCGAAAAATCTATTCAATAAATGGCCCCCAGATTAGGGACGTTAGAGGGATTAAACTGATGAGAATAGTACTACAGAAAATACCACTGATATCGGGTGTGACAGTAAATTGCACGGCGCAGACGCAGTCACCGTAGTTTAAAACAGAGTGGAGGGAGCCAGCGTTTTTAACCATCTCCCGTTCGAAAAATCTATTCAATAAATGGCCCCCAGATTGGGGACGTTAGAGGGATTAAACTGATGAGAATAGTACTACAGAAAATACCACTCATATCGGGTGTGACAGTAATTTGCACGGCGCAGACGCAGTCACCGTGGTTTAAAACAGAGTGGAGGGAGCCAGCGTTTTTAACCATCTCCCCGTTCGAAAAATCTATTCAATAAATGGCACCCAGATTGGGGACGTTAGAGGGATTAAACTGATGAGAATAGTACTACAGAAAATACCACTCATATCGGGTGTGACAGTAAATTGCACGGCGCAGACGCAGTGACCGTGGTTTAAAACAGAGTGGAGGGAGCCAGCGTTTTTTAACCATCTCACCGTTCGAAAAATCAATTCAATTCATCTTTTGGGGACCCTTGGTGTTGTACGTGGCTGGGTGGAGGAAGAAACCTTCAATGACATCACCGGGACGTGGCTAGCTTGGTATCTAACCTTGTGCAAATGGGGAGTTTGCGGTTGTGCAAATGAACTGTTTGCGGTGCATTAAAAGGGGAGTTTGGTCTGTCAATGTCAGTGAAGCGGGCGTAACCCTTACACTACCTGATCGATACAACATCATACCTGATCGTATACACAAACTGGATGTTTTAAAGCACGTTATTCCAAACAATTTAGGAATGTTAGTTGATTTATGCCGTTTATGGATTAAAACCCGACTCTGCGTCCACTACGTAATTTTCCATGGGAGTTTTGCCATAGATCCCCCTCCGGCATGCCGCAGTCCAGGTGTTAGACCCCTTGAAACAACTTTCTCATCACTATTGTGGCCAGAAAGAGTCCCTGTGGGAAGTCTATGGCGGTTCGCCCGGTTCGCCCGTTCGCGAACATTTGCAGAAGTTCGCGTTCGCTGTTCGCGAACTGAAAATTTTATGTTCGCGACATCACTAGCCCTCAATGTTAGGTAGATGAGTGCAAGGAAGGAGAGCAGGTGTATGGGGCCAGCAGATGATGGTGGAGTCAATTACCAGGCCCATTGGTTGCAATAAAGTCTTTCTTTATTGAGTTGATGATAGAGGAAGTAGTACATATAGCAGTAAAAGGTACAGTTCCAAAGTATACACAGTATCACATTGTAATCGTATACATAGCAACAATGATGGTAGTTGTAGTACTCATTGGCTTTCTGTCTAAGGACACTTTACAGTCTCTCCAAAGTAATCACAAGCATGCCATTAGGTTCTTGTTAACCCTTTCTGCAATTCCCAGACACAAGGGTGCAGATTTAAAACTCAGATGGCTAGTCAATCTCAAGGTGTGGTAGGTGCTGGAGGCAATAATCCTTTCCACAGCAGTAAAGTCTAATTTCATAAACGAGTGAATAACTTGCTGTCTGAAACTTGCATGGTTCTAGACCTTCTTACCTCCTCTCAGGGTTAATATGGTGGCAAAGTTGCTTCTTTGGGATTCTCTGAGCTTGGGTCTTTTTTGCAGAAACTCTCACAGTAGAAACTTGAATAGTGCACTAGTCCACAATGTCATGATGACATAATAATGGTGCAGTAAGCCACACAGAACAAATATAAAACTACGTATATGCCAACATATGATCCTGAATGTACAATGGGCGTGGTAACAGTGTACTAGTCAGGTTTCTACTATGTACGTGCAGTGACTCAGTGGATCACTGCTAAAGAGTTAATTCCATGCTAAAAATGTAAAAGTTGTGATCTATTGCCTAAGCACTCAAATGGTAGACTGTTCTCTTTTTACCTGTGCACTGTGAATCCCTAATTTATATGGATGAGTAGTATATACCGTAGTTAAAAATGGTAGTCTTGGTGCAGTTGCCAGGGTGATGGGCTGGTCCCACCTTTACTGGTTAGAGAGCCTTGCTGAGCAGGCCTAAAGTGAGGACGTGTATGTGTGAGCTTCTGAAAAATAGGCCTATTCCAGGGAATCTTCATCCCTGAGATTGAACACTACCAGAAGAGCAACTGTACTGAAAGTCTACCCCTGAGAGAAGGAGAAAATACTTTTACTGATGTTGAGAACCAAGGCTCTGCTGATAAAGACAATAAGGTATTGCTCATTTATGGCAAAACTTTACTGCATGTAAAAAGGTTTACTTACCTCCGGCACCTGTCACGGACTGGCCATCCAGATCAAAGCTGTGCATCCCACAGACTGGGCATTCCAAAAAGTGTTAATGAGAACAGAATTACACGCCTGTGGTTATTTGGGAAGATTGCAAAGTGCATCTACTGAGAGAGATTCAGGGAGGATTACTACTATCGACAATGTTGCTTATACACAGCTATTGGGAACAGTCTACTGTTTGACATACGTCATGATTGTGCCTATTGCTGCAACAGTACTGCAACTCCCATCATCTATTCAGTAAAGACAGACTTGATTTATTGTACCCAAACCAGTCTGGTCATTGAATCTAACATCCATTTGCTGACCCTATACCTCTGTTCCTGCCTCGCATCATGCCAACCATCCACCATAAAGGACACCCCAACCACCACCCGGCAGGAGACCCCAAAAGTCTGGGGTATGCCCTCCCAACACAGCACAGCCCAGGCAGCACCAGAGTGAGGATTGCCACCATGAGAGCTACCACCCCATATCTTTTTAAAAGAGAGTGTAAGGGAGAACATGTAGACACAGAAGGTAGGGTTCTGAGAGAGAGAGAGAGAGAGAGAAAGAAAGGGAGGGGGGGGGGGAAGCTTCTTCACAGAGAACCACCCACTGATCTCTAAACCTGCAGATGCACAGGGAACATCCACTTAGCTCTGAACCAGCAGCTCCATAGGGAACACCCACTGAGCTCTGAACCTGCAGCTCCTCAATGAATGCCCATTGAACTCTGAATGCTTCAGCTTTACAGGGAACACCCAATTAGCTTTGAACCTGCAGCTCCACAGGGAATACCCATTTAGCGCCGAGTCTGCAGCTCCACAGGGAACACTTAATGATACTGAGCTATGAACCTGCAGCGCCACAGAGAACATGTACTGAGCTCTGAACCTGCAGCGTCACAGGGAACACCCACTTAACTCTGAGCCTGCCGCTCCACAAGGAACACCTACTGAGCTCTGAACCTGCAGCTCCACCGGGAACACCAACTGATCTCTGAGCTTGCAGCTGCACAGGCAATGTTCACCAAGCTCTGAACCTAAAGCTCCACAGGAAACACCCACTGAGTTCTGAATATGCAGCCTCACAGGGAACACCCACTTAGCTCTGAGCCTGCAGCTCCACAGGGAACACCCACTGAGGTCTGAATATGCAGCCTCACAGGGAACACCCACTTAGCTCTGAGCCTGCAGCTCCACAGGGAACACCTACAGGGCTCTGAACCTGCAGATGCACAGGGAATACCCATTTAACTCCGAGTCTGCAGCTCCACAGGGAACACTTAATGATACTGAGCTATGAACCTGCAGCGCCACAGAGAACATGTACTGAGCTCTGAACCTGCAGCGTCACAGGGAACACCCACTTAAATCTGAGCCTGCCGCTCCACAAGGAACACCTACTGAGCTCTGAACCTGCAGCTCCACCGGGAACACCAACTGATCTCTGAGCTTGCAGCTGCACAGGGAATGTTCACTGAGCTCTGAGCCTGCAGCTCCACAGGGAACACCCACTGAGTTCTGAATATGCAGCCTCACAGGGAACACCCACTTAGCTCTAAGCCTGCAGCTCCATAGGAAACACCTACAGGGCTCTGAACCTGCAGATGCACAGGGAATGCCCACTGAGCTCTGAGCCTCACAGGGACCACCTGTTTAACTCTGAGCCTGCAGCTCCACAGGGAACACTTGCTGAGCTTTGAAACTGCAGCTCCACAGAAACCACCCACTGAGTGCTAAACCTGCAGCTCCACAGGGAACATCCACTGAGCTCTAAACCTGTAGCTCCACAGGAAATGCCCACTGAGCTCTAATCCTGCAGCTTTACAGGGAATGCCCAATTAGCTTTGAACCTGCAGCTCCAAAGGGAACACCCACTAAGCTGTGAACCTGCAGCTCCGCAAAAAACATCCACTGAGTTCTAATCTGCAGCTCCACCGGGAACACCTACTGAGCTCTGAACCTGCAGCTGCACAGGGAATGCTTACTGAGCTCTGAACCTGCAGCCTCACAGGGAACACCCACTTAACTCTGAGCCTGCAGCTCCACAGGAAACATCTACTGAGCTCTGGACCTGCAGATGCACAGGGAATGCCCACTGTTCTCTAAACCAGCAGCTCCACAAGCAAGAAAGTGAAAGGCAACCAAAATGCCAACTCCAACCCCTCTAGATACTCAAATACTTATCAAATACAATCAAATAATTTTCATTATAACAAAAGTACTCAAACCTTTAAGCAAAAATTTATAAAAACAGCAAATATATTTAAAATCATATAAAATGAGGGGAAAAAAAACGAGGGGGGGGGGAATCTGTGCCACACAGCTCTAAAGTAGAGTGCGGTGGAAAAATGATCATATTGAGAACATAATTAATTCTTGGAACTTTATTCCTTTTAATTAAATTCAGTTTACAACAAAGTGATAACTGTAATACGAACCATCTGCTAAGGTCTTGTTGAATATTATCCATTTAAAGGACAAGATTGCAATCCAAGAAATGTCATTTCAGTGAGTCTGAACACAACTAAACAGGCAAATACCGACAACTAAAATATTTTTGAAGTAGTCATTTTTTGGTGGTAGATTGTGGACAGGATCACAGTATACCAATGATAAATAATATTAGATTTTACATGTAATGTTATTCTGGAAAGCATTGCATCTATTACATGTATTTTTTCATTTACTGTACGTAGAACTGCAGCAGACATCAGTGACAGGCACACCATATGTGCAACCTCTGCAGCTGCATAGGGGCCCAAGCTGGTAACGGGGCTCACTGTCATTTTAAAAATAGCTTTAATTTGTCTATTAAATTACATGCGAAAGACTGATCTAATGAATGTCTCCTGTATACTGGTGGATTGCTGATGCCAGCACTGTATTGAACTGTGTCTGCCTGCTCTGGACATGTGGACAAAACTTCCGGCAGCAGCAGAAGGGAGAAGACTCACTGCAACTATTTCCCAGGGAGGAGGGCAGTGTCTACAAGTCGATTGCCTGCTTTTGAAGCCTGACCCCGGCTGGCCCTGATGGGGGGGGGGGGGGTAAAAACTCATTAGTGTTGGGACGACAGGTTAGCAGTAATGGCCCGTCCACACAAAGTTTTTTGGAGCTAATTTTGGTGCATTTTCCAAGTGGAATCAGCACCAAAAAATGTGTCCAAACAGCCTCCCACTCATTTCAATGGGAAGCAGCACTTGCTTTTTTGCCATATGCTCTTTTTTCCACTTTTTTTCCACATTGAAATAAATGGGAAGTGGCAAAACCCCACAAATCATTTCAGAAAAACAAACTGAAATCTTTTAGGTGGAGGGAAGAAAACAAAACAATAAAAAAATAATGTGGTTGCAAAAGTCTGCACACCCTCTTATAACTGGGGATGTAGCTGTGTTCAGAATTAAGCAATCACATTCAAAATCCTGTTAAATAGGAGTCAGCATACACCGGCCATCATTTACAGCGCCTCTGATTGACCCCAAATAAAGTTCAGCTGCTCTAGTTGGTCTTTCCTGAAATTTTCTTAGTCGCATCCCACAGCAGAAGCCACGGTCCACAGAGAGCTTCCAAAGCATCAGAGGGACCTCATTGTTAGAAGGTATCAGTCCGGAGAAGGGTACAAAAGAATTTCCAAGGCATTAGAAATACCATTGAACACAGTGAAGACAGTCATCATCCAGAGGAGAAAATATGGCACAACAGTGACATTACCAAGAACTGGACGTCCCTCCAAAACTGATGAAAAGACGAGAAGAAAACTGGTCTGGGAGGCGACCAAGAGGCCTACAGCAACATTATAGGAGCTGCAGGAATATCCGGCAAGTACTGGCTGTGTGGTACATGTGACAACAATCTCCCGTATTCTTCATATGTCTGGGCTATGGGGTAGAGGGGCAAGACGAAAGCCTTTTCTTACCAAGAAAAACATCCAAGCCAGGCTACATTGTGCAAAAGCACATCTGAAGTCTCCCAAAAGCATGTGGGAAAAGGTGTTATGGTCTGATGAAACCAAGGTTGAACTTTTTGGCCATAATTCCAAAAGATATGTTTGGCACAAAAACAACACTGCACATCACCAAAAGAACCCCATCCCCACAGTGAAGCATGGCGGGGGCAGCATCATGCTGCGGGGCTGTTTTTCTTCAGCTGGAACTGGGGCCTTAGTTAAGATAGAGGTAATTATGAACAGAAACATAGTAACAAAATCCAGCTCAACCAGGTGATCCGTGCACGGAGAAATCCAAAGTAGATTCCAGTATCAACGTAGTATGCAAGCACTCCAGCACAGGATAGATAGATAAAAATCCAACTTTTATTCCAACTTCATGGACAATCACAAAAAGACATCCCTTCACCACTTTACGTTACAGGTTGACATGTTTCGAACCACACTAACTCTTACTCATAATTTTTTGTTCCCTCTACCTAAAAGATTTCAGTTTGTTTTTCAACTGAGTGGTAGTTTATAGGTGGAAAAAGTTCTGAAATGATTTATCGTTGTCTCATTTTTTTTTTTTACAGTAAAGGAAACCTGACATTTTAACAGGGGTGTGTAGACTTTTTATATCCACTGTATATCTGTCATCTATCTATGTCTCATGTCTTTCTATACTATTTATACCTGTCCATCTCATCTTTTTCTTTCTTTCTTTCTTTCTTTCTTTCTTTCTTTCTTTCTTTCTTTCTTTCTTTCTTTCTTTCTTTCTTCCTTCTTTCTCTCTCTCTTTCTTTCTTCCCTTTTACACATGTTGCCGTATTCTCAGAGCAGTATGTACAGTATATCTGTTTCACAGATTGTTAATGTTATATCTCTACCAGACAAGCTGTCAGCAAGGGCATCAATCAATCAGTGACAATGAGGATGACATTTTGTGTTTATCTCGGCTGATCGACTACAGTGTGAAAACAATGCCTGGAGAGCACAATAGTAAAGTGGAGGATAACAGCTCTGACAAATATGATGACGAACAGATCCCAGTTAGTATTTGACTGGCATCACTCTGGGCACAGGTGCAGGATGGCTGCAGCGACATCTGACGGATATAAAACAACTAAATGCAAATGAAAACACTACAAGAAGCAAGTCTGTATACAAACCGCAGCCTGGCTGCTCCACATTGCCGAGAGCGCCACGCAATAAACCTTCCAATTTACTCGAAAATGAGAGTCTGCTATATTACATCACAGCGATATATACTGCATACATTCACGACAGGCGGCCTAGACAAGTAACCCTTTCATAATCAACTATATCCTTTTCATGTAAAATATATTTAAAATAGATGTATCTGTTAAGCTGTCTGCTACTATATGTGTGTATGTATATGTATATATTTATATAGGCATAGCAAACAAAATGTAATATCAGATAACAGACGAATCACATGAAGAAATTCAATGCTGATTGCAGCATCTGACAGTCACATTGAGGCCTTTCAGGGATTAATCCGGGGTTAAAAACTCACCTCTTCCATACAATACATACTCATCTTTCCATTTGCTCGTGGAGAGCCTGTCACTGCCATCTTGAAAATGCGCCAAATCTCAGGTTCATGATGACCCAACCAGCATGATGACCTGGTTTTCTTCAATCAAGATGGCCGTGATGGTCATTCCGCGAGCAAATAGATGAGGTGAGTATGTATTTTTTTTGTTTTTTATCACTATTTCACAGAAAATTGATACCACAAAGCGCAAGGAAATTTGGCTTTGTAACTAATCAAATTTTTTCCTGAAATTCAGATTGAAGTCCATTTCGTTATCACTCACAGATAATTTTGTACGCTACCCTGTGTTTCGCTGCAGTAATCACATACATATGCTGGTTTCATGAAATTGAACAATTCCCCAAAAAATTCCATTTCAAACGTGTGGATATAGAATGAATGGAAACGGACAATTGCGGCTTGACGCTCAAATTCACGTTAACACTCACAGGTAAATTGCTGCCCTAGACTGTGTATTGCTGTAGTAATCACTTATATATGCTGGTTTAATTAAATTGAACAATCCCCCCAAGAAATTAAATTCCAACCGCGTGGAAAAGGAATTCACCGAAAAGGGAAAATTGAGGCCTCACGCTTAAATTCACGTTGCCACTCACAGGTAAATTGCTGCCATAGGCTGTGTATTGTTGTAGTAAGCATGTATACAGTATATATATGCTGGTTTCATTAAATTGAACTATTCCACCCAAAAATTTAATTCCAAACTTGTGGAAAAGGAATTCACGGAAAAGGACGATTGAAGTCTAGCGCTCATATTCACGTTAACACTCAAAAGTAGATTGCTGCATTACCCTGTGTATTGTTATAGTAATCACGTATATATACTGGTTTAATTAAATTGAACATCCTGAAAAAAATTAAATTCCAACTGTATAAAAATGGAATTCGTGGAAATGGACAATTGAGACCCGAGTAATCACGTATATACAGTGGATATAAAAAGTCTACACACCTCTGTTAAAATGTCAGGTTTCTGTACTGTAAAGAAATGAGACAAAGATAAATCATTTCAGCTCCTTATTCCTTCCTCCCTGGCTGACTGCTTCCCTATTCTACACACACAATTCTTCTTCTTCTTTGCAATTCTAGCCTTTCCCTTCACTTTCCCTGGCAGTATAATACAAACTTGAATGATTTCTGAGTGTCCCTGATTGATTTTTCACTCTCCCTGACTCCCCATGATATTTTTTTCTGGCAGACACTGTAAGACCCAACCACCCTCATTCACAGCCCAGCACAGAATGGCGTTCTCCAAGGGCACCTCCCTGCCTGCTGCAGCACTGATTGGCTCATCCAGGCTGTCAATCAGGGCAAGCCCCCCTCTCCCACTTCCTCTCAGGGTCATGTGAGATCCCTCCCTAGTGGTTTTTCCCACAGACATGTGAACTAAAATGGTGCTAAGTGCCATTTTAATCGATTGCTCTAAAATGAACCTGAAAATATTCAGGTTCATCTGTTGTTCGAAAAATAACTGGTTCAGTCTGAACTGCTTTGGGGTTGGGTTGCAGCCAATGGCACAGGAAACATTTCACAGTTAGAGTGGAGAATGGATTGAATCAAATTCCAGCAAATTCTGGAAGCAAACATAACACCAACTGCAAAAAAAAGTTGAAAAGAGGATGGCTTCTACAAATGGATAAATATCCAAAACCCACCTCAGAATCCACAATGGACTACCTCAAAAGGTGCAAGCTGAAGGTCTTACCGCACAGTCCCCTGATATGAATATCATAAAAAGGCATTTTTGGAAAGAAAAATCAAGTTTTTGCATTGCCATTTTTTGAAAGCCATCCTTTTTTTATTTGGGGGGGTGGGGGGCGATTGTCTCATGTAGGTGCTCATTTTTTGTGTGGGATGAGGGGACATTTTCAATGTTTCATTGGTATGGGATACTTAAGACTTTTTGATTGCTTCATATTATGCATTTTGTAACATGAAGTGACAAAAATGACTGTTCTAACACAGTGTTTCTTTTTATAGCTTTCACACGGTTCAGTTACAATTTTTTAGTTTAGTTGTTAAATTTTGCCAGTAAAAGCATTTTTTTAAAGCAAAAAATCATGTTTTTGGATTGCCATTTTGTGAAAGTCACATTTTTAAAAAAAATTGGGCGATTGTCTTATGTAGGGGCTTATTTTTGGCAGAATGAAATGATGGTTTGATTGGTATCATTTTGGGGTACAAATGACTTTTCGATCGCTTGGTACTACACTTTTTGTGAGGCAAGGTGACCTAAAAATGGCTGTTTTGGCACAGTTTTTATTTATTAATTTTTTCGGCGTTCACCTAACAGGGTAGATCATGTGATATTTTTATAGAGCCATTTATTACGAACATGGCAATCCTTAATATGTCTGGGTTTTTTATGACTTAAGTATGGCAAATGGGCGCTTTTTTTACTTTAAACTTAAAAAATGTTATTATGTAAAACATTTTCTTTTTTTTTTCTTTTTCTTTTTTTTTTGTCCCATTATGGGACTTTAACTTTTGGGGGTCTGATCCCCTCTACAATGCATTACATTACATTGTGTATTGCAATGCATTTACTGTCAGTGTAATACACTCACAGTGTGCCTATGAGACCAAGCCTGGGGACTGGATCTCATAGACTTCCGTAGGAGGCCTGTGTAAGACATTGTGATGCCATTCCAGATACCGGGTCCCCGTCACCACAGCATGGGGATCTGATGGGGTTGGAGAGGGAACCCACTCCCTCAACAAACGACACACATGACACGGTCAGCATTGACCGCTGCATAGGAGGGGTTAATGCGCCAGCATCAGTGTATTCGCCAATGCTGGCATGTACAGCTGGGGCTCGACTATCAGGAACAGCAAGGCCCCTGCCACTGAGTGCAGCTCCTGCACCCGCCCAATCAGAATGCCATACATGTACGGCACTAAACAGCGAGTCACATCACGCTGCACCATACATGTATGTCTTTGATCGAGAAGAGGTTACAATACAATACAATACTAATTATCCTCCAGTATGTGGTGGAGGAAGGCCTCAGATTAGTTTGGTGCCCCAACAGAATGGAATGCTCCTTACTACTGGAATCCTTAATTTGGCCCTGGATTTGCCCATTCAATAAAGGCACACAATGCTTAGTTATTTACAAATCTGTTCTTCTCAAGAAAGTTTGGTTAGTGTAAACCATGTCTTGATAGAAACAACTTTCAGAAGCCCTCAGAAGACATGTTTTAAAGATGCATAAAGGTGCAAAATAGTGTGATGTCGGTGGTCCTTGACAGCGATTGTTCTTAACCTCTCAAATGCTCCATGCTGCAGGCTTCTTGCGGCCTTTCTTTTCTTATCTGCTTCCTTATTCTCTCTCCCTTAGGGAGTGCATGCTAGTCCCCTGCAAATGGCAACATTACCTGAGGTATATACAGCATCTACCCTGATGGAAAGCTTGTCTAGTCATGCAAATATGTGCTATTGTATTGTTCTGACCTCACGTGCCTGATCTCTGCTTGTTTACCGGATTGACCATGTGTCGCCTGTCATGATCTGCCTGATCACATTACTATATTGATACTGTGCTGTTTACTCTGTGCCTAACCTCCTCTAAGGGTGTTGTCTCATTCTTCACAGTACTCCTGATGGTGGGGATAGACTTACCCGAGGGGAACACCAGGTCGCGATTTCTTGAGGAGGATTGGCACATGAGGCAGCTGGTCCATGTGGACCGGGGGGTAACAGTGCGAGGTACCAGAGGTACAGTTGTAGTAAGCAGGCTGAGTTGTAAACAGGAGAGAAGGGTGAAGCAGAGGCAAATTCAGACAAGCAATGGGTCAGTGCAGGCAGCACAGGTACAGGTCAGGCAATCCGGGTTAGCAACAGGAGAGTCTAGGCAGAGTAGGTAAGGATCAAACTGGTAGTAGGGTCCAGAAACACAAGCACAGGTCAGGTATACAGTAACACAAGCACAGACAACAGCAACCTTTGCTGGACACAAGGACCTTTGACGCTCAGGCACCTGGAAAGGGGTCTGGACCACTTATATAGGTGCAGGAGAGCTAGGATTGGTCAGCAAGGTCACATGTACTAAACCCATAAATCACAGGAAGTGACACACGCTGGAAAGCATGCTGTGCCCAGGGCTGGATGGAAATCACGGGGCGGAATCCAGAAAGGACGATGCCTGCAAGAACAGTGCACAGGACTGCGGCAGCTGATCACTGCTGAACACGAAGCCTGCGACCTCGGCAGTGAGTAGGGAAACATTTGTGGACAGCAACCACTGTTACTCCCTGACCTGTTGCCAGTTTATTGCATTGCACAAACTCCGCTTGTCCTGACCTTCGCTTGTCCACTGACCACACTCTTGTCTGTCCACTTGATGGCATGTGTCATTGTCTCTTGACCCTCTGAGCCTCTGAATACTGGTTACTGCTAGAGGTAGGTGCCTGGTGGGGCTTGCAGCAAAATTCCAAATCTCAATATGGTGTAGAAAGAATAAAAATGAGGGATCGACCTTGACAATTCCCTGAGGAGTAGCCCCAAGCCAAATCCATTCAGTGGCACAATGGGTCCACACCCACTGAATTAGAAAAACGCTGCAAGTTAGAATCATGACTACTATTATAGATAACCATACAATTTAATAGTTATCAATACAGTAATCTAGATAATTCCAAGTGCATTAAATGAATTTTACAGTCTATGTGATATTTTCACAAGTAGATCAGCATGAACTGAGAACCGATTCACCATGTTTTGGTTAATGCTACCATGTAAGTTGATAAAAACATGATTGGTTTCATAATCCACTTTCTACAAGATGGCAACATTTAAAACACACTAAATATTTTTCAAGTTAATGGGTCGATGCGCCGACTGATACGGCAGAAACCCCTAAGGAGCAGATGTTTAATAGTCTTCACCAAAATGCTGCTTTTATTCATCTTAAAATATCTTCTCAATCTTGAAAAATTCCAGTAAGTATCTGAACAAACACGAGCACAGAAAAAAAATTACTTAAAGGTACTTGAACATTTAGCGTAAGGCATCTCAGCGATAGTAGCAGAAGGATGTTAAGGGGTCAGTTTAATGATGGTTCGGAATAAAAAAGGTATTTTACTTTCACATGAAAGAGCTGAACAGAATAAATACATTCTGCTCTGTCTGACTATTTTAAATTATAATTTAAAAAAAAATATTTGCAGGTTATTTCATTGGTCTAAAATGATATAAATATACAAGTAAAAAGTGGTTTCGTTTTTACCATCTAAACCCTTTCAACTTTCTATATCCATTAATTTCTTAATATATATTTCTAGTGGTCAGAGCTCAGAGGTCCAAATTCCCTCCATTGGCATGAAATAAATTATAGATAACTTGAGTGACCACTAGAGGGAGCTCAGGAGCTTACTGCATACATTTTATAACACAATGGTCTTCATTTATTAATGAGATTGCCCGAAGGCCATGTCATAAAGTGTGCCTAACATTAGTGCAATGTGTTGCATTTTTGTTATATCTAGTTTTAGAAATCACTTAGGCTCTGATGTAGCACACGGCAGACATGAAGCAATGATAGGGCCTGCACTGTGGGAGGAGGTATGTAATTTATGACAATGCACAGACCTCATCTTAAGTTAGCTGCCTACTTTGGCTCTTTTTGTGCCAGAACCAAATCTATGGCAGCTTAGAGCTCCCATAGATTTCGGTCATTATTTATGCCATTTGACACATATGGATGTAGTAGGGTTACTTAACACTCATGCTTTATGAGACCTGTTATCTAAACTTAATGCAACTAAACGCGTTAAGCAATTGCTTTTCAATGGCTTTTGTTTCAAGATAACGCGATGATTTAAGAAATTTGAGTTAAGGGTTTGAGTGTGACCCCTGCTACATCTGTACTGTATATAGACTGCCTGTCTAAGTTTATGCCGTCTATACGATTAGTAATCCAGTCACAGTAGGTCATAAACTCCTAAGGTCCCCCTAATGGTGCCTGCAGGCAGCCAGAAATTTTTTTTTTGTTTAACACTATGGCCCTGATTTGCTTTAAGAAACCGTTCACGGTTATAGAAATAGTGATATGGCAGTGTCTTGTGGCAGTGTATGACACAAGCCACTAATGTAGTGGGATAGTAACAAAATAAGCATTGTATAAGAAGACAATAGGAAGATATAACTGAGTATATTTTAGGGATTTTGATCAGGGAACATATATAGAAAGAGTGAGGGAGGGTGGACTGGTCACTGGTCACTCACAGTAGTTTGTTTCATACAGATTGTTGGCAACTAGTTCTGCATTACATACCGTCAAGAAAATCATATTTTTTGGTATGAACAGGCAGACAGCTTTTTTTGTAAAAAAAATTCTACAGTTCATAGATTTATTGTCAGCACCCAAATAGCATATATTTTGTTGCAGACAATAAGCATTTTTTTAACAATTTAAATTTACCATTTGTTATTGTGCATTTTAGTGCGGTATACCCCTGTTACTAAATGAGTTGTATATTACTGCAAGATAATGGCTGGTTACAGCATAACACATTTTACTACAGTAATGCAAATTATCATACCTCTGTAAGGGAGAGTTCTCATCACTGTTATTTTTCCATTATTCTAATCCGTCAGGAGAATAGAAAAATAAAGAAAAAAAAAACAGATGCTGTTGCACATTTGGCATCCATTTGAGCCATTTATGTTTGAGATCCATTTTTTAGACGGAAAAAAAAGTACTGCATGCAGTTTTTTTTTACAGGATCCTGTTTTTTTTTTCTCTGTTCTTCTGATGCAGATGTGAACTCTCCCTTGTGCAACAGGCAATGTAGCTCAAAGACATTTTACAGCAAAAATTGGATTATTATACCCATGTTAGTGAACACATCACTGCAACAAACAGTATAGTTCAAAGACATATTACTGCAAAAATTCGTCCTATGCTTGTGTTAGTGAACGCATTACTGCTACAGACTATGTAGTTTAAAGATATTTTACTACAAAAATTACATTCTTATAACCGTGTTAGTGAACACTTCACTGTAACAAACTGTAGTTTAAAGACATTTTACTGCAAAAATTGCATTCTGATATCCATGTTTGTGAATGCATTGCTTTAACAGACTGTTTAGTTAAAGGCATTTTACTGTAGAAATTGGAATATTATAACTGTGTTAGTGAACACGTTACTGTAACAAACCATGTAGTTTAAAATGATTTAAACTACATTACTGCCCACCTCTTTACACAACACTCTAGTCCCAACATGGGGGGCACATGGCCAGACCTGAACAACAGTGCACATGACACTAGTAAATGGTGCATCCACCAAGTCAATGGCAGGCGCTGATGGATGGCTCTGGTCACATGTCCCTCAATCATTAACCATGTTGGGACCAGAGCAGATGAATAATTAAAGGGGTTGTGCAGTGCAAATATATTGATGACCTATCCTCAGGATAGATCAGCAATATCAGACCAGCGGGGGTACGACTCCTGGCACCCCCACTGATCAGTTGTTGAAAGAGGTAGTGGCGCTCGTGTGAGCAATGTTTCCACTTAGAAATTTCCTGTGCACAGTCTCCTTTGTAGCGGCGATATAGTGTATAATTACACTATGCCATCTCTACAAGTGAGACAACAAACATGTAACTTTAAAGCAGAAGTAGCACTGACATGAGCGCATCTACTCCTTCAAACAGCTGATCTGTTTGGGTGACGGGAGATGGACCCCCGCTGATCTCATATTGATGACTTATTCATGATGATATGGATGACTGGCAGTCCGATTGCCTATGGATGACAACACATCCATAAGCTCTCGATTACACAGGCCGATGCAAACAATGCTGGAGGAAAGATCGCTACCTCAGTGATTGTTCCTTCATTCTGTTCTACTCATTATCAACACACATCACTGATGAACGCTTATTCATCGGCTGATCGGATCCTCTATTATACGAGCAAATGGTAATGAACAGGTGTTCCTATGAATGCTTATTCGCGATAATTTGCGGATTATCAAGCAGTCTTATAGGGGCTTTTTCCTGGGGATGAGTCATCAATAACTTTGCACTTCACAGCTCTTTTTTTTTTCTTTTTTGTTTTGTTTGTTTTAAAGTGGAAGATTTTTGCATTATGTATTATATCTGCAAAAAAAAACAACGAAATTTATAGCACACAAAACAAATGCTAAAAAAAATAATGAATATTTCCTTCTGATATAAAAAAAATACAATAAACATATGCTATACTATTTCCAGCTTCATTTGATTTGTGACTTCTTGAAATGTCTATCATATTCACTCTGTGTCTGTGGGAACCATGGCTACTAGGTCATCAAGGGCGACCAAGGTTTTAATAGGGCCTAATTGCACTAATTATCCCACGTCTTCATTAAAGTGGTTAATTAGACTTTAATGGGAAATGCCTTATTAGCTCTGGAGGTAACAAAGGTAACGATGGGGAGCGCACTCTAATTACCTGACGTGCGTACAGTAGGGGTTAATGAGTAAATACCTGGAAATCTTCCTTGGGCTGTACCCCAACAGTTTGCCTATTGCGCAGAGCTGTGTTGATGGTCAACAAAGTCACTAATTTACTTATGCACAAATCTATACGTTAGAAATGTTGATAAAGTAGTATACCCAAACCAAATGCCATATTTATTACCCCAATCTTTATACTATGGATGAATGCATGAGATTTACAGGCATTGGACAAACTCATTCTATGCATGTTAAAGAGAGCCTGTTACCAAGAAATCATTCTGAAGAAACTTTACTTATGATCATATGCAAATGAGCAGTTAGGTGCACTGAGGGAAGGCCCAAGCTACTCTGTGCACCCTTGCTTCTCCTGCTTCCTCTGCCAGCCCCTTACTTTCCTTCTTGATTGACAGAACCAGGCATAGGACAAACTCATTCTTTATATGTTAAAGAGAACCTGTCACCAAGAAATCATTCTGAGCAAAATGTTCTTATGTAATTATGCAAATGAGCAGTTAGGTGCACTAAGGACAGGCCAAAACCACTTGGCGCACCCATGCTCCTCCTGATTCCTCTGCCAGCCCCTTCCTTTCCTTTGACAAGACCAGGCACGTACGGTGTCCATATTAGGACATCGTCAGACATCATCCACAACTCCATCCTCCGTCAGGCAAAACTCCCTCCTTTGTCAGCCCAAACTCCATCAGTCCTCTTCCCTTGGGCAAAACTCCATCCTCTGTCAGCCAAAACTCCTTTCTTCCTCATACAAAACTGCCTCCTCCCTCAGACATCAGCCAAAATGCCCTCATCCCTCATCTAAAACTGCCTCCTCCCTCAGACCTCAGCCAAACCTCCCTCATCCAAAACTGCCTCCTCCCTCAGACCTCAGCTAAATCGCCCTCCTCCCTCATCTCAAACTCCATCAGATGTCAGACAAAACTTCCTTCTCCCTCAGAAGTCAGTCAAAATTCCCTCCTCCCTAACTCAAAAGTATGCAATACACAAACTCTACCCCCAAAGAAGCTGCTAGCTGCTGGAAAGGCAAAGGACCTGTGGTGATGTCATGACCATGTGATTAGACACGTGTGTGGGAGGGGTCAGATTTCACAGCGGAGCTGCTGGAAAGGCAAAGGACCTGTGATGATGTCATGACTATGTGATGAGTCATGTGTGTGGGAGGGGTCAGATTTCACAGCGGCTGTGTACAGAACTATAGTCATCAAATAAAGCTGTGTATTAGAGATGTGTGTACTGTGTAATAGAGATATGTGTGTATCCTGCATGTAGTAGAGCAGTGTACTGTGTAATAGAGATAGGATACACACATACAGTCATGTGAAAAAATTAGGACACCCTTTGAAAGCATGTGGTTTTTTGTAACATTTTTAATAAATGGTTATTTCATCTCCGTTTCAACAATACAGAGAGATTAAAGTAATCCAACTAAACAAAGAAAACTGAAGAAAAGTCTTTTCAAGATCTTCTGTAAATGTCATTCTACAAAAATGCCTATTCTAACTGAGGAAAAAGATAGGACACCCTCACATGTATTCCCTCTTAAATTGGCTCAGATCTCACACAGGTATATCACACCAGGTGCACATAATTAGTAGATCGTTACTCTGCATGTTGAATGAGGCTTGCCCTATTTAAACCTCAGACATTTAGTTTGGTGTGCTCCTGACTGTTGAAGTGAGAGTGAGCACCATGGTGAGAGCAAAAGAGCTGTCAGAGGACTTCAGAAAAAGATTGTAGCAGCCTATGAGTCTGGGAAGGGATTTAAAAAGATCTCCAAAGATTTTGAAATCAGCCATTCCACTGTCCGGAAGATAGTCTACAAGTGGAGGGCTTTCAAAACAACTGCCAACATGCCCAGGACTGGTCGCCCCAGCAAGTTCACCCCAAGAGCAGACCGCAAGATGCTAAAAGAGGTCTCCAAAAACCCTAAAGTGTCATCTCGAGAACTACAGCAGGCTCTGGCTACTGTTGATGTAGAAGTACATGCCTCTACAATCAGAAAGAGACTGTACAAGTTTAACTTGCATGGGAGGTGTGCAAGGAGGAAACCTTTGCTTTCCAAGAGAAACTTCGAGGCCAGACTGACATTTGCCAGAGATAAAGTTGACAAAGACCAGGACTTCTGGAATAATGTTCTTTGGACAGATGAGTGCAAAATTGAATTATTTGGACACAACAGCAGAGGACATGTTTGGCGTAAACCAAACACAGCATTCCAAGAAAAGAACCTCATACCAACTGTGAAGCATGGAGGTGGAAGTGTCATGGTTTGGGGCTGCTTTGCTGCAGCAGGACCTGGTCAGCTCACCATCATAGAATCCACGATGAATTCTACTGTGTATCAGAAGGTGCTTGAAGAACATGTGAGACCATCAGTTAGAAAATTAAAGCTGAAGCGGAACTGGACCATGCAACATGACAATGACCCAAAACATACTAGTAAATCAACCAAAGATTGGCTGAAAAAGAAGAAATGGAGAGTCCTGGAATGGCCAAGTCAAAGTCCAGATTTGAATCCCATTGAGATGCTGTGGGGTGACTTGAAAAGGGCTGTACGTGCAAGAAACCCCTCAAACATCTCACAGCTGAAAAAGTTCTGCATTGAGGAGTGGGGTAAAATTTCCTCAGACCGATGTCGAAGACTGGTAGATGGCTACAAGAACCGTCTCACTGCAGTTATTTCAGCCAAAGGAGGTAACACTCGCTTTTAGGGGCAAGGGTGTCCTATCTTTTTCCTCAGTTAGAATAGGCATTTTTGTAGAATGACATTTACAGAAGATCTTGAAAAGACTTTTCTTCAGTTTTCTTTGTTTAGTCGGATTACTTTAATCTCTCTGTATTGTTGAAACGGAGATGAAATAACCATTTATTAAAAATGTTACAAAAAACCACATGCTTTCAAAGGGTGTCCTAATTTTTTCACATGACTGTATCTCTATTACACAGTACACACATCTCTAATACACAGCTCTATTTGATGACTATAGTTCTGTACACAGCCGCTGTGAAATCTGACCCCTCCCACACACATGACTCATCACATGGTCATGACATCACCACAAGTCCTTTGCCTTTCCAGCAGCTAGCAGCTTCTTCAGTCGTAGAGTTTGTGTATTGCATACTTTTGAGTTAGGGAGGAGGGAATTTTGACTGACTTCTGAGGGAGAAGGGAGATTTGTCGTCTGACATCTGATTTGTCGATGACATCTGAAAGAGTTTTAGATAAGGGAGGAGTGCGATTTGGCTGAGGTCTGAGGGAGGAGGCAGTTTTGGATGAGGGAGGTTTGGATGATGTCTGAGGGAGGAGGCAGTTTTGGATGAGGGAGGTTTGGCTATTGTCTGAGGGAGGAGGCAGTTTTGGATGAGGGAGTTTTGGCTGAGGTCTGAGGGAGTTTTGTCTGACATCTGATGGAGTTTTGGATGAGGGAGGAGGGCGTTTTGGCTGAAGTCTGAGGGAGGAGACAGTTTTGGATGAGGGAGAAGGGCATTTTGGCTGATGTCTGAGGGAGGAGGCAGAAGAAAGGAGTTTTGGCTGACAGAGGATGGAGTTGTGGATGATGTCTGACGATGTCCTAATATGGACACCGTAAGACACGATCAATATGCAGAAACCTAACCTTTCAATCATGAAGAAGAGGGAGGGGCTGGGAAAGGGCCCATTAGAAACAAGAGTGCACCAAGTGGCATGAGCCCACCCTCTGTGCACTAAGTGTCTGTAATGCTGGAGGCAGACACAGGAGCTACAACAGAAAAGAGGCTGAGTGAAGGGAAGGAGGAGGAAAAAGGCCTGAGAAGCCCAGGAGGAAGCATCATTCTTTAACCAGGTATATTACAAAGTTTCTTACATTCACCTGTATTATTCATTTCTGAAAACTTGTTTGAAACTGGAGGTACTCTTTAAGTAGCTTTCATCTTACAACAGTAGTGATGTTCCGAACTATTCGCCGGTGAACGGTAGCTTGTTCGCGTTCGCCGCGGCGGGCGAACATGTGCGATGTTCGCGTTCGCCCCTATACTTTATCATTGAGCTAACTTTGACCCTGTACCTTACAGTCAGCAGACACATTCCAGCCAATCAGCATACCCTTCCTCCCAGACCCTCCCACCTCCTATCAAAAAGCAAATACGTCATCCATCTTAGATTAATTCTGAAGCTGCAGTATTAGTAGTTGTAATCGCAATGCGGTTAATATAACTTGCATTGATCGCATTGCAATTAGAACTGAGATCTGAGTTAGTTCCTAATGGTTGTATTGCTAGAATATAACGAAGATTAAGAATATAGCGCTATATTCTCAATCTTCGTTATATTCTAGCAATACAACCATTAGGAACCCAGCTCTAAGTTGAATTCGCAATGCAATTAATGCAGGTTATATTAATGGCATTGCGAATTCAACTTACCACACTCTGCGTCAACTACGTAATTTTCCATGTGAGTTTTGCCATGGATCCGCCTCCGGCATGCCACAGTCCAGGTGTCAGTCCCCTTGAAACAACTTTTCCATCACTATTGTGGCCAGAAAGAGTCCATGTGGGTTTTAAAATTCGCCTGTCTATTGAAGTCTATGGCGGTTCGCCCTGTTCACGAACATTTTAATAAATTTGCGTTCGCGAACGGAAAATTTTATGTTCGCGACATCTCTATACAACAGTAGATCTATTCCTCACCAAGGTTAACCATGACCTAGAGCATACGGCTATATAAGTAAATAAGTGCATTTTCAATTAGTCCTTCCTGCGGCATTTAAGGGTTTTTGTCATCTATGACACTGCCATCTGCATAATTAATAAAGTACTGGTTCTTTACTTTGTATACCAGCATTAGAGATGAGAGAAGTATTCATAAATTCGATTAGGCTGCTTTGTCGAAATTTTTTTTACTTAAAAACAAATTACTTAGTTAAAAAACACATTTCTTTGTAAGTAGTGGGTCATTGACAGGGTAGCGGCGGTTGCACAGCTTCCCATCACTATACCCCTAAGATGCTGCGTTCATCAGGTGCAAAATAAAAAAAATATATAAATGGAATCATACTTACCTCACCCATTTGCTCACAATGGGCCGGCCACCGCCATCTTGATTGAAGATCTGGCTCGAAATCTCGCTCGGCCAGTGATGACATCATCATGTCAGGGAGCGTGGTGATGTCATATGTCACTACTAGAGATTTGCGTATCAAAGCTGACGAAGTGGAATTCATATAGAATTTCAGGAAAAATTTGATTCGCAATGAATGCGAATTTCCTTGCGCTTCGTGGTAACGAATCGTCATTTTTCCTAACATAGCGGCTACAATGGCGGCTACACGTGTGAGGACACGGAGCAAGGTGGGATGGGAAGGTGGGATGACCCATAATGCCATGCATGCAGCCAATCAGAGCCAGCCAGCCTGGTGATTTCACAGCCCTATAAATACGGCGGCCATCTTAGATTCAGAAATTCAGTATCGTACTTTGTTCAGGGACATGTATCCCTCAAAGGAAGGAAAACCAAGCAAAGGGGTGTCTCCATTACAGAGATCACCAAATCCACCATATTAAGTGGCCCCTATGTCAAGATCCCGCTTTTTTTACAAGCTTTAAGGATGTGACGGGGAAAACCTAAGCCAGGGACATGTATGCAGGCGCTAGGGAGAGTGAAAGAAAAACTAATTGTAAAAAAACCCCGGAAAGAAGCGATTTACTAGTGCAGGGAAAGAATAGTGAGAGGAATCATTTCACAGGAAGGGAGAGAGATGTGCAGATGTTAGGGAGAGTCATAGGAAAATCCTTCCTCATTGTGAAAAAAAAGCGATTTACAAGTGCAGGGAAACATTTTTTGGGGATCCAGATAGTCTCATAATACAGCTCTGTCATTGCAGCAATTAGTTATTGGGGTGCAAGTGCTATGTTCAAAAGCCTTTAGTGTCTTTTATCTAAGGAAATAGATAAATATATACGCAGGTCACTTTTGCTGATATCATTTAGTGGCCTATTTCAATACAATACAAGAGATATAAACGCAGTTCACATTTGGTGTTATTTGTGCTGAAAGCATTTCTTGTCATATTTCTAGAGAAAAAGAGAAAAATAAACTATGTTCATGTTTTCTGTTATTTGTGCTAAAAGCGTTTCTTGTCGTATTTCACTACAATACGAGAAAAATACACGCAATTTACATTTGGTGTTATTTGCGCTGAAAGCATTTCTTGTCCTATTTCATTACAATACGAGAAAAATACACGCAGTTCACATTTGGAGTTTTTTGCGCTAAAAGCGTTTCTTGTCGTATTTCACTACAATACGAGAAAAATACACACAGTTCACATTTAGTGTTATTTGTGCTGAAAGCGTTTATTGCCATATTTCTAGAGATAAAGAGAAAAACAGACTTAGTTCACATTTGGAGTTATTTGCGCTGAAAGCGTTTATTGTCATACAGCATTTCACTACAATACGAGAAAAATACACGCAGTTCACATTTGGTGTTATTTGTACTAAAAGCCTTTATTGTCATACAGCATTTCACTACAATACGAGAAAAATACACGCAGTTCACATTTGGTGTTTTTTGCGCTGAAAGCGTTTCTTGCCATGTTTCACTACAATACGAGAAAAATACACGCAGTTCACATTTGGTGTTAGTTGCACTAAAAGCCTTCCTTGTCGTATTTCACTTCCATAAGCGAAAAATACACGCAGTTCACATTTGGGGTTATTTGCGCTAAAAGCGTTTCTTGTCATATTTCACTACAATTCGAGAAAAATAAACGCAGTTCACATTTGGTGTTAGTTGCACTAAAAGCCTTCCTTGTCGTATTTCACTTCCATAAGCGAAAAATACACGCAGTTCACATTTGGAGTTTTTTGCGCTGAAAACATTTCTTGTTGTATTTCACTACAATACGAGAAAAATACACACAGTTCACATTTAGTGTTATTTGTGCTGAAAGCGTTTATTGCCATATTTCTAGAGATAAAGAGAAAAACAGACTTAGTTCACATTTGGTGTTATTTGCGCTGAAAGCATTTCTTGTCCTATTTCACTACAATATGAGAAAAATACACGCAGTTCACATTTGGAGTTTTTTGCGCTGAAAACATTTTTTGTCGTATTTCACTACAATTCAAGAAAAATAGACGCAATTTACATTTGGTGTTATTTGCGCTGAAAGCATTTCTTGTCCTATTTCACTACAATACGAGAAAAATACACGCAGTTCACATTTGGAGTTATTTGTGCTGAAAGCGTTTCTTGTCATATTTCACTACAATACAAGAAAAATACACGCAGTTCACATTTGGTGTTATTTGCACTAAAAGCGTTTTTTGTCATACAGCATTTCACTACAATACGAGAAAAATACACGCAGTTCACATTTGGTGATTTTTGCGCTGAAAGCGTTTCTTGTCATATTTCACTACAATACGAGAAAAATACACGCAGTTCACAATTGGTGTTAGTTGCACTAAAAGCCTTCCCTGTCGTATTTCACTTCCATACGAGAAAAATACACGCAGTTCACATTTGGGGTTATTTGCGCTAAAAGCGTTTCTTGTCATATTTCACTACAATTCTAGAAAAATAAACGCAATTCACATTTGTTGTTATTATTGCACTGAAAGCATTTCTTGTCCTATTTCACTACAATACGAGAAAAATACACGCAATTTACATTTGGTGTTATTTGCGCTGAAAGCATTTCTTGTCCTATTTCACTACAATACGAGAAAAATACACGCAGTTCACATTTGGAGTTTTTTGCGCTGAAAGCGTTTCTTGTCGTATTTCACTACAATTCAAGAAAAATAGACGCAATTTACATTTGGTGTTATTTGTGCTGAAAGCGTTTATTGCCATATTTCTAGAGATAAAGAGAAAAACAGACTTAGTTCACATTTGGAGTTATTTGCGCTGAAAGCGTTTCTTGTCATATTTCACTACAATGCAAGAAAAATACACACAATTCACATTTGGTGTTATTTGCACTAAAAGCGTTTCTTGTCGTATTTCACTACAATACGAGAAAAATACACACAGTTCACATTTAGTGTTATTTGTGCTGAAAGCGTTTATTGCCATATTTCTAGAGATAAAGAGAAAAACAGACTTAGTTCACATTTGGAGTTATTTGCGCTGAAAGCGTTTCTTGTCATATTTCACTACAATGCAAGAAAAATACACACAATTCACATTTGGTGTTATTTGCACTAAAAGCGTTTATTGTCATACAGCATTTCACTACAATACGAGAAAAATACACGCAGTTCACATTTGGTGTTTTTTGCGCTGAAAGCGTTTCTTGCCATATTTCACTACAATACGAGAAAAATACACGCAGTTCACATTTGGTGTTAGTTGCACTAAAAGCCTTCCCTGTCGTATTTCACTTCCATACGAGAAAAATACACGCAGTTCACATTTGGGGTTATTTGCGCTAAAAGCGTTTCTTGTCATATTTCACTACAATTCTAGAAAAATAAACGCAGTTCACATTTGTTGTTATTATTGCACTGAAAGCATTTCTTGTCCTATTTCACTACAATAGGAGAAAAATACACGCAGTTCACATTTGGAGTTATTTGCGCTGAAAACATTTATTGTCGTATTTCACTACAATACGAGAATACACACAGTTCACATTTGGTGTTATTTGCGCTAAAAGCGTTTCCTGTCATATTTCACTACAATATGATAAAAATAAACGCAGTTCACATTTGGTGTTATTTGCGCTGAAAGCGTTTATTGCCATATTTCTAGAGAAAAAGAGAAAAATAGACTAAGTGCATATTTGCTATTATTTGCTCTAAATGCGTTTCTTGTCGTATTTCACTACAATACGAGAAAAATAGATGCAGTTCACACTTGGTGTTATTTGCGCTAAAAGCGTTTCCTGTTATATTTCACTACAATACAAGAAAAATACACGCAGTTCACATTTGGTGTTATTTGTACTAAAAGCATTTATTGTCATACAGTATTTCACTACAATACGAGAAAAATACACGCAGTTCACATTTGGTGTTTTTTGCGCTGAAAGCATTTCTTGTCATATTTTACTACAATACAAGAAAAATACACGCAGTTCACATTTGGTCTTAGTTGCGCTAAAAGCGTTTCTTGTTGTATTTCACTTCAATACGAGAAAAATACACACAGTTCACATTTGGGGTTATTTGCGCTAAAAGCGTTTCTTGTCATATTTCACTACAATACGAGAAAAATAAACGCAGTTCATATTTGGTGTTATTATTGCGCTGAAAGCATTTATTGCCATTTTTCACTACAATACGAGAAAAATACACGCAGTTCATATATTTCTAGAGAAAAAGAGACACAGTTCACTTTTTCTGTTATTTACTTAGAAATCGTTTAGTTGCCTATCTTAGTCCAATACGAGAAATATATACGCAGTTTACTTTTGCTCTTATTTATGCTGAAATAGTTTCGTTGCCAATTTCAAATCGTTTAGTTGCCTATCTCATTAAAAAAAGAAATATATATTTGGCGCTTTTAGGGGTGTTATAATTTGCTTTTAATTTATTTAGTTCAGCTAAAAGTATGTCAGACAGAGAAGTGCCAGGCAACGCACAGGGGAGTGTCAGAGGCGTAAATGATTCTGGCGCAGGCAAAGGTCTCAGCAGAGTAAGGGGGCGTGGCAACAGGGGTTTCTTCCCGAGGACTCAGGTCCACATGTCAGCTAGCGGTCATGTCTTGACAAGCAACCCAGTGGTTCTTAATTGGTTGACTCAATCTTTGACTTCGTCGCAAATGACAGCAGCACCAGCAGCCTGAGTCTAGAGTCGCTGATGAGCAGCTTTCTTCACCCACATAGTGAAGAAACTAGTCACCAGCAGCAGCAGGTAGACCTGGAGCAGGACCTGAACCATCCAGATGGTGGCATACTTTGACAGCACCCTGCCAGCCGTCATAGAAGATCTGCTGGACTACTTGGCAGCCAAACTAAATTTGTGGCAGCAACTGGCCGAGTTTGCCCTGAAAAATCTGTCCTGCCTGGCCAGTAGTGTGGCATCAGAGCAAGTGTTTAGTGCGGTGGGTGTCATAGTTACCCAAAGAAGAACTCATCTGTCCACCCAAAATGTGGACAGACTTACAGTTGTGTTCAAAATTATTCAACCCTCACTGAAATTTAGTGTTTTGGCCAGTTTGACATTGATTTTGATCATTTCAGTCATCTTGTTTACAATTAAATCAAAGAGGCGCTTGTAAGTCAGAGAAATATAACATAACATTTATAGTGAAATAACCACAAATGTCTTTTCTGTGCTCACATCATTATCAGTTTTATTCAACCCCCAAGTGACATTCAATCTTAGTACTTAGTACAACATCCTTTTCCAGTTATAAGAGCTTTTAAACGTGAAGCATAGCTTGACACAAGTGTCTTGCAGCGATCTACGGGTATCTTCGCCCATTCTTCATGGGCAAAAGCCTCCAGTTCAGTCACATTCTTAGGCTTGCACGCTGCAACTGCTTTCTTTAAGTCCCACCAGAGGTTCTCAATCGGATTTAAGTCTGGTGACTGCGATGGCCACTTCAAAATGTTCCAGCCTTTAATCTGCAACCATGCTCTAGTGGACTTGGAGGTATGCTTGGGATCATTGTCCTGTTGAAAGGTCCAACATCTCCCAAGCCTCAGGTTTGTGACAGAGGGCATCACATTTTCATCCAATATCTCCTGGTACTGAAGAGAATTCATGGTACCTTGCACACGCTGAAGCTTCCCTGTAGAAGCAAAACAGCCCCAAAGCATGATTGACCCCCCGCCATGCTTCACAGTAGGCAAGGTGTTCTTTTCTTCATAGGCCTTGTTCTTCCTCCTCCAAACATAGAATTGATCCATGGGCCCAAACAGTTCTAATTTTGTTTCATCAGTCCACAGAACACTATCCCAAAACTTTTGTGGTTTGTCCACATGACTTTTGGCATACTGCAGTCGACTCTTCTTATTCTTTGGAGACAGCAAGGGGGTGCGCCTGGGAGTTCTGGCATGGAGGCCTTCATTACGCAGTGTGCGCCTTATTGTCTGAGCTGAAACTTCAGTACCCGCATCTGACAAATCTTTTTTCAGTTACTCAGCAGTCACACGGGGACTTTTCTCCACTTTGCGCTTCAGGTAGCGCACAGCAGTTGAAGTCAGCATCTTCTTTCTGCCACGGCCAGGTAGAGTTTCAACAGTACCCTTTGCCTTGAATTTGCGAATGATGCTTCCTATGGTGTCTCTTGGTATGTTTAACATCTTTGCAATCTTCTTATAGCCATTGCCCTTCCTGTGAAGAGAAATCACCTCTTCTCTTGTCTTCCTGGACCATTCTCTTGACTTCACCATGTCTGTAAACACACCAGTAAATGTCTAGAAGGAGCTGAGTATCACAGTCATTTTAAATCTGCCTAATTGGTGCTTATTATGCTTGATTTCTGCTCCTTGACATCCACAGGTGTTTTTAATACCTGATCGAAAACACTTGAATGAACCTCTGTTCTTAAGAGTGGTCGTCTTTAAGGGGTTGAATAATTGTGTCAATGAAGAAATCACAAAAAAAAAACATTTAATACTGTATTACAAAAACAATTGATGTCATTTTAGTTGCATTTGGTTCTTTAAAAAGTCCTTGTAAGATTTCATTCTGAACACAATTACAAATGTACACTAAATTCCCTAAAACCCTTTACAGCATTGGGGGTTGAATAATTTTGAACACAACTGTACTTTTGTCAAGATGAATCAGGCATAGCTCAGCTAGGATTTTCACCCACCAATGCCTGATGCATCAGATTAGATCATCCATCTCCACACTATGTCACCATGCCACTCTGTGGTATAATGCTGCTGATGATGATGCTGCCATTTCCACACCATGTCACCTTGCCACTCTGAGGCCTCCTGATGCTGCTATCTCCACACTATGTCACCTTGCCACTCTGTGGCCAAATCATACTGCTGCTGTCACCTCCACACTTTGTCATTGTGCGACTCTGTGGCCTCCTGATGCTGGCGTCACCTCCAGACCCTGTCATTGTGCCACTTGGTAGTCTCCTCATGCTGCTTCCACCTCACTACTTTGTCATAGGGCCACTCTGTGGACTTCTCATTCTGTTACCACCCTCCCCATTCTATGACTGGGTCGCTATTGTTCTTGTTTGGGCTTCTTAAAATCACCATTTATTTGACCTTTCTTCTGGATGGTCAGAAGGAAGAAAAATGTATGGTCCCATCAGAATCGGCTTACGATTTGGTAGCCAAAAGCAGGAGTGGGCACAAAACACAGAAGACATGCAAATATTCACATGTCATCTCTGTTTTAGATCCACTCCTGTTTTTTTGGGCATTACCAATACTGATGAATTGCAGAGCAAATGCTGACCGAGTGAAGGTGTATGCTCCCCAGACAGGATCAGTTTTTTGTGGGTTATTGTTCTGACGGATCACAGGAAGGGCAAATTAATCAGTGACATCAACAAAAACTTACTGCTGACACCCTCTCCACTCTGTCAGAGGGCTCTACTTGTATAAGCGTTTAATAGAACAGGTTCTGTAGACATCTATGTTGAATCGGCTGTCGAGGGTGTAAAAGGAGTGCACTTCTTCTTGACACTAACATGGACCTGTAAGGCTGAGTTCGTACTTGAGTTATTTGGTCAGTTTTGGCAAATTTAAGTATACCTTCTTATAATTTTAATAAAATTTTGGTTCAATTTAATATTAAACATTTAATGAATTTACTAATAAATATTACATGTTGCCTAAGACAGGAGAGAATAGGCCAGTCTTCTGTTTATTCAATGACGTGGTGCTGTGATGGAGAAAGCATGCAATGAAAACAATTCCTCTCCACCTGGAGACGAATCCTGTCAAGATTGCTGCAAGTGTGGTATTGGCTGCTCATCGACCAAGATACTTCTAGCGGCAATCTGGCTGGCATGAACAGGCCTCCAGTAGCTACAGACAATGAGAAGACAAAGCTGACGAGAGTGTAAAAGGAGTGTGCTTCTTCTTGGGGATAACATCTACCTGTAAGGCTGAGTTAATACTTGAGTTATTTGGTCAGTTTTGGCCCCGTGACTGCCCAAATAAGTGAAGTGTGCAGTGATTCTAATAGCGACGCCTGTCATCTGCATGTCATACTAAATCACAGTATTATTTCACTACCCCAGCAGACTCCCTATGCGTGTTACTGCAAGGCAAAGTGTTCTACACCCCTATAAAGGCTCTCTGTAGCCCAGAAAAAGCAGTTTTTTATCACGATTCGCCGCAAATATATTCGTATCGAAGCAAATTTTTTAGGAACATTCCGCGAACCAGCCGAATCAAATTTTTGAGAAATTCACTCATCTCTAGTCACTACGCACGGGATTTCTCATGAGATTTTTAATCAGTAGCCGGCCCATCGAGAGCAAATGGCTCAGGTAAGTATGATTTTTTTTGTTTTTTTAAACTGTTTCAGGGAAAATTGATTCTCTACCACGAAGCATGAGGAAATTTGTGGACTTGAAATCGTGGACTTCGATTCGCTCAACACTAACAAGCATCCCAGGTATTTTTTTTCCATCTGTGACAGGGACAAGCAATCTACCATATGTATAAGTCATAGTAATAGTTTTTACATGCATCAGTCAAGAATTTTTCAATCACAGGAGCTGATCATACTGCACTGCCAAATAAATAATTGGCATAAACTTCGTGTTCCATCGACAGCGCATCCCATTGTTTTTTCATCTGTGACAAAGGAACATACAATGCCAAATAATGTAATTTTGGTGAGTTATGTACATTGAATTCCAGGAGAATTTGTGCTGTGACAAGAGCAAAGTGCACTGCCATACAAGTACTTCAATTGGCTCCATTTATTGTGGTACTAATCCTTTACTTACAATTACTTTCAAGCATAAAGTTTTACAATTCGAGCAATTATACCGAATAGTTGGTCTTGGACCCACCAGAAGCAATACAAGTACAATCCTATTTTTCAGAGGGTCCGTGCTACAATCACTAACAATAGCTATCTTTTACTCCATCCTGTAGGTTGGTTAATATTGTCTGAAGGTGCCAAGACAGAGGACCTTTTGGCATTGCCTTATGACTATGGACATTAAAATGTTAGTTGCTGTGGCAGACAGCTCTGATTACTCATCATTCGAATGAATGAGCCCAACACGAACATCTTTGACTAGGTCACTCGTCCTTGTAGCTGCTGACAAAATGAATAAATTCTCTTCCGGCAGACTTAAGTAGGCAGATCACTTTGGTTTTTTTCCCCTCTGCCAGTTGCTGTATGTCCATGAGAAGTCTCGTACAGCTAAATAGTAACGACCTGACAGTGATTGTAATTAACGAGAATGTATGGAGCGTTTTGTAAGTGGCATCAGTTATTTTTTTGGCATCAACATTAATTTGAATATTTATTAAACTTATATTGATTTTGACATCTGTAAGGGGATAGATTAAGAAGATAATGAAGATCAGACAAGGATATGAGCCTTAGATTGTGGGGAAGATATCTAAGGTATAAATCCAGTCACTACGCATATTTTGTGTCACTACGCTTTTTGTGGTATCATTTATTTATTGATTATATATCTATCATTGTCAGGAGACCGTTAAATTTGAAGTGTCTCCGTGTTACAGCTCTGCTAGAATTGATCTTTCCTCCTCCTGATGAACCCTGTATATCTAACAATGTATAAATAAGGGGGAAACGCGTTGAGGATTCTTAATCCTCTGAGGTGAATTTTATCTTGTCTCAGAGGCTCTTTTTATGCGCAGGAACTTTATATCTGCATCCTGCTGCTGTCTATTTGAGTTGTATTATTAACCTACCCCTTTCTTGGGGGGTTTACGTTGACACGGATACTCGGGAGGTTCACTTAGACTAGGGTGCTAATTAGGGTGACACAGGTTAGGTTCGGGGACAGGGTATCCCCACCATCAGGGGATGTCCCTGGGCTGAGTACAGACCCAGGGTGACACCAGGGATTAATAGCACTAATTGACTAACCCATGTCATTTGAATCAATATGTGGCACTGAATATCCGTGTCAAAGTAATATCTTGTTACATTATCTTTTTGTTGTGGGTGTTTTCTGATTTATTTGGACCGGGTGTCCATATTTTTAATAGGATTATTAAAAGGTATATTTTAAAGGGATTCATTTTGCTGGACTTTGTGTTTTTGAATATTGTCCCTATTCATTGCTAGTATAAGAATACGCTGGACTTTGCTGATTTTTTGATGATATGGCTAGCTTCTTGTCAGGTAACCTATTCACTGAAGCACTGATTAATGAGGCCAAAAACATCTTTTCAGACAGAGATATCCCAGGGCTAGGGGCCTCCTCTTCGTGCAAACAGGCCTTTAAGGACCTATACATTAAATACAAGGACAACATCAAGTCATGGTGGGAAATCAAATCGCTGGAGAGTTATCTGGAATATAAAATAGTCCCCCGTGGCTTACGCTTATATGTTAAACCAGCAGACCGCATTTCCTCCCCATCCTTACAAGTTAGGTGGGAGCAAGAACTGACGCGCAGCTCGCTTAATTTAATGAATATCTTATTGGAGGAAGAGAGAAAACTGTTCGATAAAACCACCGTAAACTTGCAGGAACAAACAGAGATTGCATTAAAATTTCGTAGTGACCCTGAGTTTAATAATCGTGAGGCTGCACTACAAACATCAGTGGAGAAACTTCAGGGGTACATTAAGGAGAGAAAGCATAGACAGTTCGTGCGGGATCTATCCGAATTCAGAGAGAATCGTGCTTATTGTCAGCAACAGGCTAACATCGTCACTGGGGCATCGGAGATATCATCTTCGGACATTGAGTCCTCAGATACTGAACCAAGAACATATTTTCCCCAGAATCCAGGACCTAGGGGCAATAGGAGAGGATCCCGTCGCAACAGAGGATGGCACCGAAACAGAGGTGGGAGAGGGACAACCGGACTCTATGGAAACCCTGGGGGCTCCTTTTTGCCGGGTCCGTCTCCTTCCTCTGCTGTTGCACCCTCTGGTCTGCGAAATTCTCAACTCTCCACACCCCCCACCTCCGGCTCTCCTTTTTTAGAGGGGAGTCAGCCCCCGTACCACCTACGGGACAGGGGGCGAGAAAGAGTATAAAAGACAATCTCCAAATCATTAATTTATCAACTAGACAATTAAGCGAAACTGAGACATGTGTGTTAAAGAAGGGCCTTTCATTTGTACCCACAACGAGTTTCTGTTTATTCACATGGGTCAAGGATCTTCACCTGTTTTGTCGACGCCTGAAATGGCATAAATTTTTCAAACATACCAATCGACAAACATGTGAGACACTTGGTCTTGATGAAGTTGACTATGCGGATTTACAAAACCTGACCGAACTGAGCGAAGAGGGACAAAGGATACCCGGGCAGGGACCTTTTACTACACTAAAACAAAAAAGTGTCAAAACCCCACCGCCGCTCAACTATGACTGCATAGACATCTTCTTACAGATGACATCTTTGGAGTTGGAACATCTGGATAAGAGTAAACCTAGTGGCTATAATCTGAGCAGATCAGAAATGACGGCTCTGCGCTCACTTGAACAAGACGCCAATCTGGTTATTAAACCATCGGATAAGGGTGGTAATGTGGTTTTGATGGATCATGACTTATATCGGCAGATGTGCCTTGATCTGTTGAAGGATAAGGAGGGCTACCGACTGCTATCCTCCAACCCCATGACGATGTTCACGGAGGAGCTTAAGGGCGTGCTGGACAGGGGACTTCGTGACAGAGTGATCTCCCCTGTGGAGTACGACTATCTCTTGCCTAGACATCCAACGGTTGCTACATTTTATGGTCTTCCCAAGGTGCACAAGGGGACGTCCCCACTTAAAGGACGTCCCATTGTGTCTGGGGTAGGATCCCTGACACAGAACAGCGGGGTGTACCTTGACCAGGTGCTGAGGGAGTTCGTCGTGTCCCTACCGACTTATACGAGGGACACGATGGACTTCCTTAGCAAGATAGACTCCATCACAGTGGATCCAATATGTCATCTGGCCAGTGTGGACGTCGAGGCACTGTACAGTTCCATTCCCCACACAGGGGGCTTAATAGCGGTAGAACATTTTTTGAAAACGAGGGGAGTCCAGTATAATGTTCATAACCAATTTGTCCTCTCCTTGCTTGAATTTACATTGACACATAATTTTTTCCTTTTTAACGACCGATTCTACCACCAGCTCAGGGGGATGGCCATGGGCAGCCCCTGTGCCCCGACATATGCCAACCTCTTCCTGGGCTGGTGGGAGGACCGGGTTGTTTTCCCAGACCACGACACATGGTGGTCGGACAAGATCGTCGTCTGGACACGGTATATCGACGATGTGTTCGTGGTCTGGAGGGGCGGATCTGATGAGTTTTGTCATTTTGTTAGAGAGCTCAATAACAACGATTTGGGTCTCAAATTTACTTTCGAAATTGATCCACATTCACTAGCATTTCTGGATGTTAAGATAAGCAAGGAGGGAGACAGATTGAGTGCTGATATTTATAGGAAAGCGACTGCAACCAACTCGCTTCTCCACTGGCAGAGTCACCATCCAGGCCCCCTTAAACGAGGTATCCCCAAGGGTCAGTATCTGCGGATACGCAGGAACTGTTCCACAGGGGAAGCTTTTCACGGGGAAGCCAGGAATCTCCGCGGGAGGTTTGTAGACAGGGGATATCCTCAGTGGGTCTTAACAGAAGCCTATAAAAATACGGCAGAGAAAAATCGTGAACAGTTGTTGGTACCGCGTACCAGAGAACGGGATGATCAAGGGGTGACTCGGATCGTTTCAACATTTGACTCGGCCAATACGGAAGTTCTGGACATTCTCAAACGATACTGGGCCATCCTGAGAATGGACTCGGATATTGGTGACATTCTGCCCCACTACCCGGCCATCTGCTATAGACGTGGGAGAAGTCTCAAGGATAGACTGGTCCGCAGTCACTATACCCCTCCTGTCATGGGGAGAAATATGTGGTTAGACAGGAAACCATTGGGTATGTATAGGTGTGGGAACTGTAAAGCATGTGAATTTGTACAAACCACTAAAAGGGTGGTCTGCTCAGCGACTGGACAGAACTTCGAGATCCGTGACTTTCACAATTGTAAGAGCAAGGGGGCTATCTATATATGCCAATGTACATGCCCCCTTGATTATGTGGGGAAGACTATTAGGGAGGCGCGGAGGAGATTCTTGGAACATGTTAATGATGTCATCAAAAGAAAGAAACCCCAGTGGCCCTACACGTTAGAGAACACCATGGGGGGACCCGAGGTCTCTAAGGTTCACTATTCTGGAGACTGTACCGTATCCGGTACGGGGAGATTGGGATAGGCGAATACTCCAGAAGGAGTGTCAATGGATCCATCGCTTAAATCCCAGGCCCCCTCAGGCCTGAATGAAAGACTGACCTTTACGTGCTTTCTCTAGCTGACATATATTTACATGGCTCTGGATCTCTGTCTGGAGTATACTCGCGAATATGGGTTACGTAATGTGGACTGAGCTTAGCCGGATGTGAGAAACATCCGAACGGTAAACGATTAAACACCCTGATCATGGGTGTTTTAATATTTATATCTAGGTATTGAAAGAATGATTACATCCCCACATTTATAATATCAGTCTCTTTACATTTGTTGCCTGGAGCAACAGACTATTGCTAGGTCCTACCCCTTAACTGACATCGCTTATGGGATATCTGTTTGTAATCCCCCCCCCTCTCTCTCCCCCCATTTCTATACTATAATTATACCGTTGACCCGATTGTCATGTATACAATATAGGCAGTATGAGCATATTTAAGATACTTGCGCCGCTCTCCTGTCTGTAATGCAGGCATTTCCTGCTTGCGTCTCACTGAGGTAATTCCCTTGCGTTCCATGGGCAGGAAGTGACGTGAGGGAGGGGGCGTGTCTTGCTGCGGACACCGGCACACTCTCATCTTGTAGTGCTCGTGTTTTCCAGGGAGAGGAGGTGATATGAGGGGGCGGCTCCCTCCATGATCATGTGACATACAGCATACCGTTGTCTGAGATGTATGCATGGTAATCAGAGAGGTAGGGGGAGTGGTTTGGATCTGGCGGGTCTATTTAAAGAGGCTTGAGACTGTTGATTAGGTGAAGCAGGAGAGGCGGGCACGAGTGGACGCTAGGAGCGTGAGTATGGTTAGATGATTATTATGGACTGGCCCTTTGGAGCAAGATGTTTTATCTATATACTCTTTCCCATAGCATTGAATATAGAGGGCTGGAGGCTGCACAGGCATATCGAATAGCAGCATACATATCGTGAGTGATGCTGTGTATGTTTATATATAGGTGATATGCAGAGGGCTATACCTGGATGGCTATATAAAGTTCCCCCTCCCCCTCTCTCCTTCTCTGCTTGCAGGTTTATACACAGTCTAGTAGCTCCGGACACTGCGTCATTTGGACAAATTGAGTGCCTCCTGCGTTCCACCCCTTTTTGTGGTATCATTTATTTATTGATTATATATCTATCATTGTCAGGAGACCGTTAAATTTGAAGTGTCTCCGTGTTACAGCTCTGCTAGAATTGATCTTTCCTCCTCCTGATGAACCCTGTATATCTAACAATGTATAAATAAGGGGGAAACGCGTTGAGGATTCTTAATACTCTGAGGTGAATTTTATCTTGTCTCAGAGGCTCTTTTTATGCGCAGGAACTTTATATCTGCATCCTGCTGCTGTCTATTTGAGTTGTATTATTAACCTACCCCTTTCTTGGGGGGTTTACGTTGACACGGATACTCGGGAGGTTCACTTAGACTAGGGTGCTAATTAGGGTGACACAGGTTAGGTTCGGGGACAGGGTATCCCCACCATCAGGGGATGTCCCTGGGCTGAGTACAGACCCAGGGTGACACCAGGGATTAATAGCACTAATTGACTAACCCATGTCATTTGAATCAATATGTGGCACTGAATATCCGTGTCAAAGTAATATCTTGTTACATTATCTTTTTGTTGTGGGCGTTTTCTGATTTATTTGGACCGGGTGTCCATATTTTTAATAGGATTATTAAAAGGTATATTTTAAAGGGATTCATTTTGCTGGACTTTGTGTTTTTGAATATTGTCCCTATTCATTGCTAGTATAAGAATACGCTGGACTTTGCTCACTACGCATATTAGCATCAACGATGATGCAAACACTTCGGAGTTACATTGCAAAGACCAAAAATGGTAAAAGTGACATTTGTTAGTGACAGTTTTCAATTCTCAATATCATAAACCCTTGTACAGAAGAACAAGATGTACAAGAATTTAACCGGTATAATACTGCCCCAAAGTACAAGAATACTGCCCCTGGGAACAAAAATTTTACTTATGAAAATACATCATAATACCGATCTCTATGTACAAGAATATTACTATTATAATACTGTATTTTACATATAAGAATGCAACTACTATAATACTGCCCACTATGTACAAGATTTTAACTACTACAACACTGCCTCCTATGTACAAGAATATAATTATTACAATACTGCCTCCCATGTACAAAAATATGACTACTATAATATTGCTCGTATGTACAATAATATAGCAACTATAATGCTATCTCCTATGTACAAGAATATAACTACTATAATACTGTCCCTATGTACAAGAATATGACTACCATAATACTGGCTCCATGTACAAAAATATAACTACTATACTACTGTCTGCTATGGTCAAGGATATAGCTACTATAATACTGCCTCCTATGTGCAAGATTATAACTACTACAACACTGCCTCCTATGTACAAGAATATAACTACTACAACACTGCCTCCAATGTACAAAAATATAACTATTACAATACTGCCTTCCATGTACAAAAATATGACTACTATAGTATTGCCTCCTACATAGAAGAATATAACTATTACAATACTGCCTCCTATGTACAAAAATATGACTACTATAATATGCTCGTATTTATAAGAATATAACTACTATTATACTGCCTCCTATGTACAAGAGTATATCTGCCATAATACTCTTCATATGTACAAGAATAAAACTACTATAATACTGCTCCTAGGCACAGGACTAGAACTAATAATAATAATGGTAGCAGTCATACAGATTTGAGTTCAACTTAGCCAATATCAGAGAACCCCCTATTTAAAGGGGTTGTCTGATTTCCTATATTGATGACCTATCCTCAGAATAGGTCATCAATATCAGATCGGAGAGTTTTGACTCCCGGCTCCACGCGGATCAACAGTTTGCAAAAAAAATCAGTGCTTTCATAATAATACTTCAAAACAATGACAAGAAATAAATACTAATATCCTTAGGATAGGCGATCAGTATCAGACGACCTCTCAACACTCCATATTTCAGCTCTCTGAAGGAAACTAAAGTCAGACCTAACCAATCTGATATTGATTTTTTTTTCTATTAAGCCATTCACAGTATGGGATAAATATTTTTTATATGTTAATAGTAGGGGCATTTTTGCACACAGTGATTTCTATGATGTTTATTTTTTTATTGTTTATTTTTTATTATTATATATTTAAATTTTGGGAAAAGGGGGGTTATTTGATTTTTATATATTTTTTAAATACTTATTTTTTTCCCTTCTTTTACACTTTTTAGTTACCCTAGGGCAGTAATGGCTAACCTCCGGCACTCCAGCTGTGATGAAACTATGACTCCCAGAATGCTCCATTCCTTTCTGTGGAGTTCTGAGAACAGCCAAGCAAGTGTGCATCTTAGGAGTTGCAGTTTTGCCACAGCTGGAGTGCCGGAGGCTAGCCATCACAGCCCTAGGGAATTTTTACATTTCACTATGTTCCTATGGAGCCCTGGGTCTCCATAGGAACATAGGTGTGGCAGCCTCAGATCCACAGGGTATGAACGGCTCCCCGGTTCGCCACTATGGGGAGCAGTTCCAGCCTCGGAAGTACTGCGCTTCCTGGTTTTCATCTCACAGGGTCTGTGGTCACATTTGGGTGTCTGCTGTTTAATGCATATTTAAAAAAACGAACTTCTACCATAAATTCATGGTGCATGGTCTGGAAGGACTTACAAAAATTGCAAATCATGGTGATTGTGCTGTTTTCTCTGACATCTGGTCAATTTTTGCAATATTTGTTGTTCCTCGCCACTTTTCAAAGTGGTCTATGCTTATGAGCTAAAAGGGAGATTAGACCTGGATTATGGCACATTTACTATGTGTCATTTTTGCAAAAGTTGGAAAATGGTCACAACTAGAGATGAGCGAATTTTTCTCTTCAAAAATTCTATTCGGCCAGTTCGCCAAATTTTCAGGAAAAATTCACTTTGATCCGAATTTATTCACGATGAATCACATTAAAAATCGGCTATTTCCGGGCTGCAGAGAGCCTTTATAGTGGTGTAGAACACTGTGCCTTTCAGTAACACGCATAGGGAGTCTGCTGTGGTAGTGAAACAAAACTGTGAGTCAGTATGACATGTAGATGACAGGTGTCGCTCTTAGAATCACTGCACACTTCACTTATTTAGGCAGTTACGGGGCCAAAACTGACCAAATAACTCAAGTATCAACTCAGCCTTACAGGTAGATGTTAGCGTCAAGAAGAACCGCACTCCTTTTACACTCTCATCAGCTGATTCCACATAGATGTCTACACAACCTGTTCTATTGAATGCTTATGCAAGCAGACAGAGTGGAGAGTGTGTCAGCAGTAAGTTTGTGTTGACGTCACTGATTATTTTGCCCTTCCTGTGATCCGTCAGAACAATAACCCACAAATAACGGATCCTGTCTGGGGAGCATACGCCTTCACTTAGTTAGCATTTGCTTAATAATCCATCAGTATTGCTAAAGGCAAAAAAAGCAGGAGTGAATGGAATATTTGCATGTCTTCTGTGTTTTCTGCTACCAAATCATGAGACAATTCTGATGGGATCATACAGGCATTAAAGCTGCTACATAGACAGGATCTGTTGTGTGTCTCATTTTTCCTTCCTATTGACAGATCAGAAGAAGTGTCAAAAAAATGATGGTGTCAGCCAGGCCGAAAGCCAAAATAGTGGACCAGTCATAAAGTAGGGAGGGTGGGAACAGCATGAGAAATCCACAGAGTGGACCTGTGACATAGTGGTGAGGTGTAAGCAGCATGAGGAGACCACAGTGGCCCAATGACAGGGTCTGGAGGTGGAAGCACTTTGAGGAAGCCATGAGTGGCACAATGACCGAGTCTGTAGGTGGCGGCAGCATGAGGAGACCACAGAGCAGCACAATGACAGAGTCTGGAGGTGGTCATAGCATGAGTAGACCAGAGAGTGGCACAATGACCGACTCTGGAGGTGGCAGTAGCATGAGGAGACCACAGAGCTGCACAATGACAGAGTCTGGACGTGGCGGCAGTATGTGGAGGCTACCGAGTGGCACAATGACCGAGTCTGCAGGTGGCGGCAGTATGAGAAGACCACAGAGCGGAACAGTGACAGAGTCTGGAGGTGGCAGCAGCATGAGTAGGCCAGAGAGTGGCACAATGACCGAGTCTGGAGGTGTCGGCAGCATGAGAAAACCACAGAGCAGCACAATGACAGAGTCTGGAGGTGGCAGCAGCATGAGTAGGCCAGAGAGTGGAACAATTACCGAGTCTGGAGGTGGCATCAGCATGAGGAGACCACAGAGCGGCACAATGACAGAGTGTCGATCGACCAAGATACCTCTGGGAGAACCTGCCTGGCATGAACAGGCCTCTAGTAGCTACAGACAATGAGAAGACAAAGCGTCAAGATAGCTTTGAGCCCGGAAGAGTCGCGAAATTCATCAAGATACATCACTACATCAGATACATCACTGGGCAGTTAATATAAAAGGTTATAATCTGTTTAGAAAGGATCGTCAAAACCGGAGAGGAGGAGGGGTCTGCCTCTATGTGAAGTCGTGTCAAAATCCTGTAATTCGAGAATACATCTCTGAGGGACATGAACATGTGGAGTCACTGTGGGTAGAAATACATGGAGCAAAAAACAATAATAAATTACTAACAGGAGTGTATTATAAACCACCTAATGTACCAGAGTCCACGGAAAATCTATTACTAAACGAGATAGACGAGGCAGCAAATCATAATGAAGCCGTTATTATGGGGGACTTTAACAACCCGGGTATAGACTGGGAAACTGAAAGCTGTACATCCCAAAAAGGAAACAGGTTCTTGGCAGTAGCCAAAGACATTTACCTTTCCCAACTGGTTCAGGACCCCACTAGAGGGACGGCCATACTGGACTTAGTATTAACCAATAGACCTGATAGAACAATAGATGTGCAGGTTGGGGGACACCTAGGAAATAGTGATCATAAAGTAATAACCTTCCAATTATCCTTCAAACAAGAGTTTCTAAAGGGAGGAACAAAAATACCAAACTTCAAAAAAGCTAAATTTAGCCAACTAAGCGAGGCCATGGGAGATTTTTAAAAGCATTGTAACATCAAATTGTGAGAGGTACATACCTTATAGGAATAAAAGGCTAAGGAACAATAAGAAACCAATGTGGATAAATAGAACCGTAAAGATAGCAATAAATGACAAAAAGAAAGCATATAAATCACTAAAACAGGAGGGGAGCCAGGAAGCACTGATAAACTATAAGGAAAAAAATAGAATATGTAAAACACTAAGAAAAATTGCCAAACTAGAGACCGAGAGATTAATTGCCAAAGAGAGTAAAACTAACCCTAAAATGTTCTTCAATTATATAAATAGTAAAAAATATAAATCTGAAGGAGTCGGCCCTCTACATAGCAATGAGGGGGATGTTGCAGAGAGCAACGAGGATAAAGCAAAACTATTAAATATTTTTTTCTCCACTATATTCACTGAGGAAAAAAAACTGTCAGATGTGCAGAATGTAAATTCCCCATTAAAAGTGCCCTGTCTGACCCAGGAAGAAGTACAACAGCGACTTAAAAAGATTAAAATATACAAATCGCCATGACCGGATGGCATACACCCCCGTATCCTAGGGGAGTTAAGTGATGTCATAGCCAGTCCTTTATTTCTGATATTTACAAACTCTATACTGACAGGGAATGTTCCACAGGATTGGCGCATAGCAAATGTGGTGCCAATATTCAAAAAGGGTCCAAAAACCAAGCCTAGAAATTATAGGCTGGTAAGTTTAACATCTGTCGTGGGTAAACTGTTTGAAGGTTTTCTGAGAGATGCTATCTTGGAGTATCTCAATGAAAATAAGCAAATAACGCCATATCAGCATGGTTTTATGAGGCGGTCATGCCAAACGAATTTAATCAGCTTCTATGAGGAGGTAAGTTCTAGACTTGACAGCGGCGAATCAATGGATGTCGTATATCTGGACTTCTCCAAAGCATTTGACATTGTACCTCATAAAAGGTTAGTATATAAAATGAGGATGCTCGGACTGGGAGAAAATGTCTGTATGTGGGTAAGTAACTGGCTGAGTGACAGAAAACAGAGGGTGGTTATTAATGGTACACACTCAGATTGGGTCACTGTCACTAGTGGGGTACCTCAGGGGTCAGTATTGGGCCCTATTCTCTTCAATATATTTATTAATGATCTTGTAGAAGGCCTGCACAGTAAAATATCAATTTTTGCAGATGACACTAAATTGTGTAAAGTAATTAACACTGAAGAGGACAGTTTTCTGCTACAGAGGGATCTGGATAGATTGGAGGCTTGGGCAGAGAAATGGCAGATGAGGTTTAACACTGACAAATGTAAAGTTATGCACATGGGAAGGAATAATGCAAGTCACCCGTACATACTAAATGGTAAAACAATCGGTAACACTGACATGGAAAATTTTAATAAACAGCAAATTAAGCTGCAAAAACCAGTGTCAGGCAGCTACTGCCAAGGCCAATAAGATAATGGGTTGCATCAAAAGGGGCATAGATGCCCGTGATGAGAACATAGTCCTACCACTTTACAAATCACTAGTCAGACCACACATGGAGTACTGTGTACAGTTCTGGGCTCCTGTGAACAAGGCAGACATAGCAGAGCTGGAGAGGGTTCAGAGGAGGCAACTAAAGTAATAACTGGAATGGGGCAACTACAGTACCCTGAAAGGTTATTAAAATTAGGGTTATTGACTTTAGAAAAAAGACGACTGAGGGGAGATCTAATAACTATGTATAAATATATCAGGGGTCAGTACATCCTCTGCGTCTGGAGGAAAGAAGGTTTGTACACAAACATAGAAAAGGATTCTTCACTGTAAGAGCAGTGAGACTATGGAACTCTCTGCCTCAGGAGGTGGTGATGGTGAGTACAATAAAGGAATTCAAGAGGGGACTGGATGTATTTCTGGAGTGTAATAATATTACAGGCTACAGTTACTAGAGAGGGGTTGTTGATCCAGGGAGTTATTCTGATTGCCTGATTGGAGTCTGGAAGGAATTTTTTTCCCCTTAAGTGGGGAAAATTGGCTTCTGCCTCATAGTTTTTTTTTACCTTCCTCTGGATCAACTTGTAGGAAACTGGCCGAAGTGGATGGTTAAATGTCTTTTTTCGGTCTTATATACTATGTTACTAAAGATTTTACCATATATAACCGCAGAATAAATTTAGTTTTTCGACCGAAATACTTCAATAAAGATTTTACCGCATATAACCGCAGCGCTGACCACTAAATAAATTTAGCTTTTCGACTGACATACTTCAATGAAGATTTTACCGCATATAACCGCAGCACTCACCGCTAAATTAATTTAGTTTTTCGACCGACATACTTCAATAAAGATTTTACCGCATATAACTGCACCGCTCACCACTGAATTAATTTTGTTTTTCGACCGAACTACTTCAATAAAGATTTTACCGCATATAACCGCAGCGCTTAACACTGAATTAATTTTGTTTTTCAACCGAAATACTTCAATAAAGATTTTACCACATAATACTGCAGTGCTGAATGCTAAATAACATTTGTTTTTCCACCTAAATAAGTCCAAAAAGATTGTACCACATATAACTGTAGCGCTGAATGCTGAATAAAATTTATTTTTGACCGAAATACGTCACTAAAGGTTTTGCCATTTATACCTGCAACAGGGAACACTGAATATATTTAGTTTTTCTACCGAAATACGTCACTAAAGTGTTTAGCACATATAACTGAATACATTTTTTTTTCCGGCCAAAATATGTTACTAAAGGTTTTGCCATGTATACCTGCAACAGTGAACGCTGAATACAGTATATTTTGTTTAAAGGTTTTAGCACATATAACTGCAGTGCTGAACGCTGAATAAAATTTGTATTTCCACCAAAATAAGTCCCAAAAGATTTTACCGCATATTACTACAGCGCTGAACAAAACTATTTTTTTCACCGTAATACGTCAATAAAGATTTTACCATATATAACGAAGCACGGAGATGGAGAGGGTCTTCGGATTCCCCTGCACTATACGGACATCTTAAAAATGAACCGCTGCTCCTGACAGGGTCATGGAGCGTCCCGATCATCCAGCATCTATTCTTCCCGCTAAAGGATTATTTTGAAAGTGTGTAGAAGCCACACGGGGCCCCCACGCTGCAGATTTATCTTGGAGACATCATGGAGATTTTACCACATACAACTGCAGCACTAAGAGCTGAATGAAATTTGTTTTTCCACCGAAAAAATTAATAAAAGATTTTACCGCATATAAGTGCAGCCCCTATAGAACGCTGAATAGAATTTTTTTTCCACCAAAATAATTCACAAAACATTTTACTGCATATAACTGCAGCGCTGAACACTGAATGAAATTTGTTTTTCCATTGAAATAATTCACAAAAAATGTTTCCACATATAAGTGTAGCGCTTAACACTTTTTTTTTTTTCCCACCGAAATAAGTCTCAAAAGATTTTAAAGCATATAACTGGAAGAGTGAACGCCAACTATATTTTTCTTTTTCCACGTATATACACCACTAAAGGCTTTTCAACAGAGGGTTAGAGGGTTATAGACTGTCAGAAATTGCTGCAGAAGTGACCTGAGAATATATAATTCTTGCTGGACTGAAATACGCCACTATATGCTTTGACCAGAAAAAAATTAAAGAGTGAAGTGCGTATATATTTTTCTTGTAGTACTGAATAAGATACAAAGATAAAAGCCACTAAAGGCTTTTCAACATAAAACTTGCAGCCCAATAACAAAAAGCTGGAATGACAGAGCTGTCTAATGAATATTTGGATCCCCAAATAATCTTTCCCTGCACTTGTAAATCACTTTACTATCAATGTCCCTAGCCCCTTCTGACGTCTCTCTCTGCACTAAGATGCTGTGAAATGATGCCTCCCTATCCTTTCCCTGCACTTGTAAATCGCTTTTTTAGCACTGTCCCTAGCACCTTCTGATGCCTCTCCCTGCACTAACCTTTCCCTGCACTTATAAAAAAAAAATCTGTCTTTTTTTTTCCACAATCGTTTTTCCACTTGCTGTTCCTAATGCCTTCACATGTCTGTCCCTGCACTCTGAACGCTGGAAAATGTCTGACTGTAAGATGGCCACCATATAAAAGGCTGTGACATCACAGGGCTGGCTGGCTGCTGATTGGCTGCATGTAGGCAGATCAATCTGGGTAATCACGCCTTCCCAGAGTTTCTTGCCCCATGTCCTCTGAAAAAAAAAAAGACATGCAAGCTACTCTCTTTTCCAGAAGAAAAGTAAAACAGAGTGTCTGAAACCAGTTCCAGGAACCCAGCTATTTCTGGGTAACTACCCTTTAACAGAGCTGAAAAAACTTTGTTTGGCTGGCTGAGAGGCCTTGGTTTGGATACTATTTCTCTTATAAAGGGCTCCGAGTATCCAGTTCCTTTGGGATTCTAGGAAAAATCTATGGAAATTAGCACATCTTACATCTGCTGACATCAGATAGGCTTAGGAAAGCTAATTTGAATATCTTTCCCAGAAACCCAGAGGGTCATTGCCTGGCCTACAATTCTTCTCACATGTACAACATATATTAGGCGATCTCTATAATGAGAAACAGTACCTCCAGACTGTGTGTGTATATATAGTGTGGTAAGGTGCAAGGTGTCATATGTGATGGCAGGTACGTGTCACCGAGGTTGCTGGCCTCGGTGAGGTGAGAGCCGGGTTTTTGTCTGCAGCAGCTAGTGCTGTTTTGTCTTTGTTAAATAGCATGGCTGCAAAGCCGATCCGGGCCGGCTCTTACTGGGAGCAGCTAAAGAGTAGGGTGGGTGGCTGCTCCCCACGGTCCAGTCCATGTTTTGGGCTGGATATAAAACGCAGCCAGCAGCTGTGTCGGGGGTGTGATTATCCTGGAGCCTGCTAACAGGGCTGAGGAGTTCTCTGTGCTGGAGGACGGAGCTCAGCAAGGTGGTGTTTCCCTGCAACCTGAAGGAGGAATCGCCTGCGGCTGAACCGACTGCTAGGTGTGAACCCGCACTTAAACCACCCAAGGTGACTGGACCCTGTGTTGGCCTGTTTTTGGTTTTGCCACATGATTTCTGTTGTGTGTGAACTGTCACCAAGAGACTGTTTTCATTTCTGGTGTGCAAGTGTGAATAAAACACTGTTTGATGCACAATCTGGACTCCTTGTTTTGCCTCTAAACTGCACCCGCACCGCTGTCTACCAGAGCGACTCCCACATTTGGTGTCGGATGCGGGCATGCGCAGTGAGGCTGGCGTGAACGCCGAACTTTGTTTGTTTTGCTGAGCAAAAGTTAATGTCATATGTCAAGCCGGCAAAGTTTCAACCCGTGAACCCTGACAAATGGAGGCAGTTGTAAAAGCTCTCGTGGAGGCCAATTTACAGCAGCAGGAGGCCAACAAGCAGCAGCAGGAGACAAACCAGCTGCTGTTGCAACATGTAATGGCGTTGCAAGTCGACTGGAGCCTCTCACCGTGCCCATGATGCCCGGAAAGCGGTCCGTGCGGCGATTCCCAAGATGACCCCCGAGGACGATGCTGAGACCTACCTGGCAGTCTTCGAAAAAGTGGCCGTGAGGGAGAAGCTGCCCCGCGACCAGTGGGCTGAGGTGGTCGCTCCGTTCCTGGCTTCCGGACCCCAGCAGGTGTTTTTCGACTTGGCGGACGACCAAGCGGCCGATTATGACACCATGAAAGGAGAGATCCTGGCCAGACTGGGGGTGAACGTGCTGGTCCGCGCTCAAAGAGTCCACCAGTGGGACTTTAAAACGACTGAGCCCGCTAGGCCGCAGTACTACGATCTGCTGCACAGGCTGCAAAAGTGGCTGCAGCCCGATCTACTGAGTCCCACTGTCATGTTGGATCGCCTGTTGGCGGACATCTTTTGGAGGGCCCTGCCTTATCCCTCCAGCACTGGGTCGGCCAGGCGTCTCCGGTAAGTGCCCTGGAGATGGTCGACCTGGTGGAGCGCTACGAGGCCACCAGAAACCTGCAGGGGAGTCTTGCTGGGAAGGGGCAAGTCAAACCCCGGAGGCCTCCACCCCAGCTCCGACGACCGGCGACAGAGAGACCTGCACGGCATGTACCCCTGCGGATCCGCCTCCCGTGGTATGCTGGAGGTGTCAGGAGCCAGGCCACATCCGGGCCGACTGTCCGCATCGGGATGAGCCGATGGATATGAACTACGGGGTCGTCACTCCCTGTATGCACGGAAGCTGTGCGCAACTGGCACCCGTGAGGTGCAGGACCATAACCACCTGTGTCAGGTAGAGGTGGGAGACTCTCTGGCGGTGGCTCTGCTGGACTCCGGGAGTCTAGTCTCCCTGGTAAGGGCTGCCCTTGTACGGCCTGCATGGAGTATACTGGCCGTAAAGTCGGGGTCCTGTGCATCCACGGAGACCTGAAAGACTACCCCACTGCACTAGTGACTTTGTCCACCGCGGCTGGTAGGTGGACCCACGAGGTGGCTGTCGCTACTAAACTCCCACACGAACTGATACTTGGGAGGGACTTCCCGGTTTTCCGGCGCTGTGGCCGGTAATAAAGGTATCTGAGGGACCCGAGACAGGGGTGACCCTAGTAGAGTGGCCTGATACCCCTGGAAGGCCAGAACCCTGGGAGCCCGAGTCTGAAGGGCCGGCGGTAGGGGTGACCACTGCTCCAGCGGTAGAGGGGGAGACAACCCCACTGGAGTGTAATGGTGGGAGACACGGAGGACTTGCCACCGGGACCTGAGTTGGCAGACCTCAATGTCTCCGGGAAAATTTTGGGACCGCACAACACCGGGACCAAACCCCAACCAGGGCCTGGGAGAATGTGCTGAAATTGATGGTAAACCCCAGAAACCAGGGGCTGAGTTAATGTTCCCACGATTTATTGTTCTGCAGGATATGTTGTATCGGGTGAACCAAATCCGAGGTGAACCGGTTGAACAGTTGGTGGTGCCCACAGCATATCGCAAGCTTGTCATGGAGCTTGCCCACCAACATGTTCTTGGGGGACACCTGGGGTGGCAGAAAACCCAGGACCGCATACTGCAGCGGTTTTATTGGCCCAGTGTGTTCAAGGAGGTAGAAAATTATTGTAAGTCCTGTCCAACCTGTCAGATAACTAGCCCCCAGCCTCATTTCCGTAGTCCTCTGGTACCTCTGCCAACTATTGAAGTACCGCTTGAGCGAATCGCTATGGATTTAATTGGGCCTGTACCAAAGTCTGCCAGGGGCCACCAACACATTCTGGTAGTTCTCGACTATGCCACTCGGTATCCGGAGGCGGTGCCTCTGCGACATACCTCAGCTAGGCTCATTGCCAAAGAGTTAATGGAGATGTTTTCCCGTGTGGGCCTGCCAAAAGAGGTTCTGACAGACCAGGGGACCCCTTTATGTCCAAAGTAATGAGGGAACTGTGTAAATTGTTGCGTATAAAGCAGTTACGGACGTCCGTTTACCATCCGCAAACAGACGGTCTTGTTGAGAGGTTTAACCAAACTCTAAAAAATATGTTAAAGAGGGTGGTGTCTAGAGATGGGAAGGACTGGGACCTGCTTCTGCCCTATCTCATGTTCGCAGTGCGAGAGGTACCCCAGGCCTCTACTGGGTTCTCGCCCTTCGAACTGCTTTATGGCAGACACCCTCGGGGCCTGTTGGATATCGCCAAGGAGGCATGGGAACAACAGCCTGTCCCCCACAAAAGTGTCATTGAGTATGTCGCCCAGATGCAGGAACGAATGGAAAGGGTGTTGCCCTTGGTCCGGGAGCATATGGAGGCAGCGCAACAAGCCCAGAGTAGGGTGTACAATCGTCAGGCTCGGGTACGGGACTTCAATCCGGGAGATCGGGTTTTGGTTCTGGTACCCACCCTTGACAGCAAATTCCTAGCTAGGTGGCAGGGCCCCTATGAGGTGATCGAGAAGGTAGGGAAGTAATTACAAAGTACACCAGCCAGGCGGCGCAAGCCGGAGCAGGTGTACCACGTGAATTTACTTAAGCCGTGGAAAGATAGGGACACAGCCGACGACCACAGCCCCCGGCCAGGGCTTCTAGGTGAAAGGGTCCAGCCCCACAGTTCGAGGCCTGTGAAGCAGTAACCACGGTAAAATTGCAGACAGCCTGTCTTCCAAACAAGTTCAGGAAGTCAGGAGTTCATCAGTCGGAACACGGATGTGTTCTCGGACCTCCCTGGCCGCACGTCTCTCATCCAACATGACATCGTCACTGAGCCTCAGGCCAAGATCCGGTTAAAACCATACCGGGTACCCGAGGCTCGGCGACGGGCCATCGCGGAGGAAGTGCAAGTAATGTTGAAGCTCGATGTCATTGAGGAGTCGAAAAGTGAGTGGGCCAGTCCCATAGTCCTGATACCTAAGCCGGATGGGACGTTGCGGTTCTGCAACGACTTTCGCAAGTTAAATGAAGTATCCAAGTTTGACGCGTATCCCATGCCCCGAGTAGACGAGCTGGTTGAAAGTTTAGGACAAGCCCGTTATTTTTCTGTGCTGGACCTCACTAAAGGGTACTGGCAGGTACCCTTAACGGAGTCGGCTAAGGAAAAACCGCATTTGTTACCCCGCAGGGCCTGTATCACTACAAGGTGTTACCCTTTGGCCTGCATGGCGCCCCGCCACTTTCCAAAGGTTAATGGACATAGTGCTGCGACCACATCGTCGGTACGCCTCGGCCTACTTGGATGATGTAGTCATCCACAGCACCGACTGGGAAAGCCATTTACCCAAGGTGCAGGCGGTAGTGGATGCCCTGAGGAAAGCCGGACTGACCGCTAACCCAAAGAAGTGCTGCATAGGGTTAGAGGAGACAAAATATCTGGGATATGTAATTGGGCGGGAGTCATCAAACCTCAGGTAACTAAGGTAGAGGCCATTCGTAACTGGCCCCGACCGGTCACCACCAGGCAGGTAAAGTCGTTCCTGGGGATTGTAGGTTACTACATGAGGTTTGTGCCCCACTTTGCCACAATAGCAGCGCCATTGACAGACCTGTTGAAGGGGCGAAAGTCTGGGAGGGTTAGCTGGAGTGAGAAGGCGGAGGAGGCTTTCTCCGCGTTGAAGTCGGCCCTGTGTGGGTCCCCGGTTTTGGTGACACCCGACTTCAACAAGGAGTTTGTCGTACAGACCGACGCCTCGGAGGTAGGCCTCGGTGCGGTACTGTCGCAGGAGGTCAACGGGAAGAACATCCCGTTGTCTTCCTGAGCCGTAAGCTCAGTCCCGCCGAGTCCAGGTATAGTATAGTGGAGAGGGAGTGCCTGGCTATCAAGTGGGCACTCGAATCTCTCCGCTACTACCTGTTAGGGAGGAGGTTCCGTCTGGTGACCGACCATTCCCCCTCAAATGGATGAGTCAGGCCAAGGAGAGGAATGCTCGGGTCACCAGGTGGTTCCTATCTCTTCAAAATTTCAAGTTTTCCGTGGAACACAGGGCAGGCCGCTTGCAGGGCAACGCAGATGCCCTGTCCCGCGTCCACTGCCTCACGTGTGTTCACCCCTCAGGGCTGAACAAAGGGGGTATGTGGTAAGGTGCAAGGTGTCATATGTGATGGCAGGTACGTGTCACCGAGGTTGCTGGCCTCGGTGAGGTGAGAGCCGGGTTTTTGTCTGCAGCAGCTAGTGCTGTTTTGTCTTTGTTAAATAGCATTGCTGCAAAGCCGATCCGGGCCGGCTCTTACTGGGAGCAGCTAAAGAGTAGGGTGGGTGGCTGCTCCCCACGGTCCAGTCCATGTTTTGGGCTGGATATAAAACGCAGCCAGCAGCTGTGTCTGGGGTGTGATTATCCTGGAGCCTGCTAACAGGGCTGAGGAGTTCTCTGTGCTGGAGGACGGAGCTCAGCAAGGTGGTGTTTCCCTGCAACCTGAAGGAGGAATCGCCTGCGGCTGAACCGACTGCTAGGTGTGAACCCGCACTTAAACCACCCAAGGTGACTGGACCCTGTGTTGGCCTGTTTTTGGTTTTGCCACATGATTTCTGTTGTGTGTGAACTGTCACCAAGAGACTGTTTTCATTTCTGGTGTGCAAGTGTGAATAAAACACTGTTTGATGCACAATCTGGACTCCTTGTTTTGCCTCTAAACTGCACCCGCACCGCTGTCTACCAGAGCGACTCCCCACAATAGATATAGCCAAGTAACCCACAGTAGTATACTTGGATCTCTTTTTCTGTTTCTCTACAATTTGCCTGAAATTAATCATAAAAAATTCAGGTGAAATTCCAAACGGGTAGAATTGATTTGCTTATCCTTACTTCAGACTCTCCACCATTTTTGGAGCATGCCTTTACACCTGTTCTATTTTATCTATATCTTTTTGTAGGTGTAGTCTCCACAACGGGACACTGTAGGCAATCAATGTTCCAAACCCAGAAAAACCTTTTAGGCGCTTTCCATTATAAAGTTTGTAAGGAGCTGTGGTGCACCTGTTCGACTGCCCCTCCATTTAAATTCCTACTTGCCATGGTTGAACATCGGATGGAATGATCAGGGTGTTCATTCTCAACATTGATGGTCAAAACTCTACCTCTAAATAAGTGTTAAATGTTTTTGGCCAAAATACTTTAATATTACCATAAAAGGTCATGTAATAATTAGAGACAAGCAAATCTCTCAAAATTTGATTAGGATTTGATTCAGCTGAATCAGGTGATAGATTCAATTGAGGTCTGAATCAATTCTGCCTGAATTAAAAGTGCTTCAATTGGCCCGAAAATTTCTGTTTCACACTCTGAGGTCTCATTTGCTTTGTACCTTCCTCTCTCCCCTCTCTCTACCAAAATTCATCCGAATTGAATTATCAACAATTCAGATGCAATTCCAATTTTTACAAAATTTATATTGAATTTGATTAGTTTAGAATCAGTTCACTCCTCTCTACTAATAATAAATATACGAAAATTTCCAGGGGTAAATACTCTTTACTGACAATGTATATGATGTTTATTCCCTATGAAAAATAATAATAATAATAGTAATAATCTTTCCATTATACCTTATCTCTAAATAAGCTTCACTACTGGTTTTGGCTCACAATACCTGATGAAAATAACTGATCAAATAACTGATGTGTGAACACAGCCGAAGATTGATAAAGTATAAAGTGCTAGTGGAGCCTGCTCACTGATCACACAAGGTGGTGCCCCCTTTATTTTGGGTTCTGCAGCAGTGGATATGCTGAGGTCACATAAATACTGGGTGACATCTACCCTTGCTGTGATACAGGCTGCCACTTTGGCAGGTAGCGTTCACACAGATGCTGGATATCCTCCTGTGGTCATTCCAAGCTCTTTCAGCTTGGACGCATAGTGCAGATAAGGTGGTTGTTGGCTACTGTGCATGGGAAATCTGTCTCCCCATCTAGTCCCATACATTCTCAATGGTGGAGTGATCTGGTGATTGAGCTTTTCAGGGGAGCTACTGGAGACCCTGAAGAACACATTGTTGAGAGTGAGCAGCGTGTGGCGGATGTTATTTTGTTAAAACACTACGTCTCCAAACTGATAAAAAAAAAGCCAATAGGGCTGGTTCCACAATGTCGTGGACATACCGAAGGCTGGTCAATGTTCTCTCCACGAATACAAGATGGGAACAGCAACGATAGCTAATAGCACCCCACACCATTACAACTGGTGTTGTCCTGTGTGTCTCCACACTATACATGATGACAGTAGGCGCTCTCCAGCCCTACTATGAACTCTGATGTGGTCATCATTAGTACCAAGCTAGAACCTACTTTCATCACTGAACACTATGATTTGTCATTCATGCGTCTAATTGGCTCTCTTGTAGCACCAGTGCAGACACTCTTGGTGATGATGGGACGTCAGTGGCAAACTCTTCTTAACGGTACATCTGTCCATCTTTACTGTCCAGAATCCTCTCCATGTGTTTGTGTGCCCTCCTCTGTCCACTGTCAACACCACTAGGGATAAGCGCACCCGAACTGTATAGTTCGGGTTCGTGCCAAATTTTGGGGTGTTCGTGACACGGACCCAAACCCAAAAATTTACGTAAAAGTTCGGGTTCGTTGTTCGGCGATTTCTATGGCGCATTTTGAAAGCCTGCAAAGCAGCCAATCAACAAGTGTCATACTACTTGCCCCAAGAGGCCATCACAGCCATGCCTACTATTGGCATGGCTGTGATTGGCCAAGTGCAGCATGTGACCCAGCCTCTATTTAAGCTGGAGTCACGTTGCCCCACACGTCACTCTGCTCTGATAAGTGTAGGGATAGGATGCAGCTGCTGTTAGGGCGAGATTAGGCTGGGATTAACTTAGAAAAAACACTTAATGAAGTGATCGATCTACAGCTGTAAATCATTCAACTTCTGCTAGTTAATTGCTCACTGTTTTCAGGCTACCCAGAGCGTTTTTCTGTCACTTTTTTCTGTCACTTTTTTCTGGGGTGATCGGCGGCCATTTTGTGTCTTGTGGTGCCACCAAGTCCATTAATCCATCAATAGTAGGTTTTTTTTTTTGCTATATCGTACATCAGGGGCTTGGCCGTGCTAATTGTCACCCCTAGAAACTCAGGATAGAATTTTCTATATTTTAATGAGAGGTGAAATTCACTTAAAAAAATAGCAATCCCCTAAATCTGGTGTTCCAGCTGTGGCTAGCCAAGTGTAATACTGTCTGGCAAAGATTTTTTTTTTTTTTTCTGGGGTGAAATTCAATTTCCAAAATAGCAATACCCTAAATCAGTGGTTTCAGCTGTGGCTGGAAAAGTTTCATAGTGTCCGTAAAAGTATAGCTTTTGTTCTGGGTTGAAATTCAATTACCAAAATAGCAATACCGTTTCATAGTGTCCGTCAAAGGATATATTATTTTCTGGGGTGAAATTCAGTTGCAAAAATAGAAATTCAGTAAATCTGGTCTTCTAGCTGTGGCTGGACAAGTAGTTTAATAGTATCCGTCAAAGGATATATTTTGTTCTGGGGTGAAATTCAATTGCCAAAATAGCAATACCGTAAATCTGGTTTTCCAGCTGTGACTGGACAAGTTTCATAGTGTCCGTCAAAGGATATATTATTTTCTGGGGTGAAATTCAGTAGCAAAAATAGAATTTCAGTAAATCTGGTGTTCTAGCTGTGGCTGGACAAGTAGTTTAATAGTATCCGTCAAAGGATATATTTTGTGCTGGGGTGAAATTCAATTGCCAAAATAGCAATACCATAAATCTGGTTTTCCAGCTGTGACTGGACAAGTTTCATAGTGTTCGTCAAAGGATATATTATTTTCTGGGGGAAATTCAGTAGCAAAAATAGAAATTCAGTAAATCTGGTGTTCTAGCTGTGGCTGGACAAGTAGTTTAATAGTATCCGTCAAAGGATATATTTTGTTCTGGGGTGAAATTCACTTGCCAATATAGCAATACCCTGAATCTGGTGTTCCAGCTGTTGCAGGCCAAGTATAAATCTGTCCGTAAAAGGGTATATTACACTCAGCGTGCATCTCCAAGTGCATTTCCTTCCGTAAAAGGGTATGTTACACAACGTGTTAAATTACAATTGCTGAAAGCATAATCCTCGCCGGCCCGTCGCGAGGTAATGGAGGCGGTAAGCTTGATTACATTTTTTTTTTTATTGTTAATTTACACTCAGATGCCACGATGATGTATGAACGCGGCATCTGAGGGGTACAATGACAGGGGCGGCACTATCGCTGCTCCGTGTTATTGCACCCGCTACTTACAAAAAAAAATTCGCTTCGTGACGAAGTAATTCGTCACAAAGCGAATTTTTTTGTGAAATTCGGCGAATCAGCTGAATCAAACTTTTAAGAAATTCGCTCATCTCTAATCATGAGCTTCCAGGATATATAATCTATCTATATTTTACATTTGGAATTATCTCATCGGTATCTCATATTTCCCATTATTTGAGAACTCATCTTCACTTGCTCTGTGTAGCAGATGGTGCTCTGAAAAATTATTTCTATATAAAAATGTGTAATATAATTAAATTTCTCACATCTATTGACATGTTGGTAGCGTGGGTACTTGTGATTATAACAGTGGGAATCGTTATCATGGAGTTCTGTATAGTAATGCAAGGTACTGACAACACCGAAGAGCAGAGCAGGAAGAAATCTCTAGCGCTGTCACATCTATATTGGTATAAGCAGTATATGTGAAATAGGGGTGGAGGTGTCACCACTGTCCAAAACAATAACATTGCCTACAACAACCAATCACTGCACAGCTTTCATTTCTGAAACTGCTCTAGTAAAATGAAATCTGTGCTGGGATTGGTTAGTCTGGACAACAGAAATAGTTTTTCTTACAGTTTTGATAAACGAGGCCCATATAATAGGTCATCTACTGCTAATATCTCCCATTTATGGAAAACTGTGTGACAATCAATACTTATGTCTAGTGTTAAGAGAATTGAAGTTAAACAAAATGACTTCTATCCAAATTTCAAGAAAAATTTGATTTGCCACAAATCCGAATTTCCTGGTACTTCGTGGTAACAAATAAATTTTTCTTGAAATGGCGGTAATAAAACCTCAAATATACTCACCTCATCTATTTGAGCACAAAGAGGCCGTTGCAGCCATCTTGATTAAAGAAAACGCATTGAACACAGCATCTGAGGGGTTAAATGGCTGGAGAGGCGCAATCGCTGTTCCCTGTCATTGCGCCTGCTCCATACAATGGAATGTGATTCATGATGAAGTAAATCGTAACTAATCAAATTTCATGTCGAAGTTCGGCGAAGCAACTTTATCGATTTTTTTATAATTTTGCTTATCTCTACTTATGTCACCACCCATCCTTTCCAGACTCCTGAATAACACATCTAGGTAGCTATAATACAAGATTGCAACCGAGTGGTGTACGCTGAAGCTCCTGGGTTCCACCTTCATAGTTGCCAACAGTCCGAAATTTGCAGATACTGACCTTAATTTTCAGAGAATTCAGGCTGTCCTGGACTGAAAATGAGAGCGGGTTGTAGTATCCACATCCATAAATGGGTGGCCTGGGTGGGGTTGGGGCGTTTCCTGGGGCAGGGCTTATATGCTCCAAATGTGGCATAAGGAGCAATTGGCCAGACGCCTCCATGATCCATGAGCCTACGCATTACTGTCCCTTTCATATTTATAGGTCCTTGTAGTGATAAACGCAGCTCTCACAACAGTTGGTGGTTCTCTCCAAGGTATTCCTCCAGCAGGTTTACAATATTTTTTCGTCCCCTCCAATAGCATTATGTGGCACCCATCTTCCCCTCTTTCTCTCTCCCGTTTAACAGTGGCACCTGTGAAAAAACTGATAATATCTTGCCAGCTCCACTTCTCACTCACTGCACTTCAGGACGTACTCTCAAACCACAATCAGGCTGGTTTCACACGTCCGTTTAACACGGACGTGAACTGTCCGTGGTAAGCTGGGCTGGATTCCTGCTTAGAGCAGGAGCGCACGGCGTCTTTGGTTGCTATGACGCCGTGCGCTTCCTGCCACCCCCGAAGTACAGTAATACACTGGTATAGATCATAGTGTTGGATTTGGAGCTCAGCAAGCTCACACACATACCATGCCTAGCCCACATGTTCAACCTAGTGGTTCAGTGGTTTCTCAAAACCTACCCCAATTTGCCTGAGCTACATGTGAAGGTGCGCCACGTGTCTGCCCAATTCCACAAGTCATGGACAGCTTCCGACGGTCTGGCAATGATGCAGCAGCACTTGCAATTGCCAGCTCACTGACTGTTGTGTGACATGAGCACATGCTGGAACTGAGGGCAGTAGTGGAATACCAGCTGCAACATGGTCGTCACCTTTCTAGTCAGCTTCCGCTCTTCACAAGCGACGAGTGGGCATTGATGTCTGACCTCTGTGAGGTTTTACGCAACTTTGAGGAATCAACACAGATGGTGAGCTGCGATAACGCTATTATCATCGTAACCATCCCACTTCTGTGTCTACTCAAACGCTTACTGTTCACAATTAAGGCGGACGCTTTGCATGGGGAAGAGGTGGAAATGGGGGAAGACAGCACACAGGGTAGCCTGATAGCCAGACCACCCTCAGTTCATCTTTTCAGCACAAATTGGATGATGATGAGAAGGAGCAGGAGACTGTTGCCTCTGCTACAGAGGCTGCATTTCCCGTGACCCTCGCGTTGTATGCATTTTGGACAACACCCATTACTGGTTGTTCACCCTTCTCGATCCCCGCTATAAAGAGAACTTCTCATCTCTCATTCCTGTGGTGGAGAGGACAAGCAAAATGGTGCAATACCAGAAGGTCCTTGAGGAAAAATTGCTCCAAAAATGTCCAGCTGACAACGCTGTTGGCAGAGTACGTAGTTGCCTGGGCAACCGAGAAGAGGAGACGAGGGGAACACACAGTTCCAACAGAGGCAGGGCAACACTCTCCAAGGCCTGGGACAGTTTTATGACACCTCGCCAGCACCCTTAACCTGATGCGCGGTCTAGTGTCACAAGGAGGGAAACATTTTGGTTTGATGGTGAAGGAGTACGTAGCAGACCGTGTCAGCATCCTCAGTGATCCCTCTTACAACGACTGGATGTCCAAGCAGGACACGTGGCACGAACTGGCGCTCTATGCCTTGGAGGTGCTGGACTGCCCTGCCGCCAGCGTTTTGTCAGAGCGTATAGTTAGTGCTGCTGGGGGCATAATAACTGATAAGTGCATCCCTCTGTCAACTGAAAATGCTGACCGGTTGACTCTTATAAATAAAAATGAACAAGGCCTGGATTGCCCCTGACTTCTCTACTCCACCAGAGGAAAGTGGCTGAACATAAAGTCACTCTAAATGTGGCTTTTATGGTGTATTAAATACACTGTATTCCCATGTACCCCTTCCACCACTACAAAGGGTATATTGTTCAATGTTCCTTTTCTCGTCCTCCTCCATCATATCAACATGCTTATTAGGTTGCCCTCGCTGCTAATGTTTTGGAGGGTCAGCTCAGCAGCAGGCCCTCACCCATAATGTTTTTGAGGGTCACCAGCAGGCCCTCGCCCATAATGTTTTTGTGGGTCAGCAGCTGGCACTTGTTTATAATGTTTTAGAGGGTCACCAGCAGGCTCTCATCCCTAATGTTTTAGATGGTCAGATCAGCAGCAGGCCCTCACCCCTAATGTTTTAGATGGTAAGCTCAGCAGCAGACCCTCACCCCTAATGTTTTAGAGGGTCAGTTCAGCAGCAGACCCTCACCCGTAGTTTATTAGATGGTCAATTCTGCAACAGGCCCTTGTTCATAATATTTTAGAGGGTCAGCAGCAGGCCCCCGGCCATAATGTTTTAGCTGGTCAGCTGAGCAGCAGGCCCTCACCCCTAATGTTTTAGATGATTAGATCAGTAGCAGGCACTCGCCCATAATGATTTAGATGGTCAGCTTCGCAGCAGGCCCTCGCCCCTAATGTTTTAGATGGTCAGATCAGCAGCAGGCCCTCGCCCCTAATGTTTTTGAGGGTCACCAGTAGGCCATCAATGATAATTTCAAGGGTGTTCATGATGCCTTCCTTTATGTGTAATAAATGGTGTATTGTAGTGCCAATTCCTTGTAATTTTTGGCAGCCTTCTCACTTAGTGCCTAGGCTTTATAATTGTAGAAGTCCCACTACCTGAACAATTGTACCACAATGTGAATAAGGCCCTCCTTTATGTGATATACAGGTTGTATCGGAGGGCCTCTTCCTTGCAATTTTTGGCAGCACTTGCACTATATATACAAGCAAATATACAGGAAAGAATGTTTCCTATCAATTTTTCCTCTAAAAGCGATTGTATCTTCGGTTTTGAGCGTATTATTGTCAGTCTGCAAAAGTGGCGTACTACTCGGACAACATTGTTCCCAGCAGCGACATGGGAGTCCAAGATGCATCCAGACATCCTCCCCATGCTGTTCCCGAACCATTTTGGTGGTGTTTCCATCAATTTCTGATCTTTTCCTGTGAACCAGACACCCTCCCCTCCTCAGAGCAGGGGGTACCTGGTTTAACTACTACAGGACCGCCTAACGCAGGGATGCGTCCTGCGGGCGGTCCTGTAGCTCTGAGTTGACGCGTCGGCGCGTCATCTCGTGAGAGCCGAGATTTCCTGTGAACGCGCGCGCGCGTTCACAGAGAAGCGCGGCACGGCAGTTCGGCTACAGCCTGCCAGCGATGATCCATCGCTGGCAGGCTGTAGATGCGAATAAAATCGCATCAAACAGCTATATCAGACGCTGTTTTATGAACAGCGTCTGATATAGCTGCTACCTGGTCCTCTGGTGGTCCCATTTTCTGGGATCGACCACCAGAGGACCAGGTAACACAGTAAAGTTGCACCAAACACTACACTAACCCCCCCACCCCCTCACCTATTAACCCCTTGATCACCCCATCTAGACCCCCTGATCACCCCCTGTCATTGATCACACCCCTTGTAAGGCTCCATTCAGACGTCCATATGTGTTTTGCGGATCCGTGATTCACGGATCCGTGGATTCACGGTCGATCCGCGGATCCGATCCGTAGATCCGATCCGCAGATCCTCAAAACACGGACACCGGCAATGTGCTTTCCGCATTTTGCAGATCCGCACATTGCCAGAACTATATAGAAAATGCTTTTCTTGTCCGCAATTGCGGACAAGAATAGGACATGTTCTATATTTTTGCGGAACGGAAGTGCAGACTCGGAAGCGCGGATCCGTAATTCCGATCCGAGCGGGACAAAGTCTGTCCCCATAGAAATGAATGGGTCCGCAATTCCGCTCCGCAAACAGAATTGCGGACGTGTGAATGGGGCATAAGGGTCCCCTATCACCGCCAGTTAGTTAGCTACTTGTTAGGTAGCTAGCGCCCAGCCCACCGCACCGCAGTCACTGATTTGGCAGAGATTTTTCATCCACATTGACCGATGCGAATGAAAAAATCTGTGCCGCTCATTTTTTTTTTTTTCAGCGCAGAGGCTGAACGGAAAAAATCTCATTACCCGTATGCTCAATATACGGAGAATCGCAGAAACTCCTAATGCTGGCCATACGTGTAATGATTATGAGACCCTCAAATGCCAGGGCAGTACAAAACCCCACATGTGACCCCATTTAGAAAGAAGACACCCCAAGGTATTCCGTGAGGGGTATGGTGAGTTCATGTAAAATTTTATTTTTTGTCACAAGTTAGTGGAATATGAGACTGTAAAAAAAAAAAAAAACAATTTCCGCTAACTTGTGCCAAATTTTTTTTCTGTGAACTCGCCATGCCCCTCACAGAATACCTTGGGGTGTCTTCTTTCCACAATGGGGTCACATGTGGGTATTTATACTGCCCTGGCATTTTAGGGGTCCTAAAGCGTGAGAATCCAAATGCGTAAAATGGCCTGTGAAATCCTAAAGGTACTCATTGGTTTTAGGGCCCTTGCATCTTGGCTGCAAAAGTGTCACCATGTGGTATCGCCGTACTCAGGAGAAGTAGGGCAATGTGCTTGGGGTGTATTTTACATATACCATGCTGGGTGTGAGAAATATCGCTGTAAACGACAACTTTTAACATTTTTTATTCAAAGTTGTCAATTTACAGAGATATTTCTCTCACCCAGCATGGGTATATGTAAAAATACACCTCAAAACACATCGCCCTACTTCTCCTGAGTACGGCGATACCACATGTGTGACACTTTTTGCAGCCAAGATGCGCAAAGGGGCCCAAATTCCAACGAGTACCTTTAGGAGGGCATTTTTACGCATTTTTTCTCACGCTTAGGGCCCTAAAATGCCAGGGCAGTATAAATACCCCACATGTGACCCCATTTTGGAAAGAAGACACCCCAAGGTATTCGCTCAGGGGCATAATGAGTCCATGAAAAATTAAACTTTTTGTCAAAAGTTAGCGGAAAGGGAGACTTTGTGAGAAAAACAATAAAAAATCAATTTCCACTAACTTGTGCCAAAAAAAAAATCTTCTATGAACTCGCCATGTCCCTCATGGAATACCTTGGGGTGTCGTCTTTCCAAAATGGGGTCACATGTGGGGTATTTATACTGCCCTGGTATTTTAGGGGCCCTAAAGCGTGAGAAGAAAAATGCGTAAAAATGCCTCTCCTAAAAGGCACTCATTGATTTAGGCCTTTGAGCATCTTGGCTGCAAAGTGTCACACATGTGGTATCGCCGTACTCAGGAGAAGTAGGGCAATGTGCTTTGGGGTGTATTTTACATATACCCATACTGGTGAGAGAAATATCTCTGTAAATTGACAACTTTGAATAAAAAAATGTAAAAAGTTGTCGTTTACAGCGATATTTCTCACACGCAGCATGGGTATATGTAAAAATACACCCCAAAACACATTGCCCTACTTCTCCTGAGTTCGGCGATACCACATGTGTGACACTGTTTTGCAGCCTGGGTGCGCAAAGGGGCCCTAAAACCAATGAGCACCTTTAGGATTTCACAGGCCATTTTTATGCATTTGGATTCTCACACTTTAGGGGCCCCTAAAATGCCAGGTGAGTATAAATACCCCACATGTGACCCCATTTTGGAAATAAGACACCCCAAGGTATTCCGTGAGGGGCATGGTGAGTCCACAGAATTTTTATTTTTTGGCACAAGTCAGCGGAAATTTATTTATTTTTTTTTATTTTGTTTTTTACAAAGTCTCATATTCCACTAACTTGTGACAAAAAATTTTTTTTTACATGAACTCACCATACCCCTCACAGAATACCTTAGGGTGTCTTCTTTCCAAAATGGGTCACATGTGGGGTATTTATACTGTCCTGGCATTTTAGGGGCCCCTAAAGCGTGAGAAGAAGTCTGGAATCCAAATGCGTAAAAATGCCCTGTGAAATCCTAAAGGCACTCATTGGTTTTAGGGCCCTTTGCACCCAGGCTGCAAAGTGGCACACATGGTATCGCCGCATCAGGAGAAGTAGGGCAATGTGTTTTGGGTGTATTTTATATATACCCATACTTTGTGTGAAAATATCTCTGTAAACGACAACTTTTAAAAAAATGTATACAAAGTTGACAATTTACAGAGATATTTCTCTCACCCAACATGGGTATATGTAAAAATACACCCCAAAACACATTGCCCTACTTCTCCTGAGTACGGCGATACCACATAAGTGCCGCTTTTGCAGCCTGGAGTGCAAGGGGCCCAAATTCCAACGAGTACCTTTAGGTTTTACATGGCGACTCACAATTTAGCCCCGCCCAAAATGCCAGAACAGTAAACACACCCCACAAATGACCCCATTTCGGAAAGTAGACACCCCAAGGTATTCACTGAGGGGCATAGTGAGTCCGTCTGAGATTTTTATTTTTTTTGCCAGAAGTTATCAGAAATTGAAACTTTTTTTTTTTTTCTCAGAAAGTGTCATTTTCCGCTAACTTGTGAAAAAATGAAATGATACATGAACTTCACCAAGCCCCTCCGCGAATACTTTGGGGTGTCTTCTTCTAAAATGGTGTGATTTGGGGATATTTATACTATCCTGGCATTCTAGCACCTGAAGAAACATGACAGGCGCTCAGAAAGTCAGAGCTGCTTCAAAATGCTGAAATTCACTTTTTTGCACCATAGTTTGTAAACGCTATAACTTTTACCCAAACCAATAAATATACACTTATTGGACTTTTTTTTATCAAAGACATGTAGAACAATAAATTTAGAGAAAAATTTATATAGAAATGTCGTTTTTTTAAAAAAAATTACAACAGAAAGTGAAAAATGTCATTTTTTTGCAAAAATTTCGGTCATTTTTGATTAATAGCAAAAAAAGTAAAAATGTCAGCAGCAATGAAATACCACCAAATGAAAGCTCTATTAGTGAGAAGAAAAGGAGGTAAAATTCATTTGGGTGGTAAGTTGCATGACGGAGCAATAAACGGTGAAAGTAGTGTAGTGCGGAATTGTAAAAAGCAGGGCTGTGGAGTCGGAGTCGGAGGCAATTTTGGGTACCTGGAGTCGGAGTCGGAGTCGGCAAAAAATGGACCGACTCCGACTCCGACTCTACTAGATTTAAATTGGAATTAAAAAAATTGGAATAAAAAAGCAAGTTTAAATGTCCCAATTCAGATAAAGTTATAATTAATTACTTCTCTACTGTAAGAATAAAGGCCAATGCATGCAGTGCGTCACGTTACCGCTAAACACAGACATTAAGTGACCGTGAAGAAGCATGCTTTTCATATGCTTTACTATGCAGTTAAAGGGACACTGACAGGCTGATATATCTGCTGGTATTCATCAGAGGATTAGGAATACAACTAGACGACTGTTACCCCCAGTTGAGGTTTACTTGTGTTTAAAAACGTTTTAATCAATATGCAAATTCTCTACCTTTGTGCCCAAGGGGCAGGCGCACATGTAGAGTACTGGCAGCACTAGACAGGACTAGGTAGCGAGGAGGAAGAGAGAAAGCTGGCACAGCCTCAGCATAGCCAGACGAGGCTGCTGCCAGCACTCTACACGTGCGCCTGCGCAGGAATTCAGCGCTCGGCTAGCCTGAAAAAAAGGCCAGTGCAGTGAATAATAACGAGGGGAACAGCGCTGGGAAGCTGTACTTCGGGCGCGGCTGAGCACAAAGCCGCAGGAGACGCTGCCCCATTGGGCACAAATATAGTGAATTTGCATACAGATTAAAATGTTTTTTAAACACAAGTACAGCTTAACTGGGGGTAACATTAGTATAGTTTTATTCCTAATTCTCTGATGAATACCAGTATATATATATCTTTAGCTGGAAAATCAGCCTGTCAGTGTCCCTTTAAGGAGCGGCAATACTTACACTTTCCATTGTCTTGTGGTCTGCTGTTACAGGGAACCCATGGTTATCCTAGCCTCTCACTGATAACTGATTAAGGACTGGAGACACTTGTATAAGTGAAGGGAATGGATGGTCAATAGTTCAAGACTGAAGCTGTAAACCATTTGAAAAACTGCTATCATTCAGCTAAGGCTATAAAACATGTAAACTCAGATTGTTAGCTTAAATTCTAAACATGACTATGGGATTCTACTAGGAAAATCATGTTTTAAAAAAAATGCCCCTTCCCCTGCCCCTTCCTGGATCCTCCCACTGCTCTATCTTCAGCAGAAGATCAGCACACAAAGGAGAAGGCAGCAGCTTCTGCTCAACTACCTCTCTGTGCTAGAAGAGATTAGAAGAACTTGGTGGAACAGCTTCGTATTTGCATATTAAATACAGAGGAGTCGGAGTCGAGGAGTCGGAGTCGGAGTAGGAAGTTTCAAAATCTGAGGAGTCGGAGTCGGAGTCGGACAATTTATCTACCGACTCCACAGCCCTGGTAAAAAGTGGCCTGGTCATTAAGGGTGTTTAAGCTAGGGGGGCTGATGTGGTTAATGCTCGGGTTCTCCTATTGACTTCCATTGTGCTCGGGTGCTCTGCATCCCGAGGTGTTCTACTCTAGCACTCGAGCTCCCTGGTGCTCGACCAACACTAACTTATGACCAATTTTTTTTGCAATTGACCTGTCATGGTCATGCCAATATGGGGGTATCCAATCAATCTAAATCCAATCAGTATTTGGTGTGACCACCCTTTGCCTTCAATACAGCATCAGTTCTGCTAGGTTGTTCCAAACATCTTGGAGAACTAACCACAGATCTTCTGTGGATATAGACTTACTCAAATCTTTCTGTCTGTTCATGTAATCTCAGACAGACTTGATGATGTTGAGATCAGGGTTCTCACTATGTTTTTGTGAATAGTTGTGTGGAAACAAGGCCAAAAGAATATTTGGCTGCAACAGAAGGCAGCTTGCCAAAGGACTGTAGAGCGGTACACTAATTACAATGAGTGTCTGCAAGCAACAGTGAAGCATAGTGGAGGTTCCTTACTAGTCTGGGGCTTGAACTGAAAATTGGTTCAAGATTGATGCTGTCCTCAATGCTGAGAAATACAGGCAGCTACTTATCCATCTTACAATACTATCAGGGAGGTGTTTGATTGGCTCCAAATTTATTCTGCAGCCGGACAAAGACCTCAAGCATCCAGCCAATGTCATTAAGAACTATCTTCAGCATAAAGAACAAGAGGTCCTGGACTTGATGATATGGCCACCACAACATGCACAGAGTGACTTGGGTCCGCCCTCGGTGCACCTAATTGCTCATTTGCATATGCATTAATAATACTCTCTCTCTAGAATGAAGCAACAGATCACTAAGTGAAAGGTAGTATTACATTGCAGTAAAAAAAATTCTGACAGACTTCCTTTTAGATTATTTTATGCTATCACTTGCTATTATCATACTAATTAGAGATGAGCAAAGTTTTAGAAAATTTGATTCTGCTGAATCGCCGAATTTTATACAAAAATTCTCTTTGTGACGAATTACTTGTAAGTAGCAGGTGCAATATCAGGGAGCTGCGATCACGCGGCTCTCCATTATTGTACCCCTCAAATGCTGCTTTCATACATGATCACGTCATCTAATTGTGTAAAAACAGTGTAAAATTAACATAAAAAATGAAATCAAACTTACCACCTCCTTTTGCTCGTGATGGGTCAGCTGCCATATTGCTTGAAGATCTGGCGCAAAATCTTGCATGCTCCAAGATGACGTCATCACGCCGCCCAACGTTGTGACGTCATACGTCACCATGAAAGGGGTTTCGGCCAAGATCTTCAATCAAGACGGCAGTGGCCGGTCCATCGTGAGCAAATAAAGGAGGTAAGTATGATTTATTTAGTATTTTTACACTATTTCAGGTTAAAAAGATTCGCTACCACGAAGCAAGAGGAAATTCGGCTTCGAGGCAAATTTATCCTGAAATTCGCGTTTAATGCCACTTCGGTGGATTCGATTCGCTCATATCTACTAATTATTATTAGCAGCATATGCCCTTGGTTACAGATAAAACAGCAACAGAAAAAGCTGTTCTCAGATAAACATTTATACCTTGAATAGAAATAATAATTTTAAAAAAAGTTGGCGATAAGAAGGAAAAATTCTCCTGGGGAGTTGTAGTCTCGGCTCCGGCTTGCGCAGGAATAACCCGGTGAATTATAAATATACATCAATTATTAAAAGAATCTGCATGTCAGACAGCGTACACTATTCCCACCTTGGTTGGCAGTTTTAAGTACATCGTTTTATTACAACTTCTAAGAGAGACGCATGCTGTGATATCCCGGCTCCCGGTATTATCTATACCCTAACCTCTGAGGAAGTGGAGCTGCCATATTTTTCTCACGCGTCTTAAGCCACAGGTTTAATTCCCCGGTGTGATCAGGTGTTTTTCTCTCCGCCATCTGTGTGCAGCGTCTCAGCTGCTTTTAGAACATGTGTATTATAATGAGAGTTGCTGCTTTTTCAATTATGCTAAGATTTTTATCAGGATGCTTTTACATTGTTTTATTCAGTTCTGTGAATACGCTCTCTTAGATTTGCCTGCTTTTTAAGCTTTTTTTTTAATTTATTTTTCTTTATACTGTTAATTCCCTGGGTTATTGAGTAATAGATATCCCTGTATCCTTCACGTTTAGTAGGTCTGACTGTTATCTGTATAATGTATAAGTACCAATATATCCTATCAACCCTCCAGGTACCTGCACCTTTCCCTCTCATGCTACGTTCTCACAGGTTGCGATTTGCAAGGGAGAATAAAATCCATGACAAATGTGCTGCAAAAACGGCACGAGTTACGTGCAGATTAGGGGCGTAATTTGTTGTTGATTTCACTAAGGGAGAAATCTGAGGTGGAAATCGGTAGCATAAAGTGATATGCTGCAGATTTAGGCTGGGTCTATATGCTGATTTTGGCCTTGCAAGTAATTAAAGTGAATGGGGGTCCTGTTGTAACCCACAAGATGTTGTGACCACAACCCCTAAAAAAATCAAACACCCTCAAATCCACTTTACTACTAGAGTAAAAAGTTGGGGATTTTCCACCCAATGCATTATCCAATGAATTTTTAGTGCATAATAAAGAATTCATATTCATACGCAAGGAAATATATTGGGCGCACCTTCATTTAAACTGTGACTAGTGCTGTCTTCTAAAAAAGTTACGATAGAGGAGTCTGGACATTTCACCTTCTAGACTTCATATACTAGATATTTGAATGAAGTTCCATGGAGCACCAATTTGAGATACAATCGCTAAATGTTCTTGGGCCCTTAAAGGGGTTTTTATATTGATGGCCTATTCTCGGAAAAGGTAATTAAATCCCGGAACCCTCGCGATCAGCTGTTTGAAGTTGCAGTACCCCAGTACAGGGGGTATATTCAAATGTTATGTAATATATTATATTACCATGCTATGTACTACACCCATGATAGTGTGTACCAAAGCTGGCTCAGGCCTCAGTAGGATGTTAGTTGAGAGCTGGCCCCACCCCTAACCTTTGAGGTAGATAGTGAGACTTCCAAGGGGAAGGAAACAAAGTCATTGTGCTCCTTTTCCTTGGGACATAAGTTCCAGAGACTAACTGATTTCTGTGAAAGTTAGAATCTGCATGGCCAAACATAGGAGTCCACAAGGTAACCTGCAACTATAGCTAACCAGATTTTGCTGCTTGTGAGGGATTATAGTTAAGACACCCATCACACTTAACCATGTCCTGGCCAGATGTGCCTCTAAAGTCCTGTATCCCACCGTGGACATTACAGCCATTATTGCCAGAGTACTATTGCCTGCCATAGATTCTATTGAGAGAGATTTTAATGAGGTAGAGAGGAAGGTGGGCAGTAAGGTGGGCAGTACAGTTAAACTGTGTTTTGCTATAGTTGGATGTACTATAACCCCTATTTTGCACCGCAGTAAAGAGATACATTTATTGTTCTAACTCTGTCCTGGTTTTCTGACTTCTACACCAAACGCTGGCCATTGCACTCTACACACCCTGTCTTGTACCCATCTAAGCACCTAACACCAAGGGTACCCGAGCTACCATCAGGCCAGAGTTCCAGAATCCGAGTGTGCCCTGAGGGAAAAAGGGTGCCCCCTTGTTATGCTATACTGGCCCTAGCGAGCAATGGTAAGAAGACAGACACTGTGATTGACTGTAAGCCACAGCCACTACCACTCCCATCCTCCAGTCCAGCTCCTCACGGATCGCTGGAAAAAGTCCTGTGCTTGGTATTGCAGCCCAGGCCCATTAACTTATATGAGACTGGGCTAGGCAAGTAGGCCATGTGACCAATTAATGTAATTTCACTGGCCTAGGAAGAGGCTGCAGCACTCAACGTACAACCATGGCCTCTTCAAACAGCTAATTGGCAGGTGTGCCAGGAGTACCTATCCTGAGGACAGGCCATCAAAATTCAACTTAAATTCTATGCAGTGTGAGAGGAGTGACTTCAAGTGTAATGTTCGCTACCAGGTTTATTGAAATAGTGACCGTGTTGCAGCTCCACTGCATTTGTAATATGGCAGAAAATATTACAACTTCAGTTAGTGAATGAAGAGGTCTAAGCAGAGAATCTAAGAGTTCTGTGAAGCTTTTATTTTTCACTGGACATATTTTAGTATTAGAATGTTGAACCTTTTTAGACTTTTACTTTTAAAGGTCCAAAATCCTGCACTGATTGTCTTTTTTAAATACATCTTTATAGCATTCATAGGCATTTTAGTTTATCTAATACAAAACTCCAACCCTCCTACATAGAAGTCAATTTAAAGGCTTTGGACACTTATGGGGACATTTTTTTAAATTATTGCATTCTACTTACTTTGGGCTAAAAACTAGAGGTGAGCAAAGTTTTGAAACTTGGATTCAGCAGCTTTACCGAAATTCATCAAGAAATTCAATTAGTTACGATTTACTTTGTCACAAACGATTTTCATTGTGTTGTGCGGGCGCAATGATGGGGAATGGCGATTGCGTCACCCCCATAATTTAACTCCTCAGATGCCATGCTCAATGCTGATGCGGCATCTGAGACATACTGGTGCTCAGGGGTTAATCTGGGGTTAAAATTTTTTTTATACTAACCTTATCCACTGGATTGCGGAGAGGCCATCCGCTCCAGTCTTGATTAAAGAAAACCCGCCAAAGGACCTGCGGTGAATGTAAACTTGTCACTAAGTGATCATGCTGGCCACACCCGGTGACATCATCAATGATGACCAGCGTGATCACAACCAGGTAACATCTTCATGCTCGCCACAGGTCCTTTGGTGGGTTTTCTTCAATCAAGATGGAAGCGGTTGGATGAAGTGATTATAATTTTTATTATTTTCAGCCACCATGATAGGCAAAATTGATTTGTTACCACGAAGAATGAGGAAATTGGGATTCGTGGTGAATCAAATTTTTCCTAAACTTTGTATCGAATTCCACTTAAGATGCTTCGATTTACTCAACACAACTAAAACATTTCTTTATTTGGATTTTGAACAGTTTATCTTCTGCAAATTTCATTTTCACTGCATCTGTAGATTGGTGCTTTTCAGTAAATCTGTCAGAGAGCTACTCTAGTGGCTTCACCTGTAGCCCTAATCTCTAGTTCCCTAGCAGCTCAGAGTCATAAACACTCATTTAACCACCTGACAATTCTGCCAGAGCACAGCAGTCCAAGCTTTCACAACAGCACAACGTCAGCAGAAGATATCACAGCTAGAAACAGCTAGAGTCAGGAATAAACAAATCTGCATTTACTTTCACTTTCTGGTGCATTCACTGCCATCCCGAATTCTAATAGCAATATCTCCTAATGTAGTGGAGCTACTACCAATCTAGAGATATGAACAGCTAAAGCAGCCTTACCCCCTCCGCACTCTAGCAGAACTGTTAGGAGGTTAAGCTACTTTTTTCAGTTTAATCATAATTTAATTTGAATGAATGTTTATGAGCTGTAGAATGCCATAATAATAATAATAATAATTACAAAACAAAGATGTCCATAGCCTTTAAAAGCTAACATGCAACTAAAAGTAGCCACCACTAGAGGGAGCTTAATGCATAGTGTGCTATCATAGAGTTTAAGGTGTAAGTGCAACGGGCCGCCCTCTGCGGCCCTAAAGATGACCCGAGTACCCAGGTGTAGGAATGGCCGAGTGGTATAGGGTGGCCTAAAATGTCCTTTAATGTTTTGAGCGAGTGTCACGGTGCTTCTACCTGGATACAGCTGGAACCCCAGGCATTGGCTCCAAAGAAGACAAATAGGGGGTAGTAAGTGAGGGATGTAAGAAGTAACTTGAGTCCAGACCTGGTATGAAGTTCAATGGCAGCTTTACTTTGCATAAACGTTCTACAAAACAGTTTACAGACTTTGTCTTGGTCCCAGCAGGCTTTAGCATACACTTTGGCAGGCAAACTAAACTCTGCTACATCTGTTGCTCTCTGGCTCTGTGGTACTGACAGGCTGACTTGGTAACTTGGCTTCTTCCTTATGCTGCAACTTCTCTTTTTGGAGTTTGTCTCTTAATTAGACCAGGGAAATCTCTTCCTGGCTCCTGAGGCTCCAAACTATGGCCTCCATATCCAGCAGAGCGGGAGGTGCTTTGGCTGGCTTGATTTTGCTTGGCCTGGGCACATCCAGCAGAGACATGCCCAGCACTTTCTTCCTTCCCCTAGCTGGGGGTAAGCTAGACTGTCATTAGTCTTGGACCCACCCTTCCTCCAGGAAGTGGGACTCGCCCACTCCTCCACAGAGGGGGTTTAGAATGGAATGGAAAGCTCCATTCTATGTACCTGTAGCTCTGCCGTGTTTGCTGCCACCTGCTGGTGAACCAAGCATTTTACACGTGAACAAAAACAGTTTAAAAATAGAAAATGCACACTGTTTTGACCTTAAATAAATACACATGATGACTAGTGTTGATCGGGCACCAAAGTGCTCGGGCCAAACACATCAGGATGCTCGGGCGCTCTATCGAGCACATGAGCATAATGGAAAATAATGGGAGAACACGGGCATTAAACCAGGCACCCTCTGCTCTGAAGAGGGGAGGGTACCTGGTTTATAGGAAAAGTTCAGAAATTGATGGAAACAACACTAAATTTGTTCGGGAACAGCATGAGGAGGATGTCTGGATGCATCTTGGACTCCCAGGTCGCTACTGGGAACGATGTTGTCCGAGTAGTACGCCAATTTAGAGACTGACAATAATACACACAAAACCAAAGATAAAATCGATTTTAGAGGAAAAATTGTTAGGAAACATTCTTCCCTGTATATTTACTTATATATAAAGTGCTAGTGTTGTCAAAAATTACAAGCAAGAGGCACTCCGATACAACCTGTATATCACATAATGGAGGGCCTCATTCACATTGTGGTACAATTGTTTAGGTAGTGGGACTCCTAAAGCCTATGGACTAAGTGAAAGGGCTGCCAAAAATTACAAGGAAGCGGCACTCCAATACACCCTTTGTTACACATAAAGGAGGTCATTATACACACCCTTGAAAAATTATGATTGATGGCCTGCTGGTGACTCTCAAAAACATTTGGAGGGCTTGCTGATCTGACCATCTAAAAGATTAGAGGCAAGGGCCTGCGGCTGAGCTGACCCTTTAAAACATTAGTGTTAAGGGCCTGCTACTGAGTTGACCCTCTAAAACATTATGGTTGAGGGCCTGCTGCTGAGCTGACCCTGTAAAAGATTGTAGGTGAGGGCCTGCTGGTGAGCTGACCCTCTAAAACATTATATATGCGAGGGCCTGCAGGTGAGCTGATCTGTAAAACATTATATTCTAGGGCCTGCATGTGAGCTGACCCTGTAAAAGATTATATGCGAGGGCATTATATGCGATGAATAAGCATGTTGATATGATGGAAGAGGAGGATGAGAAAAGGAAGATTCAACCATATACCCTTTTTTGTGGTGGAAGGGGTGCATGGGAATAAAGTGTATTCAGTACATTATAAACAACACATTTAAAATGCCTTTATGTTCATCAGAGTTTTTTTTTATAAGAGTCAACCTGTCAGCATTTTCATTTGACAGCCGGATGCTTACCTGTTATAATGCCACCAGCAGCACGAAATACCCGCTCAGACAAAACGCTGGCGGCAGGGCAGGCCAGCACCTCCAAGGTGTAGAGCGCCAGTTTGTGCCACGTGTCCAGCTTGGACATCCAGTAGTTGTAAAGCACTGAGGGATCACTGAGGACGCTGACATGGTCTGCTATGTACTCCTTCACAATCTTCCAAAACTTTTCCCTCCTTGTGACACCAGGACGTGCATCATGTTGAGGGTGCTGGCGGGGTGTCATAAAACTGTCCCAGGTCTTGGAGAGTGTTGCCCGGCCTTTGTTGGAAGTGCTGTGTGTTCCCCTTGTCTCCCCACCTGGGTTGCCCAAGGAAGTACGGACTCTGCTGCCAGCGCTGTCAGATGGAAATTTTTGCAGCAATCTGTCAATAAGGAACTTCTGGTATAGCACCATTTTGCTCGTCCTCTCCACCGGAGGAATGAGAGATGAGAAGTTCTCTTTGTAGCAGGGGTCCAGAAGGGTCAACACCCAGTAATCCTTGTTATCTAAAATGCATATAACACGGGGGTCATGGTAAAGGCAGCCTAACATGAAGTCAGCCATGTGTGCCAGAGTACCAGTGGGCAAGACTTCGCTGTCGTCATCAGGAGAATGACTGCCCATTTCCAGGCCTTGTTCATTTTTATAAGACTCAACCTGTCATCATTTTTAGTTGACAGGCGGCACTAAATACCCACTCAGACAAAACGCTGGTGGCAGGGCAGTCCAGCACCTCCAAGGCATGGAGCGCCAGTTCGTGCCACGTGTCCAGCTTGGACACCCAGTAGTTGTAAGGCACTGAGGGATCATTGAGGACACGTTCTGCTATGTACTCCTTCAAAAATCTTCCAAAATGTTTCCCTCCTTGTGACAATAGGCTGCACATCAGAGTGAAGGTGCTGGCGGGGTGTCATGACACTGTCCCAGGCTTTGGAGAGTGTTGCCCTGCCTCTGTTGGGACTGCCGTGTGTTCCCCTTGTCTCCCCTCCTCGGTTGTCCAAGGAACTACGTACTCTGCCAACAGTGTTGTCAGATTGAGATTTTTGGAGCAATTTTTCAACAATGACCTTCTGGTATTAAAACGTTTTGCTCGTCCTCTCCACCAGAGGAATAAGAGATGAGAAGTTATTTTTGTAGCGGGGGTCGAGAAGGGTGAACAACCAGTAATCATGTTGTCTAAAATGCATATAATGCGTGGGTCGCGGGAAAGGCAGCCTATCATAAAGTCAGCCATGTGTGCCAGAGTACCAACAGGCAAGACTTCGCTGTCATCATCAGGAGGATGACTCTCAATCTCCTCATCCCCTTCCTCCTCTTCTGCCCACCCACGCTGAACAGATGGAATTAAACTTCCATGGGTACTACCCTCTGTAGAAGAGGCAACCGCCTCCTGCTCCTCCTCTTCATCGTCCAATTTGCGCTGAGAAGACGAACTGAGGGTAGTCTGGCTATCACCCTCTGTAATGTCTTCCCCCATTTCCACATTGTCCTTAATTGCGTTGTCCATAATTGTGAGCAGCGAGTGTTTGAGTAGTCACAGAAGTGGGATGGTTACGCTGATAATAGCGTTATCGCCGCTTACCATCTGTGTTGATTCCTTAAAGTTTCTTAAGGTCAGACATCCATGCCCACTCCTCGTTTGTGAATAGCGGAAGCTGACTGGAAAGGCGACGGCCATATTGCAGCTGGTGTTCCACTACTGCCCTCTGCTACTCACAAAGCCTGGCCAATATGTGGAACGTCGAGTTCCAGTGCATGACAACAGCCGGTGAGCTGCCAATTTCAAGCGCTGCTGCAGCGTTGACAGACTGGCTGAAGCTGTCGATGACTTGCGGAAATTTGCACACACGCAGTGCACCTTCACCAGTAGCTCAGGCAAATTGGGGTAGGTTTTGAGAAACCACCTAACCACTAAGTTTAAGACATGGGCTAGGCATGGGATGTGTGTGAGCTTGCTGAGCTCCAAAGCTGCCACCAAGTTACGGCCATTATCAGACACACCCATGCCTGGTTGTAGGTTGAGTGGCGAGAGCCATAGCTCAGTCTGGTCTCTGCGGCGGTGTGCTGTTTGTCCCCTAAGAATATCAGCCTCAGCAGGGCCTGTTGCCGCTTCCCCACTGCAGAGCTACACTGCTTCCAGCTACCAACTGATGGATGACTGGTGCTGCACGTGGATAATTCAGAGGTGGAAGTGGAGGAGGAGGCGGAGGAGGAGAAGTGGGGGTTGGAGACACTAACGTAGGTGTTAGTGGAAAGAAACCCTGATCGACGTAGGGCCCGCAATCCTTGGCGTTGGTAGCACCTGTGCCATCCCAGGGTATGACTCACTCTCGGACTCCACAACGTTCACCCAGTGTGCTGTCAGGGAAATGTAGCATCCCTGGCAGAATGCACTTTTCCATTTGTCTGTGGTGAGGGGCAACTTCCCAGTAACTGCGTTGGTCATGGCATGTGTGATGTTACGGGACACATGTTGGTGTAAGGCAGGCATGGCACACCTTAAAAAATAGTAGCGGCTGGGGACTGCATAACGCGGGATGGCCACCGACATCAAGCTGCGGAAGGCCTCAGTGTCCACAAGCCTAAATGGCAACATTTCCAGGGCCAGTAATTTGGAAAGCTGCGCATTTTTTAGTGCTATGGCCTGTAGGTGGGTGGCTGGGTATTTGATCTTGCGTTCAAAGGCCTGGGGTAAGGATATTTAGATGCTGCACTGGGACATGGAAGTGGATGTGGTCGCGAAGGTCAAGGGCCAGCATGTAACATAGGGGAAGAGGAGGCAGGCAATACTCCCACTTATTAGGGTGCTAGAATGCCATGTGGGAGATCATACTGGTGGTGGTGAGGTTGCTAGTGTTCACGCCCCGGCTCATTTTGGTACGGCACAGGTTGCAAACTACTATTCTTTTGTCGTCCGCACTTTCCTCAAAAAAGCACCATACTGCGGAACACCTACCCCTTGGCAAGGGAGATTTCTGCAAGTTGTGCTCCGTGGAACAGTTGCGGGCCTGTTTGGTGTGGCCCACCTTCTCCCTTTTGCCACCCCACTGCCTCTTCCAGCCTGTTACGGTGCTGCAGATCCCTCGGAATATCCAAGTCTGGGATCACTTGTTTGCCCAGACTCTCCATGGTGGGAGAAAGGAGGATCAGGGTGAGGATTGTGTTGATTAGACTCCTGGCTACTGAGACTGGACTTGGTGGAGGACAGGGTGGTGCTTAACCGACTGGAAGCATTATCTGCTGCAACCCAACCGACCACCTGGTCGCACTAATCTGACTTCAAGACTGGTGTCCTGCACCGCGCTGCAAACTGGGACATGAAGCTAGGTATCGTGGATGATTTTTTTTCTTGTGCTCTGATAGCAGGCACAGTTTCAACGCGAGCAGGGCCACGGCTTCTGCGTGCACCATAAGCATCACGGCCACTTCCCCATCCCTTACTGCTCACCTTCTTCATTTTAAATGCTATATATGCTTGAAAATATGTCACACGTACAGTAGCATAGGATTTGGAAGTGTAAGCGCAAAAAAATAAAAAAAGGTATTTGGGATGTGGAAACGTCACACATAACATATCCCACAGATAATGTCAATGCTGTCCCCCGGGGCTAATAAAAAATTTACAGGGAATGTCACAGATATTTGGGATGAGGAAATGTTATACAGTGAGGCACCACAAGTAATGTCACTGTTCGCAGCATCTACGGAAAAAGTACACTGTATGTCACAGATAAATATTTTAACCGCACACGGTACACTGAATATAGTCCCCTGGTAATGTCACTGTCAGAAGCGGACACCATCTATTGAAAAAGTACACTGTATGTCAATGATCAATTTTTTTCCTGCATACTGGAGATGTACCCCTGGTAATGTCACTGATGTCACTGTCAGAAGCAGACACCGTCTATTGAAAAGTACACTGTATGTCACTAATACATTTCTTTAACGCACATGTTACACTGGAGATTTGCCCCTGGTAATGTCACTTTCAGAGGTGGACACCGCCTATTGACAAAGTACACTGTATTTCACTGATACATTTTTTAACTGCACACGGTACACTGGAGATTTACTCCTGGTAATGTCACTGTCAGAAGCGGACACCGTCTATTGAAAAAGTACACTGTATGTCACTGATAAATTTTTTCAGTGCACATGTTACACTGGAGATATGCCCCTGGTAATGTCACTGTCAGAAGCAGACACCATCTATTGAAAAAGTACACTGTGTGTCACTTATAAATTTTTTCAGCGCACACGTTACACGGCAGATGCAGCGCAGCTAATGTCACTTATCTGCAGCGGACACTGTCTATGTAAAAAGTTCACTGGATGTCACAGATATTTTTGGGATGTGCACACTTTATACAGGAGATTTGTCGCAGATAATTTAACTGTCTGCAGCGGCCTATTGGACGCTATTTAGCACAGGATGCGCACAAAATATATATTGCTGCTGCCACACACAATAGTCCTTAAAAAGACTTTTGGGTCTATAAAGTTTTAGCAATTTAGTGCAGGTTACGCTAAATATATATATTGTTGCTGCCACACACAATAGTCCTTAAAGGGACTTTTGGGTCTCTGAAAAGTTTTTTAAAATTAAATTAGTGCAATATCACGCCCTACACTGCCTGTCCCTTCCTATGCACAGCTCTCCCTGACTAAGACTGAGCCGAACACGCGCCATCGGGTGCTATATAGCACCCGATGAGGCGTTCCGGCCAGCGAATCACTGAAATGCCAGTAACCAACATGGCTACGGCATTACAGTGAGAGCAGTACTTACCTGCACGTTTATTGGTGGGGAGGAGACTCGAGCATTGCGCTCGAGCACATGCGGTACTCGGCCGAGCCCTGCCATGTGCCGATCGTCGAGATGCTCGAGCCGAACTGCTGCTTGGCCGAGTATGCGCAATCAACACTAATGATGACATGAGGTTAACCATTAAAGACAGTAGCGGGGTGCCACTCTAGGTTCCTGCCATATGAGTAGGTTGTCTATTTACAATTTACCCTTCTCGGTAATAAGCAAAGAAACAAAAAGACTGCACAATACTCCCGTTTTGTGTGGATAACGGACCCTAGTACCACCAGAAGCGGGGGGGTGTCATGTACTGTAATCCCTCCATGATGCTATGAGACGCCTGCAAATAGACGGATGGCTTCATCCTGTATTCCCTTCCAAGCAATAAGGTCTATAAATAGCTTTTCGCACGGTCACCTTGATGTCTGAACTGGTAGCTACATAATTTTCCTTGGCAATGCACAAGGCCTTAGAACATACACAAATTAGGAGGAGGAGGCAGTGCTCTCCCCTCTCTCCAGGAGGACTATTCCCTCCAAACACATATTAGCAGCGGGTTACCCTTGATGATGTTAGATCTGCTTGTGACTTACCACTTGGTTCCCCTTGTATAGCAATAATAAAATACAATATAATACCTAGGCTTTCTAGCTAACACAAGGTAACATAAGAACTATTAGTATTAAACGTCCTCAGAGGCAGTCCATATGAGCAATGAAGTAAGGTACTAGCTATCTGGCTAACTGTATAAAATGCAAAGTTCCTTTGTAATCTACGGGAAATAATGTCATTATTTGTAATCCACATGGGTAGAAGAATAGCAAAGGTACTAAGAACCTTTTTAAGCAAAGGGGGCTCCCAATTAACCTGAGAAGGGGGGAAAAAAGGAAATTGTGCATAACCGTATGCAACTTGGAGGTAGTTCCAGTTGGAGGTAGAATGGGGGAAAGCTAACGGTTGGGGGGAATCCTAACAGACATGTCTATCTAGGTGAGGACAAACGGGGGCAACCAAAACAAATAAAATGCCAACATGTCCTCACCCGTCAGGAGTAGTTCATGCCGTGGCTCCCATCAGTTCTTGGTATTCTTCCTGAACACTGGTGGAAAATGAAGAGGAGCTCTTCAGAGGAATGAACTTAGATCCTCCTCACTGCTGCTGCTGAAACTCGTGAGAGGTTGTTCCTGCCTCTGGTAATCCAGCCGCGCTGCTGTAGTGAAGCTCCACTGCCCTCTTGTGGATGATCTAGGAAGTGACCGGGTGGTCACACTTGTCATGGTAGTCGCGAATTTCTGCTTGAGTAAGCCGGATCCTCCTGCCATAAGAAGTGGGTACAGGACCTCCGGCTGCAAGGGAGCTGGTAGGTGATCCTCCTGTCTTAGAGGTAAATCCTGGAAGGCTCTCTCCATCCCTGCGGCCACTTTCCATGGTAACTGATAGGTTACAACCTTGGGACTGTAAGTAAAGGTAGAGGCTGATAGACATCCCATCTGGCAAATTGGTGGAGGTGGCAATCCAGGGATAAGTAACTCCGGCTTTGGTTGTGGTTTGGTCTTTCTTGAAAGCGTAGTACTCTGTCTGCGGATTCTTGTAGGCCAGCGCCAGCCGACACAGGGATTGCTCCTGACCCCTTCTCGGGTCTCCATATGAGCTGCGACACCCGATTCTCTTGCATGGCAAAGTGCAGTTCCGGCAGGTCATTGCCGTATAGCATTTTCACATTAGCGTTTTTCTTTTCCGGCATAGAGTTCCGTCGTTGGGGCTCTATGCCGGAAAAAAACTGATCAGTATTATCCCCATGCATTCTGAATAGAGAGAAATCCGTTCAGTATGCATCAGGATGTCTTCAGTTCAGTATGTAAAAGTTTTTTAGACAGGGAAAATACCGCAGCATGCTGCCGTATTATCTCCGTCGAAAATTCCGGAACACATGACGGAGTGCCGGATCCGGCATCAATTCCCGTTGACTTGTATTAGATCCGGCATTACAAATACCGCAACAACGGATCCGTCCTTCCAGTCTGTGCATGCGCAGACCTTTAAAACTGTGAAAAAAAATCAAGACGAATCCGTCTCTCCATCTGAAAACGGAGAGACGGATCTGTACTTGCAATGCATTTATGAGACGGATCCGCATCCGGATCCGTCTCCAAATGCATTCAGTTGTCATGCGGTATGACGGAACCGGCTGGTAGTTCCTCACACCGCAAGTGTGAAAGTAGCCTAACACAAACTGGTAATAAAGGAGGAGCTTGAGATGAGTCCTCATTTCCTTTCTTTACACTGAGCTGTTCCCTCTGGGAAAGGGCTTTATTTTCCCGCTCTAGGGCTGGGCATTTTCCTGCTCTTGAGGAGCAAGAAGAAGTTACGCCATCACAGTCAAAGATGTCTGATTAACCCTTCGGATGCCGGCGTGCAAATGTCCTTTAATGTTTTGGCTCCAAAGCAGACAAATAGGGGGTAATAAGTGAGAGATGAAAGAAGTAAGTTGAGTCCAGACCTGGTATGAAGTTCAATAGCAGCTTTACTTTGCATAAAGTTCTCCAAAATGGTTTACAGACTTTGTCTTGGTCCCAGCAGGCTTTAGCATAAACATTGGCAGGCAAACTCAACTGTACTACATCTGTTGCTCTCTGGCTCTGCTGTACTGACAGGCTGACTTGGTTGATTGGCTTCTTCCTTATGCTGCAACTTCTCTCTTTGTAGTCTGTCTTAATTAGGCCAGGAAAATCTCTTCCTGGCTCCTAAAGGCTCCAAACTGAAGGAGCTCTGGCTGGCTTGGCATTGCTTGGCCTGGGCAAGTCCAGCAGAGACGTGCCCAGCACTTGCTTACTTACCCTAGCTGGGGGTAAGCTAGACTGCCACTAAACTCGGACCCACCCTACCTGCAGGAAGTGGTAATCGCCCACTTCTCCACAGAGGGGGTTTAGAATGGAATGGAAAGCTCCATTCTATGTACCTGTATCTCTGCAGTGTTTGCTGCCACCTGCTGGTGAACCAGGCACAGTACACGTGAACATAAACAGTTACAAAATAGGAAATGCACAGTCTTTGGTCCTGAAATAAATACACATGATGACATGAGGTTAACCAGTAAAGACAGTAGCGGGGTGCAAAGGTGGTAATGCCACTCTGGGGCATTACATAAGCTCCTAAGCTCCCTCTAGAGGCGGCTGCAGTTACCTAGTATGTTCTATTTTAACTGGAAGTTTTATACTTGCATTATTAGTCAAGGGGTGGAGTGGGTCACTATGAAATAACTAGTAGCCAAAGGTGAACATCCGAAGTGTGACATAACTTTGATGCAATTTTTATTTTACATAATGACCCTTTCTATGGGGGTTTAGCCATAGGAGAGTAGAAGTAGCAGCCCAAAAACACTACGGTTACATAAGAAGATTCCAGTATTATAAATGGCACATGGTAGGTGGGTGGCCCTATTGCAGATTTTGCAGTGGTGCTCAGGAGCTTCATGTTACGGTTCTACCTCTTGTAACAGATGTGTGCTGTGGACGTTGGTAGCAGTACTTGCTAAATGAACATAACATTTCAGAAAATATTCATGAGGAATTTCTAGCTCTTAGCCGTGCATCTGTAATGCTGAGAGATTCTTTACTGTGACTTGAGCCATTGGCAGTCATTGAAGCGTCTTGTTTTTGGATCATCAGGGACTGAATATAATCTGCTTCCTCCACAATCCCCGGTTGTGCCGACGTCTGATGCACTACAGCTGCACGCTACTAATTGTTTCCATCCCTTATCTATCATATCTGCAGAAGAAAAATGCTTCTCAGGCTCACCAATAGTCTATCTGTCTGTAAATCATGAGATGGATTCCCCAAATTATTCTGTGCAGTCTCTGTGTTTGGTTAGATATCACAAATTCACATGGGATAAATAGAAAAGCAATTTTTTGGGTGGTTGGGTTAAGCAAATGTTGAGTAGAATTTCAATAAAAGATATCTGCACTTGTCACACTTGTAGATATATAAAAGTTTCGGCCCATTCACACTCCACACCTTTTTTGTGGTTATTAAATTTGTTCTTATTCATTTTGATGGACAATTGTTGTTATTAAAGGGTCTCCTTTTTCCAGAAACAGAGCCACCCTTGTCCATGCTGCAGTTCAGATCCATTCATTAGAATACTGCAGTACCAGACATGGCCAATAGGTGGCAATTAGTGTGGGGCGGGGGGGGGGGGGGTTGCCGGTGTTGGGGACATTATTTTTTTTAAATAGTTTTCAAATATATTCTCTTTCACAGAAGAGTGGACTGTACAGGATATGGAACCGTGTCTGCTTAGTACATTCATTGATAGGCCTTTGCACAAGTCTCGGTAACCTCGAAATTCTAGATTTCCCATTACTAATTACTAACCGGATCAAGTTGTTTACACATAGAAAGTTGCGACTGATTCTTGGATTGGAATAATAATGTATCATTATCACATCTGACATGTAAAGAAAAATGCAGATGAGACATGGGAAATTCATTATAGCTGCAGAAAGATGCAATGCATCAATGTGTAATTGGGTTATTATGCCGAGAAGAATCTGAGATTGAAAAATTATTGAGTAAGTGTAATTAACCCGCGTTGCACAAGTCTAAAGTAATGAACTAATGTTAAAGCAGGAATAATTCACAATTTTGCTGAAGCCAGCTCCTTTTTGTGACGATATCATAGTTCGGAGGATCTAAGTATGCCATTGGCTCATCAAACCCTCAAAGTCGAAGCCAGGCTATGTCACCCTGCTATTTTTGACTTAACTCTTTCCCTCCACCAGTCATTTTTTAATGGTAAAAAAATGCTCAGAATGCAGTCAAAATAATAGTAACCTTGAGAAAACCCTGAAGAACCCCATTATAAGTCAATGGAGCATGTCAGATGCTGTTCTACTATTTTGCTGTTGTACAGTATGCGTAACTCCTTCACCTAATTGGCTGCCATGTAACGGCAAAGCCCCCTTTGGTTGCATATATTAAAACTTCATTTTTCAGTGAGGGCACATATGAACATGGGACCGACACAGATGCTTTCAGCTACCAAGAGCGCATACAACAGGTCAGCCAGTGTCATAGGGACAAATCTGCTGACAGATGTCCTTTAATGGTACAGTCCATAGTGGCCTAGGCCATTGAGGAAGTTAAATGCTTGATGATATAAATAAGTATATGCTCCATTCCCTTGTGGTACAGTATAGTTCCAGGATAAGGAGGATTTGGGCATTTTTGACCAATTTACCAAGCCATAAATCAGGCCCTGTCTTGGGGTTTAAAAAGAACACCTGATATTGTAGTGCCAAAATGAGGGCGTATAAATTTCTAAGTTTACCCACTGGACAAATATGCTTCACACGGGGAATATTTTTGTGGACATATAACTTACAATAGCAGCAAATTCCTCATATTTTGGTCTAGTAGGGTGATACATTTATAGTTATTAACATTACCTTCTTAGTACACTCAGAGTACAGTATTTTCTGAGCACCTATAATCTGAGCACCTACTTAAAGAGGTTGTCCATTTTCTGATATTGATGACCTATCCTCAGGATACTTAAATGGGAAGGAGCAGTTGTAGTTACACTCTATCCAATTCACTGTTGCAATATCGACGGTGAGCAGGTAAACGGTGAAGAGACCTTAGTGGTGCATTCTCTTCAAACAGTTGATCGATGGGGATGTTGGGAGTCGGACCTCCACCGATCGGATATTGAAGACCTATCCAGGTCATCAATTTTGGAAACCGGACAACTTCTTTTTGATCCATGTTTTGCCCATACCCACACACTGAAATTACCAGCATTGTACTGTACAGTGAGCGGCTGAGAACTGACTTGGTCCCAGATTCAGATTTTTGTAAATACTACTTCTCTCTATGACTGTTCTGAGAACAGCCACGCAAGTATACATCCTGGGAATCGTAATTTTACCACAACTGGAGTGCTGGAGGTTAGCCATCACAGCTCTAGAGCTTACCCTACAATAGCCCTCCACCATAACAGGAAACTAGAACTGTTACAAGCATGTGACAATTGAGTGGCCCCGCTACATATTTAGCATCAGGGCTCAAGAGCAGAATAGCAGCTTTACCCAAAATGCCTTGCTGGTCATAGAGAACTGGCTATCAAGTGACCCAATGTACTGTAGTAGTCATGTTGGGGCAGTCTGTGTTTCTTCATCCCCATATGCGCAATCAGCTTCCAGCAAAGTGCTAAAGGACAACACTCACCCTCATGCCTGACATCTGTGTGGTTGTATCTTTTGGTAGTTAGTCTTAGCTGCCACCAAAGACCATACCCTCCATTATTTCTCAGGCAACTTATGTTGACCAGCAGCATCAGACTGCCCCTCAGAGTACCAGAGGATCCTCCGGTAGGCCCAAGCTCTGGTACCATAGTGGGCCCCAAAGGTACAGGAGAAAAAAAACAAACATTTGGAGCTGCTTTTGGAGCCAATCACTTGGCACTAGGTCTATTTCTTTGACTCAAACCAACTTATTGATAATATGGGGGTTGGGCCCCACAAATAATTTCCTCTGGTGGGCCCAAGAAATTCCAGTCCGACACTTTTGACCAGAGAACATCTGTTTAAAAAATATATTTAAAAAAAATCTAAGATGGCCATTATCATTTTACGTGCTTTAATTTGCCAAACTAGGGAGTTGAATCCTCCTCTACCTGATACAATTCAAGAGACTAAGCTTCTAAAGACATTTAATGGTGTTTAGTGCCATTAAACAGGTACACACTCATTAGAGCCCACCAGGGTATATGTTTATAGGGCAATAATTGCGTGTCTCAGGAGGAATTATTTATTTTAATTAAACAGCCGTGATGTGTATTCCTATGCACAACAGTTGAGGAAATTGGAGAAGACAGGTCCGGAGAAAAGGAAAAGAATAGTTTCATTTTGAAGAAATAAAGCTATATCTAAATGGGTAAAACAGTATTCATTCACCTAGGGAAGTTACAGTTAGATTTTCAGTTAACGGTCCCAAATAATCCTCAGAAAGTGGTTGAAGTCAGCGCTATGTGACTGTGTAATTGCCTGAGGAAGGGATCGGTTTGGTAAATAAAAAAGTAGGGACTGGCTGGTAATAAAATGCTTGTTAATTAAAAGTAAAAAAGAAGTCACTAACTTCGGTAGCGTTGGGTAGCGTCCATTTTTTTCCTCTCCACCTAAACTCTTCTTCACCAGAATTCATGAGCCTCTGGTTGGGTATCCAGCATCCAGAACAACACCAAAAGTTGAGCACATTTTATTGTGCTGTGTTCCATGTACTTTACAGGGTAACAACCTATGTTACATTATGTATGTCTTTTTCTTTCGAAGGCTATGTGAAGGACTGTCAAGTTCTTCCACACTAAACTCAGGGCTACGGTTACTGTATAGTGTAGCATTAAAGCAATGCATATATTTTAAAATTGTCAGCCGAACACCTGTTACCGAACGCGCCATGTATATATTCACTCTGTTTGGCCAAGTGTGCATGGGCTCTTAAAGGGAAGAGTGGAGTACATTACCGCTAGACACTTCTTGTGGTGGCTTTTATCCCCAAGAACAAAAGCATTAGGCATGTTGAAATCCAAGTATCTTTTTCTTCTCTTTCTGCCATCTGTCATTGGGGGGAAGTCGGGAGACTACCATACACACTTGATGGTCTAAGGTGTGTGGCCATCTTAGGATTTTGTTAAAGTTTAGGACCCCAATTGCACTATATACTGTCCTCTGTCTGACTGCAAAATGATAAAGCGGAAGTGAGTTTAGGCAGTTAAGTTTAACATCTGTCATGGGTGAACTGTTTGAAGGGTGTCTAAGAGATGCTATCTTGGAGTACCACAATGAAAATAAGCAAATAACGCTATAACAGCATGGCTTCATGAGGGATCGGTCATCTCAAACTATTTTAATCAGTTTCTATGAGGAGGTAAGTTCTAGACTTGACAGCGGCGAATCAATGGATGTCGTATATCTGGACTTCTCCAAAGCATTTGACACTGCACCACATGAAAGATTAGTATATAAAATGAGGATGCTTAGACTAGGGGAAAATGTCTGTATGTGGGTAAGTAACTGGCTGAGTGACAGAAAACAGAGGGTGGTTATTAACGGTACACACTCAGATTGGGTCACTGTCACTAGTGGGGTACCACAGGGGTCAGTATTGGGCCCTATTCTTTTCAATATATTTATTAATGATCTTGTAGAAGGTTTGCACAGTAAAATATCAATTTTTGCAGATGACACTAAATTGTGTAAAGTAAATAACACGGAAGAGGACAGTTTTCTGCTACAGAGGAATCTGGATAGATTGGAGGCTTGGGCAGAAAAGTGGCAGATGAGGTTTAACACTGACAAATGTAAGGTTATGCACATGGGAAGGAATAATGCAAGTCACCCATACATACTAAATGGTAAAACACTGGGTAACACTGACATGGAAAGGGACCTAGGAATTTTGGTGAACTGCAAACTAAACTGTAGAAACCAGTGTCAGGCAGCTGCTGCCAGGGCAAATAAGATAATGGTTTGCATCAAAAGGGGTATAGATCACTAGTCAGACCACACATGGAGTACTGTGTATAGTTCTGGGCTCCTGTGAACAAGGCAGACATAGCAGAGCTGGAGAGAGTTCAGAGAAGGGAAACTAAAGCAATTAGGGTTGAGGGAACCCGAACTGTAAAGTTCGGGTTCATACCGAACTTTACGCTTTTTCGCACCCAGACCCGAACCCGAACATTTCCTTAGAAGTACGGGTTCATTGTTCGGCGATTTCTTCCTGCTTTTTGAAAGGATGGAGGGCAGCCAATCAGCAAGCGTTTCACTACTTTGCCCTAAGAAGCCATCACAGCCATGCCTACTAACAGCATGGCTGTGATTGGCTAAGTGCAGCATGTGACCCAGCCTCTATATAAGCTGGAGTTACGTAGCGCCGCACGTCACTCTGCGGATCTTAGTGTAGGGACAGGTTGCTGCCGGTGCTCTCAGGGAGAGATTAGGAAAGAAATCTGTTGAACTTGGTGGTGTGAAATCTTCAAGCTACAGCAATTATTGAGGGAGGGTGCTACTGCTATCCTACATTTTTCTACCCCTCCCTGAGCCCAGTGATACTGTAAAATATATTTTTTTAAATCCATCTGTTAGGGCTCTTTCACACTAGCGTTTTTGTTTTCTGGCATAGAGATCCGTCGTCGGGTCTCTATGTCGGAAAAATCCTGATCAGGATTATCCCAATGCATTCTGAATGGAGAGAAATCCGTTCAGGATGCATTAGGATGTCTTCAGTTCAGGACCGGAACAGTTTTTGGCCAGAGAAAATACCGCAGCATGCTGCGCTTTTTGCTCCGGCCAAAAATCCTGAACACTTGCCGCAAGGCCGGATCCGGAATTAATGCCCATTGAAAGGCATTAATCCGGATCCGGCCTTAAGCTAAACGTCGTTTCGGCGCATCGCCGGATTCGACGTTTAGCTTTTTCTCAATGGTTACCATGGCAGCCAGGACGCTAAAGTCCTGGTTGCCATGGTAAAGTGTAGTGGGGAGCGGGGGAGCAGTATACTTACCATCCGTGCCGTCAGTGACGTCAGGGCGCCCTACACGCATGGATCACGTGATCGCATGGATCACGTGATCCATGCGCATGGGGCGCTCTGACGTCATTCTGGAGCGCCCCAGGAGCCGCACGGACTGTAAGTATACCGCTCCCCCGCTCCCCACTACTACTATGGCAACCAGGACTTTAATAGCGTCCTGGCTGCCATAGTAACCTGAAAGCATTTCGAAGACTGATCAGGATCCTGATCAGTCTTCTAATGCTTTCAGGCGACTTGCATTCTGACGGATCCGGCGGGACGGAAGTGCCTGCCTGATCCTCAGAACGCAAGTGTGAAAGAGGCCTAACTGAGGTGGGGGTCGGCGGTCATTTTAGCAACTGCAGTGTCCTTGGAACTGCATGTGACCTGCATGTGTGCCAGCCTGCCAGGGACATCAGTCTAATCCTTTTTTGGTAGCTCAGTGAAGGAAAAATTCCTTTTTTTCTGGCAGGTCAAGTCCCCCTACATTACCTATTTTATAATTTAGGGGTGACATAGTGCATTTCTGTAGTTGGGGGCAAAAACCTGTATTGTGGTTCACAGAGCAGTTTTGCATACACCGCACAAATACCTATTTTAAATTTCAGCAGTGAAATACTGCATTAGTTTATTTTGGGGAAAGAAACCCGTATTGTTGATTCACACAGCACTTGTGCATACACCGCACAATAACCCATTTTAAATTTCAGCAGTGAAATACTGCATTATTGTATTTTGGGGAAAATAAACCCGTATTGTTGTTAAACAGAGCAATTTGGCGTACAACGCACAAAAACTTATCTTAAAATTTAGCAGTGACATATTGCATTTCTGTAGTTTGTTGCAATAAACCCTGGATTTGTGCTACATAGCAGATCTGAGGCCTTCCCTGTCTTTCAGTCATTTAAAGTAACCTTTTGAACTCCGCATTTACATAGTTAGTTGCAAACACACTGGTTTTGTGGTAGATAGCACATTTGCGGTGTACGCTGCATTTCTGACAGTCAAATTAAACCGTTAACTTCTGCTTTTACATTGTTGGTTTGAAAAACCTAATTTTTGGTGATAGTGAAGTAATTGTATTGAATTGCTCCGTTACACTGTTGTGTGACCTAAAGAAATGTATTACTGTTAGTGAACTTAAATGTTGACTATTGGCAGTTAAATGCAGCAGTCTCCTATGCTTTTTGATGACTCTGCTGGCAGGGTTTCCCAGGGCCATAACCATAGTCCTGCACCAGAAGTAGAAGAGATTGAGTGCACAGATGCCCAACCACTTAGGTTTGAGGATGAGGACAGGGGAAGACAACCGCAGCACGTCTCTGATGATGATGAAACACAGGTGCAAACTGCTGCGGCTTTCTGCAGTGTGCAGACCGACAAAGAGGGCAGGGGTGAAGACTGGGTGGAAGATGATGTTGAGAACGATGAGGTTCTACACCCCAAAATATACCACTTAAATCCATGTTTTTAATGGGTGGTGAAAAAATAATATTTTTTTAGGCCAGGAATTACCTTTGCGGCCTGTGCTCCATATGTGTCGGGGACAATAATATAGTTAATCCTTCTGGGAGTTCAGGGGTTGAGATATTCCAATTTTTTGCTGTCAAGTAACCCTGCACTGCATAGGTGACAGGGACCGAAAATTTGAACAATCTTCTTTTAAATTGTTTTTTGCAATATTACCATTTTTGCCGGGTACAAACTCCTGCTCTGCATAGGTGACAGGGACCGAAAATGTGAATAATCCTCTCTTAAATTATTGGGTGAAATATTACAAACCCCTGCACTGGATAACTGACAGGGAACTTACAATTGGTGGTTACATTGTTGCATGACATAAAGCCTTTTTTGGCTGTGAAGCCAAAGGTAGTCGCCAACAACAAGTTTTTTATTTTTTATTTTTTTTAATAAATTGGGGTAGACCCCAAAACATTGGGAAATATAAAAAATAAAACAAAATGTAAGTGCACAATAGTATAACAATGGTTGGGTGAGGCCCAAACAAGTCCTGTGGGATCCATGCCTGGTTCTTTTTAATAAACGAAAGCTTGCCCACATTGTCTGCGGACAGGCGGCTGCGCTTGTCTGTGATAATGCCCCCAGCCATGCTAAACACACATTCAGACAATACGGTGGCTGCAGGGTAGGCCAGCACCTCCAAGGTGTAAAGGGCAACCTCAGGACATGTGCCCAATTTGAAGACCCAGAAGTTGAATTGGGCAGACCCAGTGGCGTAGCTAGAAATGATTGGGCATCACTTGAATGGGGCCCCCTCCCCCAGTAATTTTTGCACAACCCCTTCCTTTCATGCCGCCATTCCTGTGGCTACTAAAGATCACTCTCTCAGACCAGGCCCAGCAGCTGTTCTATTCGTTTTCTACACTGTCTGTACTGCCACTGTATATAATTTCATTGTATAATACTGTTGAGGGGGCCCTGACAAAGTCTTTTAGTCCTCTTCCTCCTTCTCCTGTATGGCCTATTCTAGGTCAGGGCCCCAAAGCAGTAGCTTCCCCTGCTGCTACGCCCCTGGGCAGACCCATCAGTCAGTACGTGTACTGTTCCACCATGTTGCTGAAATGCTGCCTCCTGCTAAGACGTTCCATATCTGCTGGTGGTGCTGGTTGTTGTGGCGTGATGACAAATCTTTTACACATTTCGCCCATGCTAACCCTGCCTTCTGAGGTGCTGGTGGTGACCCAGCTGCTTTGGCGACTTCTTCCTTCTCCTCCTCTGGCTTCACCTTGTGCTTCCACTGAGTCCCCGGTGTCAGGTGTGAATGCCATTAGCAGCGTGTCTACTAGCGGGCGCACCTTCCTATCACGCTCCAGTGAGGGAATTAAGGACAGCACGTTGTCCTTGTAATGGGGATCCAGCAGGGTGGCCACCCAGTAATCAGCACAAGTTAGAATGTGGCTATCATTCAGTGGCCGTTTGGCAGGCACTGCACCATGTAGTCGCTCATGTGCGCCAGGCTGCCCAGAGGCAAGGACAAGCTGTCCTCTTTGAGGAAGGTGTATTGTCTGTGTCCTCTGTATCCCCCAGCCATGCTCCAGTGATGCCTGTGAGCTGGCTTGGGTGCCACCCTGCTGAGAACACGGTTCCTCCTACTCCTACTCATGCTCCAGAACTGTGTGCTAGCTGGACAATTGTGTTCTAGGCCAGGGACTATGTTGGTGCAGGAACAGACCCTCCGTGCCACTTGTATTTGGCTGACCTTAAGTTAAGGATAAGGAGTGTACAGTCGTGGCCAAAAGTTTTGAGAATAACACAAATATTAGTTTTCACAAAGTTTGCTGCTAAACTGCTTTTAGATCTTTGTTTTAGTTGTTTCTGTGATGTAGTGAAATATAATTACACGCACGTCATACGTTTCAAAGGCTTTTATCGACAATTACATGACATTTATGCAAAGAGTCAGTATTTGCAGTGCTGTCTCTTCTTTTTCAGGACCTCTGCAATTCGACTAGGCATGCTCTCAATCAACTTCTGGGCCAATTCCTGACTGATAGCAACCCATTCTTTCATAATCACTTCTTGGAGTTTGTCAGAATTAGTGGGTTTTTGTTTGTCCACCCGCCTCCCGAGGATTGACCACAAGTTCTCAATGGGATTAAGATCTGGGGAGTTTCGGTTTGATCCCCGAGCCACTTAGTTATCACTTTTGCCTTATGGCACGGTGCTCCATCGTGCTGGAAAATGCATTGTTCTTCACCAAACTGTTCTTGGATTGTTGGAAGAAGTTGCTGTTGGAGGGTGTTTTGGTACCATTCTTTATTCATGGCTGTGTTTTTGGGCAAAATTGTGAGTGAGCCCACTCCCTTGGATGAGAAGCAACCCCACACATGAATGATCTCAGGATGCTTTACTGTTAGCATGACACAGGACTGATGGTAGCGCTCACCTTTTCTTCTCCTTTTCTTTTTCCTGATGCCCCAAACAATCGGAAAGAGGCTTTATCGGAGAATATGACTTTGCCCCAGTCCTCAGCAGTCCATTCACCATACTTTCTGCAGAAGATCAATCTGTCCCTGATGTTTTTTTTGGAGAGAAGTGGCTTCTTTGCTGCCCTTCTTGACACCAGGCCATCTTCCAAAAGTCTTCGCCTCACTGTGCGTGCAGATGCGCTCACACCTGCCTGCTGCCATTCCAGAGCAAGCTCTGCACTGGTGACACTCCGATGCTGCAGCTGAATCCTCTTTAGGAGTCTATCCTGGCGCTTGCTGCACTTTCTTGGACGCCCTGAAGCCTTCTTAACAAGAATTGAACCTCTTTCCTTGAAGTTCTTGATGATCCTATAAATTGTTGATTGAGGTGCAATCTTAGTAGCCACAATATCCTTGCCTGTGAAGCCATTTTTATGCGACGCAATGATGGCTGCACGGGTTTCTTTGCAGGTCACCATGGTTAACAATGGAAGAACAATGATTTCAAGCATCACCCTCCTTTTAACATGTCAAGTCTGCCATTTTAACCCAATCAGCCTGACATAATCATCCCTAGCCTTGTGCTCGTCAACATTCTCACCTGAGTTAACAAGACGATTACTGAAATGATCTCAGCAGGTCCTTTAATGACAGCAATGCAGTGGAAAGTTTTTTTTGGGATTAAGTTAATTTTCATGGCAAAGAAGGACTATGCAATTCATCTGATCACTCGTCATAACATTCTGGAGTATATGCAAATTGCTATTATAAAAACTTAGGCAGCAACTTTTCCAATTTCAAATATTTATGTAATTCTCAAAACTTTTGGCCACGACTGTATATAGTTTTGTTTGTTTATATAGTTAGTTTAGCTGCATTATAGTTATTTTAATATGTTTTTAAGTAAATTTGTAAATAGTGTGTTAATGTTCCTTGTATAGTTTTTGTTTCAATATATAATCAAAAGTCCTGATAGCCGTGGAAATGTTAACCGACAATATAACCAACAAATTCAAAAGAATTATTTGTCTCACATGCAGCTCAGGCCGCATGGGTCCCTGAGCAACAATAAAAGTGAACTTGTGCCACCAGAATATAAGTGTTGGATTAACTGAATTGATTTTCACTGTCTGGTGTTCAGGAATTTCTGCACCACCAAATTCGGCACATGTGGCAGGCAGGGGATGTGTGTCAAACCGGCTAGGCCCAGACCTGCTACGAGATTTCACCCATTATCGCACAACACCAGGCCGGGCTGGAGGCTCAGTGGCACCAATCATCGGTCTGTTGTTCCATGCCTGTCCACAGCTCCTGCATGGTGTGGGGTTTGTCCCACAAACACACACGTTTTAAAACAGCCCGCTGTTGTTTCCCCCTGGCTGTGCTGCTGTTTGTGGTGAAGGTGTTACGCTGAGCGGATGAGGAGAAGGTAGAGGAGGAGGAAGCCGAGTAGGAGGAAGAGGAGACAACAGGAGGAAAAGAGAAATGCCCTGCAATCCTCGGGGGCGGAAGGACATTTGCAAAAATGCTATCTGCCTCTGGGCCAGCCGCCACTACATTTACCCACTGTGTTGTTAGGGAGATATCACTTTCCTGCCCGTGCTTACCACTCCACGTATTGGTGGTTATGTGGACGTTGCCACAGAGTGCAGTGCTGGGAACCATGTACTGTGGGACAGCCACCGCCATAAGGTTTTTAAAACTCTCCACTAGACAGAATGACAGCATTTCCAAGGATCAGGAATTTTGAAATCCAGACATTCACAGCCAGGGATCGCGGGAGGGTAGGGGGGTACTTCCTCTTTCTCGCCAGTGTTTGGGAGATGGACAGCTGAACACTTCCATGGGATTCTGTGGAGATGCTTGGTGACTTTGAAAGATGTGGTGGTGTTCCTGCCACATTCTCTGTTTGCTGGGTGACAGGTGCCACTGTCACTCACTTGGGCTCAGGTTTAGAACGTTTATGTATTATTTTTCTGTATTTTATGTTATTTTAAGACATTTCCCTATCCACATTTATTTGCAGAGCAGTTGTCATGCTCTTAGTCACATTTTGCTGCCTTTTCCAGCCCTCTAGACCTTTCCAGGGCTTTTTTACAGCCATTTTAGTGCCCAAAAGTTGGGGGCCCCATTGAGTTCAACTTTTTTGTGAAGTTCGGCCAAACCCGTCGAACCCGAACTTCCAGGTGTTTGCTCAACTCTAAAAGTAATAGCTGGAATGGGTGGACTACAGTACCCTGAAAGGTTATGAAAATTAGGGTTATTCACACAGACAACATGAGGGGAGATCTAGTAACTATGTATAACTATATCAGGGGTCAGTACAGAGATCTCTCCCATCAACTATTTATCCCCATGACTGTGACTAGGGGACATCCTCTGCGTCTGGAGGAAAGAAGGTTTCTACACAAACATAGAAGAGTATTCTTTAGCTCTCTGCCTGAGGAGCTGGTGATGGTGAGTTCACTAAAAGAGTTTAAGAGGGGCCTGGATGTTTTTTTTGGAGCGTAATAATATTACAGGCTATAGCTACTAGAGAGGGGTCATTGATACAGGGAATTATTCTCATTGCCTGATTAGAGTTGGGAAGGATTTTTTTTCCCCTAAAGTAAGGAAAATTGGCTTCTACCTCACAGTTTTTTTTGCCTTCCTCTGGATCAACTTGCAGGATAACAGGCCAAACTGTATAGACAGATGTCTCTTTTTTCAGCCTTATAAACTATGTTACTATGTTACTATGTATGTTACTAATACTTTCAGGCTGAGACTTTCATTGAGTCCAATGGCTTCCACTGTTACCTCTATACTGATGAAACTAAAATCTAACTCTCTAGCTCTGATGTCACTTTCCTTCTATCTAGAGTCACTGTGGGTCTTTCCGCTACATCTTTATTCTTCTCTTCCTATTTCTTCAAACTCAAAAAGGAGAAAACGGAATTCGTCATCTTTCTAAAATGTCATTCAGCCTCCCTACCAAAACTATCCATTACAGTTAACAGCAATATGCTTTCTCCAGTCTCACCGGTCTACTGTTTGGGGATAACATTTGATTTTTCCCTGTCCTTTAAGCTGCATATCCAAACCTTTACCACCACCTGTCACTTTCAGTTCCAGCTCCTAAAATGTTAGTACATGCCCTTATCATCTCGTGCCTGGACTACAGCAACATCCTCCTCTGTGGCTTCCCATCTAGCACTCTCGCACTTCTCCAATCCATCCTCACCTTTGCTGCCTGGCTAATTCACCTCTCCCCTTGTTTCGCCTCTGCCTCTCCCCACTGCCAATCCCTTCACTGGCTCCCCATTGCCCAGCCAATTCAGTTCAAGATACTAACAACTTTTGTCTATAATATGTCCATTCCTTACATCTCTTACTAGCTTTCACAATATATCCCAAATATCAGATCCTCATAAGACCTCCTTTTTTTTGCTCTACTCTTGTATGTTCATGGCACAGTTGTCTACAGAGTTTCTTGTGTGCATCCCCCCTACTTTGGAACCTACTAGCCCACCACATCAGACTCTCCCCTAACATTCAAACCTTCAAAAACAACCTGAAAACCTACATCTTCAGGAAAGCCTACTACCTGCAATGACCATGCTGCCACTAGACAACCAGATGAGCAGCTTTTACCCTCCCTTACTGTATCCTTCCCGTCTTTTTTGTACAGTGGCATGCAAAAGTTTGGGCACCCCTGGTCAAAATTACTATTACTGTGAAGCAATTTGAAGATGAAATAATCTCCAAAAGGCATAAGGTTAAGGACTCCTTTGTACCAAAAAATAGCAGCCATGGGTTCTACTAAGCATCTGCATAACACTCTTAAATTAAAATGGTTGAGGCCCACAAAACAGGATAAGGCTATAAGTAGATGACAAACCATTTCCAGGTTGGCAGTTAACAGGAACAGTGGAGGTTAAGAGAAGGTCTGGAAGACTAAGAAAGAGAAAGCTGCTCATAGGAATGGTAGAAAGCCAAATCAGAACCCCTGCTTGACTGCAAAAGACCTTCGGGTATATTTAGATGACTCTGGAGTTGTGGTATATTGTTCTACTATTCAGTTATATCTACAAAAATATGTCCTTCATGGAACAGTCATCAGAAGAAAAATCCTCTCCTGTGTCCTCACCACAAAATTCCGCGTCAGAAATTGGGAAAAGAACATCTAAACAAGCCTAATGCATTTTAGAAACAAGTCCTGTGGACAGATGGAGTTCAAATAGAACTCTTTGGCTACAATGAGCAAAGGTATGTTTGAAGAAAAAAGGGCACAGGATTTCATGAAGAGAAAACCTCTTCAACCAATAAAGGGAACCTGTCGCTTTGACCAAGGTGTTTGAGCTGCATTTAGCATGTTATAGAGCAGGAGGAGCTGAGAAAATTGATATATAGTTTCATAGGAAAGAAATAAGTATAACTTGTATTTAAATTCCTGCTCATTCTGGGCTTTGTAGTCAAGGAGATGGTCCGATCATTGATTGACAGCTCTCTCTGTATACACAGTCATAGAAAGCTGTCAATCACTGATAGCACCGCCTCTTTAACGTTAAAGTCCAGAAAGAGCATGAAATTAAATGTATACACTACAAGTTATACTTTCCCTTTACAACTATATATCAATCTGCTCAGCTCTTCCTGCTCTATAACATGCTGCCTGTAGCTATATTTGAATTTTCACGGTGACAGGTTCCCTTTAAGCATGGGGGAGATCAATCATGCTTTCGGTTTGTGTTGCAGCCAATGGCAAGGGAAACATTTCATAGATAGAGGGAAAAAAGAATTCAAAGTGATTCCAGCAAATTATGGTAGCAAACATAACAGTTTAGTTGAAAAGAGGATGGCTTCTACCAATGGATAATGATCCTAAGCACACCTCAAAATCCACAATAGACTACCTCAAAAGGCGCAAGCTTTTACCATGGTCCTTACAGTCCCCCGATCTGTACATCATTAAAAATCTGTGAATAGACCTTCATAAGAGCAGTGCATGCAAGACAGCCCCACAGAACTGGAAGACTTGAAGAAAATTCCTCAAACAAGAATTTAAAGACTCTTGGCTGGATAACAAAAGCATTTACAAGCTGTGATACTTGCCAAAGGGGGTGCAACTAGGTACTAACCATGCAGGGTGCCCAAAGTTTTTCTTCGGGTCCTTTTTTGTTATTTTGAAAATGTAAAAGATGAAAATAAAAAAATAATAGTTTTTGCTTACAATACAAAAGGAATGTGTTATCTTTCACTTTCTGCTTTTTGGACATCATTCACCTTGCTTAACTGTTCACAGTAACATTAATTTTGACCAAGGTTGACCAAACCTTTACATGCCACTGTAGATTGTAAGCTCTTGCAGGCAGGGTCCTTCCCCCTTCTGTACCAGTATGTTACTAAGTTCATGCACATTGTACTTGTGTTGTTTCACATAATGTATTATGTATGATAACCGGAATTCTCCTTTAACACTCAAATATAAATTTTTAACCAAGTGAATTTGCAAATGAAATTATAACAAACTGAGTAGATATCATAGAACAATTGTCAAGAGATAATCTGCCAGGTTAAACCACAATTTTAAAATGAGAAAAAACATAATAACCTTATCCATCTAAGTACGAAGCCAAGTCTCCGAACTGTCAACATCTGATATTGTATTGCAGCTCAGAAATAAGGTTCCAACTTGTGATTCAGACACTGTTACAGCAGCCATTTGGAAAGCTGAAGTCAGTAAAATGCGGTAGAGTAACTGGGTTGTAGAGCTGCCATCTGATCGCTGCAAAGCCAAGCTACTTGACTGTGGTTGGACTCATTCCTGGTCAAGCTTTTTGTGTTTATGATATGAAGACCGCAGATATTGATTGCATCTATTTCCTGCCATATTGTACTCACATAGGCCTCACAGAGCATATAAATTTCTCTTTTCATTACAGACTGAATCTATCTGGTTTGGTTTAGGGTAGGCATTTGTAGGGATGTGCTCTGAGAAGGTTGACCATAAGGTAGAGGTACACTGATTTTCAGACCCCAGAATTCCCAAGCTCTCTTCTATCAGCTTTTGACCAATAGCACGAAGGAAAGAATAAGAAAAGAGCCAATTGGACAAATTGCACAGATGCACAATAGTCGATAGTGGATGTGCATGATTACGCATATCACTATACAAAGCATGCAGTCACCCACAGCATACCAGATCTGTGGCATCAGCTAACGGATAGTTCCCAAAACAATAATTCAAAATGGCTTCTGAATGGGTGACACAAATAAAGCAACTTATCCAGAGTGACGCCTCAAGATGTCACGAATTGGTATCTTCATTTAAAAAAATACATATTGCCTGAAAGTATATTGATTGAATAAAATATAATATGTGTTACGACTTCAAATGGGAGTCTTCATCAGATAAAATAAATACGCTTTGAACATATTTATAATTGTTGAAGACACTCATTAATCCTAAGGTTCTGATGAGGCACACTGGATAAATTGCATTTTTGTAGGTGTGCTACATTTGGTGACCCATTCAGGAATTTTGGCATCACCAAAGTTTCAGGAGGATTTGGGTTAGCCAATACCACAGACCTTGTATTCTGGGGATGACTGCATGCTTAGAGCCGTGACTAATTACAAACAAATGTGCGAAGAGAGCTTCTATCATCATTCCTGATGAAGACTCTCCCTCAGAGTTGAAATGTATTTACATTTGATTCAATAAATACACCTTGAGAAATGATTTATGGTTGTTGAAGACTTCCATCCATGAGGTCCCAATATATATACAGTATATATATATATATAGAGAGAGAGAGAGAGAGAGAGAGAGTATTTGTGTATTAAACATTGTAGAATTTAATTCCACAATATTGAGTCCTTTTGTAACTTTTCCAGAAAGACTACTCCAGAATAGATCAGAAGAATTCAACGTTCTCTTTATAGAATTTCAGAAAATTTCATAATTGACACCAACATTTTTTAATTTGGTATTAAGGGGTATCAGTTAAGGTCAAGAATCCCTACTGACACAGATGACCCCCATAGCTTTTATCACAGACTGTGCAGCATCTTATACAAACAAAGCTTTAAGACCCTGTGAAAACATGGCTACCACAGGTTAAGAACTTAGGATATAGTTTATAACTTGTGTCTTGGGTCTACCCATCTGCGTCTTGTTACCAAGGTGTTTTACTCTTTGCTTTCATTTGATGATTTTGGGGGTCCCAGCAGTCAACCTCTCACCCATCAGTACCTGATGGCATATTCTAGCAATATGTCACCATTTATAGGTTCTAATCCGACGAAGGACAATATCTGCATAGAGTTTGTATGTTCTCCCCGTGTTTGCATAGGTTTTCTCCGGGTTCTTCGGTTTCCTCCCACCCTACAAAGACATACTGATAGGGAAGTTAGATTGTGAGTCCCATTGGGGACAGATTGATGCTAACACTTTAAGGACCTAGCCATTTTTCACTTCACTGCTTTTTGGAAGTTTGATTATGTGGTAATAACTTGGAAATCCTTTTACTTATGCAAACTATTCTGAGAATGTTTTCTCCCAATACATTGTACTTCAAATTTTAGTCGATACAATTCACCTTTATTTATTAAAAAATCCCAAATGTACAGAAAATTTTGAAAAATTTGCAATTTTCGAAACTGGAATTTTTCTGCTTTCAAGGCAGATAGTGATACATCGTAAAAGAGTTATTACTTTACATTTCCCATATGTCCCCTTTCATGTTTGCATAATTTTGTAAAAGTAATTTAATATTTTAGGATCTTATAAGGCTTGGAATTTTAGAAGTGTTTAAGAAAATTTCCAAAAACACACTTTTTTAAGGACCACTTCATAGTCGAAACCACCCATAAATGACCCCATTGTAGAAACTACACCCATCGAGTTATTCAAAACTAATTTTACAAACTTTGTTAACCCTTTAAAAATAAAAATTTAAAATTTCACGTTTTTGGCAGATTCTCCATTTTAATTCATTTTTTCCTGTAACATCAAGGGTTAGCAGCCAAATAAAACTTAACATTTATGACCCCGATTCTGCACTTTACAGAAACACCCCACATGCGGTCATAAACTTTTGTACAGGCACAAGGCAGGGCACACAAGGAAAAGAGCACCATATGTATTTTGGAGGGTGAATTTCACAGGCATAATTTTAAGTTGCCATATGAAATTTAAAGACCCCCTGATGCACCCCCAGAGTAGAAACTCCCAAAAACTGACCCCATTTTGGAAATTATAGACTAGGGTGACGCTTTTATTGGTACTATTTTGTGGTAAATATGACTTTTGATTGCTCTATGTTACGCTTTTTGTGAGGCAAAGTAACCAAAAAATGTTTTTTCTGGCACAGTTTTTATTTTTTGTTTTTTTATAGTGTTCACCTGACAAGTTAGATCATGTGCTATTTTTATAGAGCATGTTGTTATGAAGGCGACAATATAAAATATGTATACTTTTATTTGTCTTTTGTTTCAGTTTTATCTAATAAAGCATTTAAAAAAAATGTTTTATGTCTTTATAAGGTGACAGTTTGATTAACACTATTATGGGGTACATACTACTTTTTGTTTGTTTGGTATTACACTTTTTGTAATGTAAGGTGACCAAAAAAAATTTTTTTCCATGGTTTTTATTAAATTTTATTACGGTTTTCACCTGACAGGGTAAAAAATGTGATATTTTTACAGAGCAGGTTGTTATGAACGCGGCAATACCTAATTTGTCTATTTTTTTATATTTATTTTAGTTTTACACAATAAAATCATTTTTGAAAGAAAAACAATCTGATCACAAGCTGATCGCGGTACCGCATGTGGGGGAGGGCAAGGACCACAGGACGAGAATGCTCGTCCTGGAGTGCCAAGTACCGGTATTTTAGGACGAGCTTTCTCGTCCTAGGTCTTTAAGATGCTAAAATCTGTAAAGCCCTGCGGAATATATCTATATAAAACCCAAAACTAATTTTAAGAAATGTACTCATCTCTAGTCATGAGTTGGAGACCACCCTTCCATCATTTCTATTTACCCTAATAGGGCATAAGAATTTGGTTATCCAGTTGGGACAACCCCTTGATAACAAACTGGACCCAATATGCATTCTTGCAAGTAATTTTTTACTTGTTTTTGTATCTTATTCTTCAGATCATTGTATCAAGTAAATATTCTTTTTGGAATAAGATGGGGGAAATATGACGGAGGTAACAGTGAAAATCACTAACTTTCTCATTTATGTTATGCGCTCAAAACGAGAAATGGTTATTGTTGGAAAGCACTCAAGCAATGTTAATCAATAATGCTAATTATTAATATGACACATTTTTATGGCTTGCAATTATCCATTTTAGTCAATGGAGTGATGTCTGCTGTAAAATATTCATCTTGCTTAGACTGGATTTAAGCATTCTCATCTCACTCATGGGATAAACAGGAATTTGTTTAATAAAATGGAAAAAAACAATTTAAGTCTTTAATTAATCTGCAAACTATATTGAAATGGAATATAAAAAAAATCTAAAACTATTATACTTTTTCTATTTTATTGAAATACAAATGCAGCCATTAATCACAGAGTATAAGCATCTGAGTTAATTGGAGGCTTGTCTCACTATCCAGAAGGCTATATTTGAAGCTAGATACAATGGACTAATACATGCGAGCTGTACAAGCCAAAAACTGAAACCTTTTTGATGTTACAATTTTATGTTAGGTTTATATTTGCTTTTTGCTCATTAAATAGGTCTGGTTTAAAAAAAAAAAATACTCTCTAGTTATTAATGCACAAACGACACCTAACCTCTGAGATTTAGCGGTCATATACTATTTCTGCTCACGTCACTGCTGAAGCCATTGATTGTCTGGCAGAGGTAATGTGCATGTACAGTATATGGAATGTGACCAGTGGCGTAAGTAGAACAGACTGGGCCTCATGTACTCAGTTGCAGGCACCCAGAGAAGAAGTGCAGGGAACGGTGAGTAATACCAGTGCTAGGACTAGGAGCACTATACTCAACGCTCGCTGGGCGCTGAAAATAAATCTATTTGTCCTCCTTCTGGGCTCCTTCTTGAGGTCGGGCCATGTAGCAACATCTTCCCCTCCATGGTAGTTAAGCACCTACATGTGACACTTCTGGTCCTGTGTGGACCAGAAGTGGTGGGAATGGGAGCAACCAGAATTAAGATGCTGTAATCAGCTGACTGTTTTTATTTTTTGTTTTTTTTTAGGCCAATATGGAAAACCCCATAGTCTCTGTTAAAGTGACTACTGATGCACAGGGGTCAAAAGACACTGGTGAGGAGCATCAACGGATTAGGCAAAACTGTAAACAGGGTCAAGCTGAGGTCAGGACAGGCAGAGCAGGAGCAATCTGATAAACAGTCCAAGTTCAGACAGGTCAGGGTCAGAATGGAGACCGGACAAGGGTCAGGTCAGATGGCAAGGGGTCAATTCCAGAAGTCTAGTGTACTAGAACCATAAGGGAAGGTGTCTTAAGTACCCCAGGGTAGCCAGCCATTCGCTGGGGAAGATTAGGGTGCATGTGCTGGTCCTTTAACAGCAAGAGAGAGCGTGTGTGTCCCTTATGGGCAATGAGAGGCATTGCCAGCAGAAAGCAGGACAGTGATACTTTGGAGGCTGGGACCACTGGGGAGGAAGAGAGGGATGCCAGTGGGAGTGAACCACTGGAGCCCTAGAGTTATGGAGCAGGTGAGCAAGGTGGCGGCTATGACCTCTGGACGGAGTGGAATGGAACCGCCACAATACATTTTAAGAATAGTAACAATGAAATCATTCAGAAGAGACGTTTAATATTTCTGAAAGAACTTGCTGCTTTCTTAAACTGCAAACAGAAAATGGATAACTTCCAATATAACGATATCAGCATTTTGTGCACTGTAAATGTATATTTTGATAGATGATGGAAAGACCTTCTCCAGTCTATCAAAACCACAATTGCCTTTCAATAACTTATTTGCATAAAATAAAACATAAAATGGTAAAATGGCTTTCTTTACAAAAGGGCTGGCAAGTTAATTGATGCTTCAGATCATGCTGGGACTTCCTGCTGGGAGAGAGACAGAGAGAGCTGCTTCATTTACAGTGTGGACCCAGAGCTGTTGGCATGAATGTTAGAGTGACTACACAATGTGAAATTAAATACAGGGTTTATAATTTTGTATGCAGCTGAGAATTATTCTTATTAATATGACATGTATCACTAGAACTTCCATATGAGTAACACTTTAGACGTCCAGGGCTTATTGAGTGCCAGATATGTCACCAAATAGATGTCAATGACCATTTTACAGTTTAATTCAGAATTCATAACATTAAACAAGGTGGAGAACATAGGGAAAGAAAGAACCCCACACAGGAGGTATACCGAAAGAGTAAGCATGTAGGCTCGTATAATATGGAAAGTCAAAATACAAACACATTTAGCAATTTGAGTAGTAGGGGTCCCCCAGTATAACATCAGTTGCACCACACAAGCCAAGCAAATTACCACCACGCAAGCCACGCAAATGCTTGGGGTCCCAAAGATTAGGTGGCTCCTTGTTCGCCATGAGCCATTGGCTGAATAAAAGACTAAAGGGGCGGACATACCACCTGTGCAGTTCCCAGCGGAAATCAGTAGCAGAAGTGCCCAGGCTAAGCTAAAATGGGCTTAGTGGGTCAATCCGTTAGAGGTTAGTGAGCTGAGAGGGATATAGCTTAATTGTACAATGAGGTAGAGCTCATTGGTATGACAGGATGGGGCTTAATGGTGCAATGGGGACTTCCAGGTGGAAATTTGCTTAGGGACCCAGAAATGTCAAATCCACCCCTGCAATTCTAAAACACAGGGTCAGAGGAGAAAAAACCCAAATATTGTTAAAATGATCACTGGCATCTGTTCTGGTGGCCTCAATAAGGGTAATCCATGTAGGGCCATGTTAATAGAAAATGGGGAAATATACAATATATAAGTAGCAACCTAGCCACTTCCCCCACCAACCACCATCCTAGCTGTCGTAGATTTTTGTCTTCATTCATGCCAGTGTTGGGGCATGTACTGGGCCTACTGGCCTCTCTCCCTCCCTGCCCTCACCCCCTTTTTGGAAAGTGGAAAGGTTGGAGTACAAAGGGCACGTAGGACAAAAGTTTGTCACAGGGGTGTTCAAAAAGTCCACAGGCTTTGCAACTTTTTTAACTGTCGTGGAGGGAATGATACATGATAAATCTCCCTCCTAATCTTAAGTGGTCAATGTGTGGCATTACTTGTGTTGGGGAGTGCCACAAATGTGTTTTTTCCTTCCCTATATAGAACTCCTAATTACGCCTCTGCTCTAAAACAAACCCCCCCAAAGCCCAGTTCCAAATGTAATCACCGCCTTCCGTATAAATCACTCTAATTCACCAAAGCCCCCTCCACATCCTTTTTTTTGGTAAAAACAGCAAAACAGCATTAACATTGTAATCTCAAGAGCAACAGTCTGCCACAAAACGAACACTTCTCAAATGAATCTCCATAGAATTAAGTGCAATTATGTACAATCTAAACCATGGCCATGAGGGACCCCGGCTACATTGTTTTACTATTAATAACCTTAAACACATGGTAAATTGTTAAACCGGCGGCCTGTTACTCGGCGCACGTAAAAATCGCCTGCGCAACTGTAATATGCGACAATGTAAACAAATTATAGTTGTATTAACATGCTGCTATAGTTACATTGTTAATTATTGGACCAGTAAAAGATAAAATTGTTTTGCTTTCTCCATTTCTGATTAAAAAAAAACCTCATAAGTAGTTTAATAGGGAACTAATTATGCAAAAAATGTAGATGCTGAAAATGTGTTTGTACTATAATTATATAAAATGGTATTCTGTTTAAATATTGGAAGGGCTGTTAATTGGAGGCCAGTGCGAGGTTTAAATATTGCAAATCAATGATTTTTTGGTAGCGCATATTTCATTCCATATCCGTCTGCGCTGATCTTCAGCATGAAGTGAATATTTAATTACCTTGCCTTAAGAGTTACAGTGAAATTCACACAAATAGATGGAAAATAATAAACATGCTTTCGGCGGCGTTGTCTTTATTTATTTATTTTTTATAACCAGGGATATTATATTGCTACTGATAGTATGAAATTAAATTAAACTAGGTGTAGAATGCCGGGTAATATAGAAATTAGTGAAGTTTATAGGTGCCCATTTTCTCTGCAATAAATTAGCTCTTAAATAAAAACAGCATTTTCTTTTCTTTTTTTCGGTTCTAAATGAAGATGCCTGTTCCTTGATGATGGAAAAGTGGAATTATATTTATTATATTAAATAAAAGGAAAAAAAATTGGAAATGTCCAGAACCCGAAGTTTGCTGTTTGGTGGAGCGTTGCAATATTCCACTCTTGCTTGGTCATGATAACCAGTGTTGGGTGATAACTAGAGTCGAGCGAATCGAATCCAACAAAGTGGAATTTAAACCGAATTTCAGGATAAATTCAATTCGCCGCAAAGCCGAATTTCCTTGTGCTTTGGGGTAGCGAATCGATTTAACCTGAAATAGCGTAAAAAAAACCCCAAAATAATCATACTCACCTCCTCCATTTGCTTGTGATGGGCCGGCCACCGTCATCTTGATTGAGGATCTCGGCCGAAATCCCGTGTGTGGTGATGTCATCTCGGGCAGCATAAGATTTCGTGCCAGATCCTCAAGCAAGATGGCGGCGGCAGGCCCATCACAAGCAAATGGAGACGGTAAGTATGATTTAATTTTTTTTTCTGTTAATTTTATACTGGTTTGTACTCTCAGATGCCATGATCATGTATAAACGCAGCATCTGAGGGGTACAATGATGATGAGCGGCGCTATCGCAGCTCCCTGTCATTGCACCCGCTACTTACCAAAAAAATGTGCTTCGTGGTGAAGTAATTAATCACAAAGCAAATTTATTTTTGGGGGGGCGAATTTTCCCAAAATTCACTTATCTCTAGTGATAAACATTAAAGTGGTTATCTGGGCTACAGATATTGATGACCTATCATCAGAATATCAGATTGGCAGGAGTCCGACAAACAGCACCCGCATGATCAGCTGATTTGGGCTGGCAGGGCACTGAACACTACCAGTATACTGACTGTCCATTACACAATGTATGGAGCTGACAGGTTCCAGCTCAGTACATTGGATAGTTTCCGGTGCCAAGAACCGAAACAGCAGATCGGTGGGGGAGCTTGGTTTCGACCAGCAACCAATTGATATAGATAACCTATCCAGAGGTCCCTTATTAGGTTCCTTAGAGAACCTTATGGGGGTTGTAACCTAGTTTTTCAAAGATTCCAAGTTGACTGTAAAGAGGTTGTCCCGATAGGGCTTATAATAGGGAATATGGACAACATAGATGAAGGTTAGTCTGGTTTTAGCAAGAACCAGGGCTTTTTTCTGGCATTCCGCACCGGAACAGCATTCCGCCACCTACCATGGTCAAATCCCCACAGTGGGGCAATGTGTGCGGCTGCAGCATGGCGTACATATAGGGGTCACAGTTGCGACTGGGCCCGGCTCCCCAGGGGGCCCAGCCGCCTACGGACCCCTGCTGACAGAATCAGATCAGCGCCACCGGGCCCGGACAGCAGCGAGCACGGCGGACTGCGTCAATCCCGCGAGACCTGTGAACTCTTGCGGCAGGTCTCGTGGGAACATGCACACGCCGTGCGCGCCAGAATTTCAACTAAGAGAGATTTGGAGGCCGGAGCGCAGGAGAGAAGGTGATTCATCATTAATTAATATGGGGGCAGTGTGGGGGCAAATCAATTAATATGGGGGCAGTGTGGGGACCAATTAATTATTATAGAGGAATGTGGGGGTAAATAAATTAATATGGGGGAAGTGTGGGGACAAATTAATTATTATGGAGCAATGTGGGGGCAAATGAATTAATATGAGGCAGTGAGGGGACATATTAATTAATATGAGGGCAGTGTGGGGGTAAATCGTATATACTCGAGTATAAGCCGAGTATTTCAGCACAAAATTTGTGCCGAAAAACACGAACTCGGCTTATACTCGAGTCATACACGTAAAAAGGAGAGCGGAGTGGGAGGAGGAGCTGGGGGCGGGCATTTGCGGCGGGGCCGGTGCGCTCACTGCTGACTGACTGATGTCACGTGCCTGCCCGGCCTGCTTTATGAATGAAGCAGGCAGGGCAGGCACCTGACGTCAGTCACGCTGCGCTCGCCCGCCCGGCCTGCCTGGAGTATTCAGTGCGGAATGTGAGGAGTTATTTAGAACAGAGGGGGCAAGAGTTATAGTATGAAGTGTAAAGGCAAATTAATTAATATGGGGACAGTGTGTGGACAAATTAATTATTATGGAGCAATGTGGGGGCAAATGAATTAATATGAGGCAGTGAGGGGACAAATTAATTAATATAGGGGCAGTGTGGGGGCAAATCAATGAATATCGGGGCAGTGTGGGGACCAATTAATTATTATGGAGCAATGTGGGGGCAAATGAATTAATATGAGGCAGTGTGGGGGGAAAATGAATTAATATGGGGCAGTGTCGGGGCAAATTACTTTACACCAGTTTGATAAATGACCCCAGTTATGAGAAATCTAACGTGTCTGTGTAACAAACTCTGCAGAGACGAGATGCGGCTAGAGGAATTTGTCATGGCGGTCAGGGTCAAACGGAGAAGAAGAGGAAACTGGATGTAAGAGGTAGGTGGTGCTGGATTCCCCTATATGTACAGCAGGCTCACTACTGTCACCTGCATCTCAACTCCCCTTCCCCCCCTAAATATTTATCATAATTCTATGCCCCGCCGCTCCAGTACAGTTATAAAATGTGTAATTCAATGAATAATGATTCATGCTGCCCCCTCTGTAGTATAACATTCAATATATCCTACACTCACAGAGCTACTGTTATATCGTAATGCAGGCCGGCCGGGCAGACGAGCGGCAGCGTGACTGACTGACGTCACGTGCCTGCGCCGCCTGCTTCATTCATAAAGTAGGCGGGCAGGCACGTGGCGTCAGTCAGTCACGCTGCCGCTCGTCTGCCCGGCCGGCCTGCATTACGATATAGCCCTGTGAGTAGGATATATTGAATGTTATAGTACAGAGGGGGCAGCAGGAATCATTAATCATTGAATTACACATTTTATAACTGTATTGGAGCGGCAATGGGGGGTCTATGGATGACACTGTTAAGGGGTGTGGGGGGGGGGTCTGTGTATGGCACTGTTATGGGGTCCTAGGGGTGGGTAGGGGCATGGCCAGGGGAGGGGGGGTGAGTTCCGCCACCTTTTCTCTGAGAAAAAAAGCCCTGGCAAGAACATTACAGTACCTATAAAGGTGTAATCTGGCAGATCCCTAATGATCTATAAAACGGTTGCCCCAGTTAGGGTATATGGATGTCATCCACTACTTAGAACCTCTTCTTTATTAGCCAGAGCAATAGAATATCTAGAATTTTATAGATCCCAAGTGAACCTCATGTACATCTTCCCCATACTTTTCTTTTTAATTTGGACTTTATTTGACCCATTTTCACCATGTAACCCAATCCCTCTGGTTTGTTTCCATCTTGTATGTAGCACTTACTGTTTCTGTATCCAACCAAACCCATAATGCACTTCTCTTTTCTTTGCCACAGCTCCAGCCCCACCCCCTACACCCAGCTAGTTTCTAGCTCCTCCCACTCCACTAGTTAAATAGGCACTTCTCTAACAATGCTCTGCCCATGGACATAACATCACAGGAAGTAAGAAAGAACTGCACGGACATGTTCATGTGACCACAGCCCAGAACTGGTGATAGGAGCAATAAAAAATAAATTAAAAAATTACAGTGACCTTCATAAATCACTGTTTTACAGGATGCTGATGCAAACCAGAAAACCCCTTTAAGGGATTATGTAATTGGGATAACCTTTTTATATCCCTTTTCGGACACCATAGAAAAAGGGTATACCCTATGGTCTCTTCCAGATGATCTTCAATAGTTCATAAAGAGGTTACCCCATTACAGAATCTCCTTTCATATGTCTATCAGAACATATGTATGTTATAGTGGAGGGCTTCCTTGCCTGGTATCCCCTCTATTAACCAGAATATTACCTATGGGAATAGAGTAATCTAGTTTTTTAAACATCCTGTATCTTAATAGTGGTGTCCCATAAGGATAAACCCTATGTATTCATCCTATATAGGTACATGGATGTCATAGGGTATGTGGAAATTTCTTGCTTGGCCCCCATTAAACAGAGAACTAAAATGCACAAAGGGTTTCTACTTTGTAACCTACAAAAGCTTTTCAAAGATCTTAAATAGATCATAATGGAGTTGACCAATAAGGAAAATCCTATCTCTCTGCCCTATCAGGTTATATGAACATCATAAAGTATATGGATGTCCCCTTCTTGGGGATGCAAAAGCATTGCCCCCGCACGAAATCCGGACCCATTCATCTTAATGGGGCTGTGTACATGAGCATTGGTTTTCACTCATTACTTGTGTGTTGTGTGAAAATCGCAGCATGTTCTATATTCTGCGATTTTCACGCAACGCTGGCCCCATAGAAGTGAATGGGGCTGCGTGAAAATCGCATCTGCAAGCAAGTGCAGATGTGATGCGTTTTTCACGGATGGTTACTAAGAGATGTTGTTTGTAAACATTCAGTTTTTTATCACGCATGTGCAAAATGTATTAAATTGCATTGCAACCACGCGCTAAAAACTGAACTGAATCGCACATGTTTCACTGAACGCATCCACAATGTATCCGGGCCTAATCCGCTTACGCTCATCTGCAAGGGGCCTAAGAGTACCTCTAAGGGTTACAATCTAACTTTTCAAAGATCCTGAATGTATTCATGAACATAAATGCCCCCCATCCTCTATTAGCCATTGACTGCAGCTCTGGAGGACTCATTTGAACGAGTACCATGTAATACCACAAATTTTCTGCTTCTTATTAATTCTGCAGCAGGACAACAACCCCAAGCATACAGCCAAGGTTATTAGGAACTATCTTCTGTGTAAAGAAAAACAAGAAGGCCTGAAAGTGATGATATGGCACCTACAACATCATGTAGTCTGTCTGGGATTACATGAAAAGACAGAAAGGATCTGAGCAAGCCTACATCCTCTGAAGATCTGTGGTTAGTTCTCTAAGATGTTTGGAACAACCTACCGGCTAAGTTCCTTCCAAAAATGGGTACCTACAGAACTTATGATGTTTTGAAGGCAAAAGGTGGTCACACCAAATATTGATTGGATTTAGCTTTCTCTTTTTGTTAACTGATAAAAATAAACTATTAACACATCTATGTTTTAAAGCATTCCTACTCTTTAGCATTTTTTCCACAGCTGCCTGTACAGTACTGCATGTATAGTCACTTAAATAAACACCAAATTCTTAAAAACAAAAAAGATTTATAATAAAAATCAAATGATACGACACATTCCCTTTAAGGGTATGATACTGTGATGGATTTTCATACAGCGTGATGAGCATAACAGCATGTGTCAAACATGATGCAGAGTACGATTTCAGAGATGGTGAGATTGGATTTTAATGACTGCCTCTATGTCTATTGTATCATTAAGATTGCAATACATGATGAATGCTGTTTACAGTAACGCTGGCCTCGCTGCTGATTACAAAGTCATATTAATTAATGGGTCAATGGGTGGACATGTTCCAATGGAAGGGTTTGATTACACTCCCACCAAGATGGCTGTTTTATGTTCATTAATAACATCATATGTTTTCAAGGGTGCCAGAAAGACAAGGTGCAGATGTCCACATAGGAAATCACGCACTGAGGAAATTTCAGAGAAAGTAAAAACAGCTAAAAACAGGAGGCGTATTAACCAAAAAATTGAAATTGTTCTGGTTCCCATGGTGTTGGCCTAAAGGGGTTTTCTCACCATAGACACAGGTTAATATATGTACTGTATGATAGGTAGGGGGTCCCCTGACACTCACTCCAGCTAATTTTAATAGTTGCAACCTAAAGGGTTGACTGGCTGCAGCGTTGACATGTCCCCCAAGTGGCTCTTGAACCAGTATACCAGTATATATGACTGGCTGGCACTCCAGAGGGTCCGATGCTCAGTGATGGTGGAGGGTATCCAACAGTTATGGTAAAAAATTCATGGCACTCGGTTATATAATGCTACTTAAAGTAGATTATTTATTTAATCCACATGTAATTTTCAATATATATGGCCTACGTTTCGGTCCATCCTGGACCTTGATCACGGCCAAAGAGGCAAGAGCATGCTGGAGATGGTTGGCAGTGGCACATGTGACCCCCGTTGAGCATCGAGACCACAGCAGGAACTGAAGGAGTTGGAACTCAGCACCAGGTCTAACAAGGTGGGTGGGGGTGGTCAGAAAGGTTGCCAAAGCTGGACAACACCTTTAAACCCCCCCAATGACTGTAAATAAGCCTGTTTATGACAATCATCTCATGGTGTATTCTATAACGCCATCTCTTTATGGCCTGGAAAAAAACCTGGATGGCTGTTCTATGCCTCATCATGACCAATCACATCATGATCAAAGAGTTCTTCTCAATGGGTCACTGGGAATAATGGGCACTGATTAACAATATAACCCTGCGAGTGTCTGTTCTTTTAACTTACATTGCCTTGTGGGACGCCGACCTTGGACATGATCAACGCGAGGCTTATATTCGGAGTGCCGGCTGTATTAATTTACTACTAACAATATAACCAGTCAGTCGGCACTCATTTGAAGGGTCTTTACATGGCCTTATGCAAACTGTTAGTATGATTGTTTGTCTCCCATGCAATTTTTATATTGTTGTCAGCACATCTCTGTTTACCCTGGGAAAAGTGCTGACGATAAATTATTTTTTCAGCGGCATAAAAGATCTAAGCAGCCAACAAATGAGTGTTTGCTTGGCTTCTGCTAAGTGACGTTTTTATCCAATGATTGACATTCCTTTTCATTGGTACAGGTAAAAGGCCCTTACATGTTCCCTTAACAACCTATATCATAATGACACAAGAAGATGCAGTACCTCAGAACCACAGTGTTAATTTGGTATGTTTTGTGTGTATTCCCAAAAGTTGTCTATAGGTGGTACTGTTTAGTTAATTATGCCCTGACTCAGCAGAGAAGCCTAGCTTTCCCTATTGAGGGAGGAGCTGTCCAGTCAGGATCGCATCAGTCACTTTAGCTCTGCCTGCCATTCAGGACAGATATTAGTTCAGTTTAGCTTCAGGAGAAACATCATTCCTTTTGAGAGAACAACATTTGAAGGAAAGCTGGAGAAGACATTCATAGACTGTCTAGGAACACAAGACAGTGTGTGTTCACATTGTAGTTTGATGTTTATGGCCAATAAAGACTTTACTACTTGAGGAAGGATAGTTAATGGCACCTATATAATGTTTTGGCCGATCATTTGATGATCTACTGGGACTGTGAGACTTTTTGCAAGTGGGTGGTTTGTAGTCTCTGGTACCTAACACACTTTCTTGCTATGTGTGTGGATCACTGGCGTAACTAGAGTTCCATGACCCCCCCCCACCCCCCGGGCCCGATCCCCAAATACAACCCCCCCCCCCCGCCTCTACCACTCCCCCCCTGTTCGCACCATCTGCGACCACGATCGTTGCGCCCCTGCTCCCATCACTACAAAAATACAAGGTAATACAGCCCCACATACCTCTTACATCCAGTGACATCTCCTTTGATGTAGATGTTCTTTTTCTTCATCTTTCAGACCTTCAGACCAGACCACTTTTCCATCATCATCCCATCTTTTGGACAAATCATCCTACTACCCCCCAATACTGTGCTGCTGTGCTTACCAATACTATACTGCAGAAACAGATAAACCCTCTGATAATACTAGTACAACACAGAGCCCCATATAAAATACCCCTTCTTTGTGGCCTCAGTAGAAGCCCCCATAGTGCCCCCCAACATTGTGCCAGTAAGAAGTGCCCCCTCTATGCCCCGCCATAAGCCAGTAACAAGTGCCTTTCCATGCCTCCCATGTGCCAGTAACAAGTGCCTCTCCATGCCCCCCTCCCCATCATTTGCCAGTAACAAGTATAGTCCCATAAAAAAAAAATAAACACTTATACTTACCTCCATGGCAGCGATGCGATGCAGGCCTCTTCTGGCCTGTGTCCCGCGCTGTACGGCTCAGGCAGTGCGATTACATCATCGCGCCGCCTGCACCGGCCTCTGATATCCTGCCTGCACACTTGCTCCTGGGCTCCTCTGTCTACAAAAATCCCTCTGCCATATAAGAAAACACCAATACTATAATGAGCACATGGCATTTGTAGCACCATTGCAGAATTTGCATTAGGGCCCAGGAGATTTAATTTGCACCTCTGAATCCCAATTCCTTGGCCAAGTACCAGTTTAATTTTGTGTCTTTCTCTAGCCTGTCCTGTCATGGTTATGACCAGAGGGAGGGCGTAACTAGGCTACCTTTGTTACAGCTCCAACCAGTTGCCCTAGCCCTACCTAAAAACCATATGTAAGACATAAGGAGTTTTATACTTCATCAAAAAATGAGCTCTGAAACAAGGCGAATGCCACAATGTCGTCTTGCTCCTATCAAGCCTCCTTTATATGTCATTAATGTTACAAAGTCACTCCTTAAAGGGGTTCTCCAGGAATTAGGCAAATGAAAATACTATTTTATTTTATAATAAATATATTCACAAATACCTTTCATTAGTTATAATGGCTCATTTTGTGTAGGGAGCAATAATTAGGAGAAATAAAATGGCCGCCATCCTATTTGTACACACAAAATCTGTCCTAATCACACAGCAGGACAAGTTACTTCACAATACTGAGCTAAAATGCTACCTCATCCTCCTCTCTGCTCTGCTTGTCAGGGATTATTATCCTGAATACAGGTGAATCTCTGTGGTAATGGAGATGACGAGGAGACATGAGAGGAGGGTGAGGTGTGGCTTATAAGCAGCAGCCCTTGTTTACAGTCTCCATTACCACAGCAACACATTACCACAATCTGTCCTGTCTGTACTTCACGTCTCCTCATGAACTAAATTCCCCAGAGATTCGGCTAAAGTTCTTATCAGCTGTATTCAGAATCATAATACCTGACAAGCAGAGCAGAGAGGAGGACGAGGCAGCTCTTTACCTCAGTGTTGTGAAGTAACTTGTCCTGCTGTGTGATTAGGAGAGGTTTTGTATGTACTAAAAGGACAGTGGCCATTTTGTTTTCTGATGACTGTATCTTAGACACCACGAGCCATTATAAATAATGAAAGGTATATGGGGAAATATTTATTCTAAAGCAATATTTAAGTATTTTCATTTTCTTAATTCCTGGAAAACCCCTTTAAGGTGTAATTGTTGTTTCAGTGTATTTTTAATGTAGTGTAACATAGTTTATAAGGGTGAAAAAAGACATCTGTCCATCTAGTTCAACCTGCTATCCTGAAAATTGATCCACAGAAAGGCAAAAAAAATCCCATGAATTAGGGGCAGGGATGTTGAACATTTCTGTAATATGATTTATTAGAGAAAGATGTTTCTTTGTAATAGAAAACAGTCCTCTTAGCCAAGCTATAGGTGTTGCTAAAGAGAGTTTGTCTTCAGCCTTCAGTTCTTTTGTGTGTAACATACACAGACCTCCACACCGCCTCCTGTCACCACCCCAGTCCCTGACTATGTACATGTGCTATATTACTGCCCATCACTCTATCTGATGTGTTACACACAGGCATCTTCAGCGCTCAGTAGAACTGAAGACTAAAGACAGGCTTTTCTTAGGAAAACTCAGTTAGAGCTTTGCTAAGAAGACTCTTTACATCCTGTTTTCTAGTACAAAGTTCGGACCACTCTCTGTCTCTCGTTTGGTACTGCATAGCCCATCTAGTTCTGACCCATTTTCATATGACTCTGGTATTATGTTTGTCTGTCTTTGTTTGTTAATCCGTCTGCACTTAAATAGCATAGGGACCGTTGACAAGTTGCGGTCTAGCTATCTAGGGCTTGTACTGCAAGTAGGTAGGGAAAGCAGGCTGGGTTCTAGCCTTAGGGCTCACTGTCTTTGGCCTCATGCACACGACCGTTTTTTTATGCTGTCCGCAAAAAGGGGTTCCGTTGTTCAGTGATCCGTGTCCGTTTTTGCCTTCCGTTGTGTTTCCGTGTGTCTTCCGTTTTTTTTAGCGGACATGACCCAAAAGATTTTACCAAAAGACAGGCTGACAATTTTTGCCAAGTGCCTGCCAAGAGATCCGCAAAAAAAGCGGACGCGGAACACGGATGACACACGGATGGCCATCCGCATTTTTTCACGGTCCCATTGACTTGAATGGGTCTGTGAACCGTTTTACACGGACAAGAATGGGACAGGTTATATTTTTTTGACGGACTGGAATCACGGACCACGGACGCGGAGGACAAACGGTGCATTTGCCGAGTTTTCCACGGACCCATTGAAAACCAATGGGTCCGCAGAAAATCACGAAAAATGGAGCAACGGACACGGAATCAAACAACGGTCGTGTGCATGAGGCCTTTGTCTGTCCCTGCCTACAGTTGTAACACTCCTCTACAACTACATAAGAAGGCACCAATATTGTTTTTTTTTTTCCGTTTTTTTCTCTCTTTTTTTTTTCACATACATTAACAAGACAAAGAGAAATGTTATCAATATCATAAAACTCAATAATTATTATATTTATACTTGCCCCCTCCTGCATATTCACCAAGCACCAATATTCTAAATAGCACATGGTAGCACAAGGTGATGGTGGGAGGTCCTGTGACACATTTTTCATTGGGGCCCAGAATTATAAAGTTACGCCTCTCTCGACATATCTGGGAGCAATACTGGGAGTATTTGTTATAACACTGCATTTTTTAGGGGGTTGATTTTAGGTCAATAAACATTAAAACATTCCTTTATGATTCCATATACTATTACATATTTCCCTTAACCTCATTTTGTGGTTAAAGGTACACAAACAAAAAAGAGATAACCCTACAGTCTAGGTATAAAGTAAATATACCAACACAATAATCCGAAAACAAAAGTTTGTTTGTCCAGAGCCACGGAATCCAATTCTTTTTGTGAAAGAAAGAAAGAAACAGCAAATGGCTGGGATTGAATTAGTTGTTGAAGCAGGTGTTTTAAGAAACTCTACTCTGTGGAATTTCTTTAAAAAAATCCCAGCCATGCACAGGACCGACGTTCGAAATAGAGGACCCTGTCCCTTTAAGAAAAAATAAACTAAATTATGAACTAGCGAAAGAAAAAAAAAATGCTGCCATTTTCATCCTGGCCTTGATTAATGATTTTTCTGTCTAATAAAAGGTTCACAAACCATCTGTTTTTCTCCCTAATGCCTTGCCCAAAGGTTTTTCGTTCCTATTTTGGGCTTCGGGCCAAGTGACATTCCTCTCTCTTTTTTTTTTTTTTCTAAGCCTTGTAAACAAACCCTTCTCTCTTTTTAATCTTCCAGTACTGCTTCTTACCCATCGTTATGCATATTCATTGCAAGTAAACAGTTTTAGTGTCTACACTTAATCTCTTCCACTGGCAATTACTGTTCGACGCTGTTTTGTAATGCAGAAGGGCCAACGCTTTCGCTTCTAATAACAGCTGGGTCGCAGATGGGGCCTGCAGTCATTGTAGAAAATAAAAATTTACAAGATGCCAGTGGAATTTATTTCAGTTTTATGGAGTCACAAGAGGAACCTTTCTGTTATCTGCCTTCAGTGGAAATTTGCAGGCATAAGGCGAGCTTTTGACATTTAATCAAAGGGGGGTCAGGTAGGGTCAGAAACGAAACTAGGGAGAAAGCAGGTGGATGGTATTAGGTGGTGCCATGGTTAATTTATTTAAAAGTGATTGGTTTCGATGCGGGCAGCCAATATCTGCTCTTTTGGATATACCTTGATAACGGAGGCTCCTACAGCAAGCGCCTGGGTATTGTGTCGACTGCCGACCGAAGCAGGTGTTTCCTTCATACCAGGGCGGCTAAATCAGTTTTCGTATTCCAGTAAATGCACAATGTTTTCTCCATAAATAATTAATTTACCGAAAGGCACAATGAATTCTAAATAATTAGCGTTTTACACATTTCTGTCTATCCATTGTTTTTTTTTTGTTTTTTTTCTCTTGGTCGCAGGCTTAATACAGCGCCAAATCTGGCAACGGTGGGCCAGTTAAATGACGGCAGTGGTAATGAAGCAGTGTGGTGTGTGATCTGTATTATCCGAAATGATTAGTACTACTGTGAATTCTCACCTGGAATCATGATGGCTGAGGTCACCACTGCTGCAGGTTTCTGAAAACTAAAATATTATGTGACTGGGCTGTTCCGTGGCAACAATCAAAGAATGTTCTGGGTGACAACCCGAAATCCTCTGTGCCCTGTGTATTCTGGTGCTGTTGCTAAATCTTCATCAGGCTGCTCCCTAGTTTCTGTAGATGATGTAAGACTATTGTCAACCAGTTCTCCCAGGTCCTTCTTGAAAATGGCCGGAGTTTGCATATGGCATGTGACATGCTGCATGCTGCTATACAGGGCGCAGCCTGCTACCTCTCATGGGCCTTAGGGATATAACTGTGATTCTCTAGAATACTGCCCATAATTTGGAGAAATGTATTTAAATGTATCTTTAACTGTATTGAATGAGCAGGGTGACAACTCAAAATCTTCTTTGCCCTGTTTATTCTGTTGTCACAAAGGCCGTTTTTACACAGTTAGGGTACGACCACATGGCGTGTTCATGATCCAGTAGTGTAACGGCAGCTGCGGTCAATTAGGCTGCTGCTGCCTTATATTTAACTAATGAAGACTGAACTGTATAGACCAGGGATGCTCAACCTGCGGCCCTCCAGCGGTAGTAAAACTACAACTCCCACCATGCCCTGCTGTAGGCTGATAGCTGTAGGCTATCCGAGCATGCTGGGAGTTGTAGTTTTGCAACAGCTGGAGGGCCGCAGGTTGGGCATCCCTAATATAGATGGTTTGAATTCTTAATGGCAGCACAGTATGGAAGGTGCTGTGCAGCCATTAAGAATTCAGATTACCTATACAAAGTGGTCTGAATCAGGCAGCTGCACCCTAATTTGCTGGGCAGTTCTTGACTTCATCTGGCTGCGTCCCGACCAGACTGTGTGGCTGTACCCTTAGGGAGTCATTTATGATGCTGAAATATGCCTATATTAGGCGTATTTCAGGCACAGATTGCAGCACAATGTTTAGTTGCGCCTCAATCTACGACTTTTCCCCGCTCATGCCAGGTTTAAAATTGTGGGCGTTGTGTGGACAGGGAAGGGTTGGCAAGCCCATCTCATTTACCATTTTCGAAAATGTAAGATAACAAGGAAGCTGTCTTACATTTAGAACTGGCGGAGGATCCACCGAAGTTATGAAGAGGCTGGCGCCTATTAGTAACTTCGGCGGAACCACCGCCAGCTTAGCGGTTTATTAGGACCAGCGTCTAAAACGCCAGTCTCAATAAATGTGTCCCTTAGTGTTTGGTCGGTGATTTCCATCACTGATTGTGAGCCAAAACCAGGTGAAGGTCCAAAACATAGAACACGTGCAAATCTTTCCATTATACCTGATCTCTGTGTATGCTTAATTCCTGGGTTTGGCTCAAAATCACCCATAGAGATCACTGACCACACACTGACTGTATTAAAGTGGCCTAATTCTTCATCAGACTGTTTCCTTTAGATGTAAGACTAAGGTCAACAAGTTCTCTCCGGTCCTCCTTGAAAATGGCTGGAGTTTGCATATGGCATGTGACATGCTGCATGCTGCTACACAAGCCACAGACTGCTACCTCTCCTGGGCCTTAAACATCTGTCTGTGTTTTTCTAGCATACTGCTAGGAAAAAAAGAAGCATCTCACTAGCGCCACCTTCTGGAAGTGGCTCCCTGGCAGGAGAAAATAGCCAAGCCAAATATCCATCTGTAGACGGCTGTTTTGGGGTGCTTACCCATCATCAGTACAGAGTAGGATTCTGGCTGGCTGCTTGAATGCGGCTTTGACAGGGCCCCGGCTCCCATTAAAAGGACCAGCGATGTATGCATAAAAAAACATGCACAGAGGTATCTCCCAGGGAAAGAGAACCGTCTCACTATCACCACCCTCTGGAAGTGGCTACCTATAAGGCCTCTTGCACAGAAAGGTTTTTTTTCCGTTTCCGTTTCATTTTTTGCGGTCCGTATACGGTCTGTTTCATTTCAATGGGTCCGCAAGAAAAACAGAATGTACTCTGTATGCATTCCGTTTCCATATTTCCGTTCCGTTCAAAGATAGAACATGTCCTATTATTGCCCGCAAATCACGTTCTGTGGCTCTATTTAAGTCAAGTCAAATTTTCTGACCAGCCCAATTTTTCAATGTAATTACTGTATACTGTATATGCCATGCTTCCGTTTCTGTTTATGGAAACGGAAACACTACTGAAACAAAAAGTTAAACAACAGATCCGTGAAAAATGGAACGCAAAATACTGAAAAAGCCATACGGTCATGTGCAAGAGGCCTAAGGCATATTTTGTGGCTCGGGCGCGGACCCATTCCCTTCAATGGGCCTGCAAAAGATGCGGACAGCACTTGTCCGTTTTGTGGACAAGAGTAGGCATCTCTATAATGGGCCGCCCGTTCTGTTCCACAAATTGTAGAAGGCACACGGAGTGGCTTCCGTGTTTTGCGGATCCGTGGTTTGCATTTTTTTTACTTTTATAAAAAAAAATGTAGCCCTCCCCCCAGGGGGCTAGAATGTCCACTACTTTTTTTTTTATACAAGATTACTTCCTATTAATGACTGGCATCCCTGATCACCGCAAGGGGATACAGGGATGCTAACCAGGAAACGTGCTCTTCTGGATTTTTCACCCTTTAAATTCCGTGATCACGGCATCAAAAGGCTGTAATGTGCCAGTTGTGGACATTAGCCACAGGCCTCTGCTGTTTAAAACAGGAGAGAACTGCATGACTATGGCGGCCACTGCACGCGCTAGTGAGTGCCATGACCAATGCCGTACATGTAGTGAGAGGATTAAAGAGAGCCATCACCCTGCCTATGTAGTATATTGCTAAAAAATGTAAAGTAATTTAAGGAACCTGAGATAAGGTGGATGATGAGATTAGTTGTAGGTTGTACATGCAGTGACCCAGTGGATCGCTGCAAGACTTTATTTCATGTTACTAGCCTAATTGTTGTGATTTTTTGGTATGATACTCTTTTCTGTACATTATCTATGGGAGGGAGCTCCCTCTCTCTTCCGTCGGGCCATGGCAACCGAACGCCTTACAAAACGAGTCCGGGCTGCCATGTATTTAAGGCTGATCAGAACCTGAAGGTCTGATCAGCCTTAGTGTAACTGTAATACAGACTATACACTGCATTGCAATAGATGACTATTGCAATGCACTATATAGCCATCAGGCCCACTGGATCTTCAATAAAAATAAAAGTGTAAAAAAAGTGTAAAAAGTGTAATAAAAAGTTAAAAATTAAAAAATGAAACATAAATTAAAATAAAAAATTAAATAAAAATTGGCTTTTCTCATAACCGTTCATTTATGTCATTAAAAAAATTAAATAAATAAAAAATCTACACATAATTGGTATTGCAGTGTCTGTAACAGCCTTATCTATAAAAGTATCATGTTCCTAATCCCGCGAGGTGAACGCCATAAAAAATAATGTAGAATACAATAGCGGAATTGCTGTTTTTGTCACTTCACCTCCACAAAAAATAAATAACAAGTGATCAAAAAGTAATTTACCCCAAAATAATACCAATAAAAACTACAGCCCGTCACGCAAAAAACAGGACCTAACACAGCTACATTGGTAAAAAAATAAAAAAGTTATGGACTTTAGTATATGACTATGCAAAATTAAATTTATTTGTAGCACGGAAGTTGTTTTATGCTGAAAAAGTAGTAAAACATAAAAAACTATATAAATTTGGTATTGCCATAACTGTATCAACCCACAGAATAAAATTATCAAATCATATTTGCCGCAAGAGAAACGCCGTAAAAAATAAAAATAAAAAACACTGACACAATTGACATTTTTACCTAATTCACCTAAAAAAAAAGTTATAAAAAGGGATCAAAAAGACTTATGTACCTTAAAATGTTACCAATGAAAACTACAGTCCATCTCGCAAAAAACAAGCCCCCACACAGCTACGTTGGTGAAAAAATAAAAATGTAATTAATGTTGATGTTAGGATATGGTGATGCAAAATATCATTTATTTTAAGCACAAAAATGATGTTATGCTAATAAAATTATCATATCATATTTACTGCAAAAGGAACCCCATAAAAATAAAAAACACGGACACAATTGCCATTTTTACCCAATTGACCTCCAAAAAAAGTTACAAAAAGTGATCAAAAAGACTTATGTACCCCAGAATGATACCAATAGAAACTACAGCCCGTCCTGCAAAAAACAAGCCACACAACTACATTGGTGAAAAAGTAACAATTTCAGCAAATTAAATGTTAGAAAATCCCGATGCCGCTCCTTTAATTTCTGAATGCTGCCGTATCCTCAAACAGCGGTTTACGATCACGTACAAGGTGTTGACATAATTAGGAAAAAATGCATAACAAATAAATAAATACTGAGGTTTGTTTAGCTGTTAGCCCTTACTGTGTAACAGAATTAAAAAATCTGCCCAAAAAAATTTTGAAATTTCCCCTCCATTTTCCTTTAATTCTTGTGGAACACCTAAAGGGTTAACAAAGTTTGCAAAAAGAAGTTTCTAAAATGTTGGGTGGTTTCTACTAACTAAGTCCCACAAAGCGACTCAATAATTGAACTGGTCCTTAAAAAAGTGGGTTTTGGCATTTTTCTTAAAAATTTTCTAATTTGCTTCTAAACTTCTAAGTAGGGTTGAGCAAACCCAGACTTTTTCACTGAAGTTCGGATCCCCATTGACCTTAATGGGGTTCGGGTCAGGTTTTGGGTCCCGAACCCAAACTTTGACCTGAAGTTCGGCCGAACCCGGCGAACCCGAACTTCACCGGGTTCGTTCATCCCTACTTCTAAGCTTTCTAATTTCCTGAAAAAATAAAATGAGATTTACAAAATGATGTAAACATAAAGTAGACATATGGAGAATGTAAAGTAATAACTATTTTATGAAGTATCTGTCTTAAAAGCAGAGAAATTCTAATTTTGAAAATAGTGAATTTTTCCACATTTTCTGCAAATTTTGGGTTCTTTTATGCATAAAGGTAAAACGTATCAACTTAAATTCACCACTAATATGAAGTATGATGTGTCACGAGAAAACAATCTCATAATGGCTTGGATAAGTAACATCGTTCCAACGTTATTACCACATAAACTGACACATATCAGATTTGAAAAACGGGGGTCCAGCATTTGGTGCAAACTGGCTGTCGCTTGAATGGGTTAAGGTGGTCTGAGGTGTTTATATTTACATGATCTGGTCTGGGGTCTGTATTTTTAGGTAGTCTTCTTAGGGGTTCTGGTCTGGATGTTTTCAAAAAATCTTTAGAGGTATTTTCCCCTGCTCCTAGAGGCTCTGTTCTCCCACCTCTGGCCAGGCATTGCTTCACTAGATTGACAGGGCCAGGCAGCGTTCACCTCCGCCTGCCAGTCCTGTGTGCTGGGGAGATCTCGCGAGGTTCAGTATTTGGCGCAGGCACAGAGAGGAAGCTGGCAGCCAGCGAGCACCATTCAGTCACTGCGCCTGCGCCGTATACTTAACGGGACAGCGCAGATGCGGAATTTACACTGCAGAAAGGGCCAGAGGTAGGACACCAACGCTGCCTGAAGCAGGGTGTTGCCAGAGGTGAGAAAACAGAGCCTTTAGGAGCAGGGGAAACACCCCCGCCCCCACGCTCCTAGAGGCTAATTAGAATATTATAAAAGTTAGTTTTTCTCAATAACGGCGGAAGGCAATGAGATGGCACTAATATAGTTATGTTCAGTTGACATTAGCACATCGCTAATGTCAGCCAGCTTATTTTTCAAGTGACAGAAACACTTTAAGGCACCCCTATGTGTCTGCCATCATAGTAGATGGTTCTCATTTCCAGGTCTAAACCATTGGCAAAGGAAGACATGCATGATCTTGTGAATAAATGAGGCCTTGATGTCATGAGACGGACTAAATCAGGACTTTCTTAGACATTTCAAAATGGTTGATTTAGATTCTCTGTCCCTTATATAGCACCTTCTGGTCCCTTGTAGTGATGAGCAGCATAGGCAATATTTGTTTTCGCGATATTTCCTGAATTTTTGGCCTAATATTAGCCATAAATTCGCAAATTCTAGAATTCGTGATCTCCAGTCATTATTTTCATGGCTCAGTTTTGCTACCTTTTTAAGATGCTAATCCCTATCACAGCACAGTAATTCCTATCACACTACCTAACACCCTGCACTGGAACCTACAGCTACACTATATCACTCTCTAACCTACACTGACTATCTCCCACTAACTATCTGTAGTATATAGATGAGCTAACTGACTAACTTACTAACTATCTAATGTAATTGAATAAGCAGAATTGAAAAAACAGCAGAAAATAGCTGCTGGGGAGTTTCCTTTATAGTAAGGGGTAGGCAACTTTCCTATTGGTTGTTAGGGATGTTGCTAAGCTCAGACAAAGATATTGCGTCCTTCTCATTGGCCCACAAGCAAGAAGCTAGAATATTCGCGATTACGAAGATATAGCATTATATTCTAGATCTTCGTGAGAAATTCACGATTAGAATATTCACGATCCACACTAGTCCCTTGTCCAGAATAATGATGGTTGTCTATACTCACATTGTTTGGTCCTCTTCTGCTATACCTAGTACTGATTGGCCAAGCTGAGGTTTGTGACGTGGTTCAGAATGTGAACAAGCCAATTACTCCTCATGTGCAGAATTGGCTACCCATTAGACATATCCATTTTAGAACCTCATGTCTACAACTAGAGGTAAAGAAGGTCTCTACAAAATTTGTGACAACCATAAACCTTTTCTTCTTTTTGACTTTCAGACAAGGATGGGTGAACACTCAGTCCTCAATCCATAAACTAAGCTGAGATCTTTGTCCAAGTCTACAGCTACCAACCTGGGTTTGGGTGCAACTGCCCTGCCTATAGCTACGTCCCTGATCTGTCCATAGAGATTTGTTTGCATATGGAAGCACAACTTTTTGATTTCCTGCCACAGCATTTCCAAAAAGAAAGAGGAAAGACCTTGTTTCCCTCATCATCCCACCAACATTTGTTTTAGTTCTTTATGTGTTGTATAATCTAATGTTTTATACTTGACCTTTTCTGTTCAAAGCAACTCAAAAGGACTCCATTCATGGATGTAATTGTTGGCAAACACAAACACAAAAGTAATTCTGAGAGAGAAGATCCAAGTTTACACATGTGGTTTTTATACAAGAGGAAGTCGCTATGTCCCTGAATGAATATTGAATATTTTAGGGTTGCAAAGGGAGAGGGTGTGGACAGGAAGAATCGGAAAGAGGAAAGTGTATGCTTGAGCCTATTCTGTGAGGTTTTATTTACTTATTTGTCTTTAATTGAAGGATACAATGTTATTTTCACAGGATATTTGGTTTCCCTAGGGAGCAATGAAGCATTGTCTAAGTACAAAAAATGCTTAGTGGATACGGACATGTGAAAATGCTCAACTTGAATTAAAATTAAAATAAAAACCAGAAAAGAAAAATAAACTGTAGATTTTGTCCAGGAGGCATTAAATTTTTCCATGTTAAAGAGAATGTATCACCAATGTTTTATTCTATGTAATTAGAACCAGGTACTGATATGTGTTCTTTTTTCTAATCTGTTTATATTCATTTATTGTACATTTTTTATTTTTTGATACTCTATTATGAGGGCAGCCATCTTGCCCGAGCTGCTGCTAACAGCATTCAGAGGAAGTAGCCACATGGTAGGAAACTATATACTAGAGATGAGTAAATGACTTCTACAGAAGAGTGTTGTGAGCATGCTCTGTGACCTGTGCAGAGGTCACTGTGTAGGGAGGAGGAGGAGATGAAGTGTGATTAGAAACTCTAGATTTCAGCCTGAAGGTATTCATTTTATTCATTTTATCACCTCTTTTTTCTTTTTTCCATGTTAAAGAGAATGTTTCACTTATGTTTTATTTTATCTAATTGGAGCCAGGTACTCATATGTGTTTTTTTTGTAAACTATTTATATTTATTAGTTGTCGATTTTTTTTTTTTATTATGGGGAGAGTCACCTTGTCTGAGCTGCTGTTAACAGTGTTCATAGATATGCTTTACAGCAGCCACATGGTCCATAGAAACCTGTAGACTAAATATGACATTCATTTCTATTAGAGAGTGTTGTGGGCATGCTCTGTGACCTGTGAAGGGGCCACTATGTAGAGAGAAGGAGAGGAACAACTGTGAACATCACCTATAGCCAATGGTGGATCCTGTGTTATCTATATACAGCTGTTACCTGTCACTGTAGGTGACTGATAATAAGATGAGTGCTGAGAAGTGATCTCTAAATAATAATAATAAAATGTATTTATTTAAATATAGAGCCACCATATTCCACAGCACTTTACAAATTCAGAGGGTTCATCTACAAAACAAAAGACATCAAAACATAACTGGCTAATATACAACTGAAACACTAAGACTAAGGGCTCTGCTCGCAAGAGCTTACAATCTATGAGGAAGCAGGAAGTGCCAACTTATTGTGAGGTTCAATGTGAAAACTGCAAGATTTCAGATTTTTTTTTATAAAGGGGCATGGAAAAAAGAACAAATATTTAAAAACATGTTTGACATAATAATTTACTTAAAGGGATTGTCCCATCACTAGGATATGCCCTATTGATGAAGAGTCTGATAGGCTCTCTTCTACCCTTAGAACGGAGCCCCCAAAGTGACGGAGCTAATGTCCTATTTTTTAAAAGGGTTGTCTCATTTTGGACATTTAGCTAGGATATGCCCCCAATATCTAATAGGTGTGGGTCCCACACCTGCACCTATCCGTAGAATGGAGTTTGCACTGTGCATGCGCGGACACCCTCCATTAATTTCTATTGGAGTGCCAAAAATAGCCGAGCACCACGTTTGGCTATTTTCAGAAATCCCATTGAAATGAATGGGAAGCGCACACACAAGCGCAAGCACAGCTCCAGTCACTTCTATAGGGCTGACAGAAATAGCGTATGAATAGAGGGTGGCCGCGCATGCACAGTGAAAACTCCATTCTATGGATAGGTGCAGGTGTGGGACCCACACCTATTAGATATTGGGGGCATATCCTAGCTAAATGTCCAAAATGGGACAACCCCTTTAAAAAATAGGACATTAGCTTTGAGAAAAGAGATTGAGCTTTGTCATCTTATGGCAGCTGAAACCGCTCTATGCATTTTAGGCCAGACAAGCCTGATACTGGGCAAATACATTGAAGGAATTTTAACATGGGTTCCTATGGGTGACAGATGACGCTCAGTGGCATCAATTAAACACATACACCTAGGTTTCCATCAGGAAAGGCTCTGGACAGAAAATGGAGGCCCACTGCTAATACATTGTAAAAGAGCCTGAGTATTACAGCATATTTCTATTCAACACCAGCAGAGGGCAAACTAAAGGGGACGTTCAGGTTTTAAATGTTGATGCCCAAGTAGTTCTAAAAGTCTAGGTCATCAAAGGTCTGCAGTGGTGGCCGGAAAGGAAGGTTAAAGGGATTGTCTCATGGAAAAAATTCCTTAAAAAATCTAAGTTTTCAATGCCCTTGAATAGTGACAACCATCTATGGCGTGTACTAGGACCCCAGAACAGGACTGCAAATGGTTAGAGATGAGCGAAGTTTTGTACAATTCCATTCAGCCGCTTCACCAAATTTTACAAAAAAATTTGATTTGTGATGAATTACTTTATCACAAAGCACATTTCTTTGTAAGTAGTGGGTACAATGACAGGGAGCTGCGATTGCACTGCCCCCCCCTCCCCCCACACTCATTGTACTCCTCAGATGCCACGTTCATCGCTGATTGTGGTATCTGACATTAATATCAAAGTGTCAAATAGATAAAAATAAATAAATCGCGAAGAGCCAATTTGCACCAACTTAACTGAAGATCCAGCGCAAAATCTTGCGCGGCCCATCATGACTTCACCACGGTAATGTCACACATCAGCACGCACGGGATTTCGCATGGGATCTCCAGTCAAGATGGCAGTGACCAGCTCTTGGAGTTTCAAAAAATTTTTTTTTTTTACACTATTTTAGGGAAAATCGATTCGTTACCATGATGCACAAGGAAATTCAGCCTTGCAGCAGATCAAATTTTCCCTAAAATTCAAATCGAACTCCACTTTTTGGACTTCGATTCGATCAACACTGTAATTCAGTGCTGCCCAACCTGCGGCCCTCCAGCTGTTGCAAAACTACAACTCCCACCATGCCCTGTTGTAGACTGATAGCTATAGACTGTCCGAGCATGCTGGAAATTGTAGTTTTGCAACAGCTGGGGGGCCGCAGGGTGGGCATCCATGCTTTAAATGATCATCAAATAGACTAGTGGGTGACAAAGAGGGTGTCTGGTGGTCTCACTTTATAAATAACCAGTTTTCTCAAGATTTGATGCCGTCAAATTTTTTCTCAGTCAGTCAGCTTTTTGTAAGCTTAGAGTTTGAACTTTTGGATGTTAGTTGCTTTGGTTTCCGGGACTGAATTAATGATTGTAAATTACCTGGTGCTGCTATATTTTATTTCTTGCTCACAGTTCTGCAGTAAGGTGTAAGACAAATACGCGACGCAAAGCGATGAGGTTCGCAGATTTTGAAGTGAACCTTGTTGCATGCTACACGTGATACGTTAGGCTGTAGAAAATATGTCTTCATGGTAAACAGAAGTGGGAGGACAGCTGTTACATTTTGCAGCCAAAGTGAGGGAGGGAGAGAGACCAGACCTCATCATTTTATGTGAAGTATTTACAGAAGCCTAGCCAGAAAGATTGCAAATACTTCTATAAGTAGCTAAGTGGGAAATGTTAAAAATATATTGAATTGGCCTTGTGGTTTGTTGGCTTGTGAACATATTGAGCTTGATAGGAAGAAGGTTGATGAAAAATGTGTCGAAACGTTAAATTGAACTGGCCAAATTGGTGTTACATTGTTTTAAAGTGTATTTTATTACACTAAAAGAAGCTTTGTGAAAAAAAAGAAACAATGTTTATTGAAGTGACTGAAGTCTGACATGAATGTAGGCAGGAGCGGACTGGGAAGTTAAAGTGGCCCTGGAAAGAAAAACCTAAAAGTGGCCCCATGTTGTGGCCTGGTCCAAATTGCCAGAATTCAGGGCAACACAAGTAGGCAGGGTCAGTAACACTATAGTGCCAAATACCATCCCAGCAGAACCATATACCACTGTGCAGCACAATATACTGCCCCAAAAGCTGGCCCTCGGTGGTGGCCATCAATAGCTCTCATTTCCGTCCTTCTTCTCCAGTTGCCTCTGATTAACATATGGAGCAGGGGGCTTAGGACCTGAAATGTGACCACAGCAGTTGAATTCAGGAGAACATGTGTGGTCACTGGCCAGGTACATAAGTACTTGATTCTCACAGCATTAATTACAGCTGAGAGCTCATTATGTACCCAGTCAGTGGCTGAGAGGAGAACTTGGGTGTCCCCCTGAGCAATGGACCACCGGGAAATTTCCCTGTAGGGTCTATGGCCAATTCGCCCCTGAATGTAGGTTGCAGTAAGGCTAGATTTTAGGGAAGGCAAAAGAGGTGTTGGTCAATAAGACCTCCACCATACCTTCTAGTTCCTTCGTGCACTTCCCAAGTGTAATACATATGGATTTGCAGTTTTTTTTTTTATAAATCTACAACAATAAAATTTTTAATTCAGAGGTTTCCTTCCAAACCTTTCCACTTGGCTCAACATATCCTGTGTGGCTTGAAACTCCCAGCTTTGGGGGGAAAAAAAACATTATTTGGCGATACTCTCTTGGAGAGTTGTTTACGCTATATGTGCCCATATGTGACCACCCATTTGTTGTAATGTGAGTTGCAGTCTGTCCAAAGTTTTGCTAGCATGTCGTAATATTTTCATTTGGGGGTTCTTAATGAAATATTCAGAAAGGTAAGGGTGGGCACAGATGTTTAGTTCTGTCAAATAATATGCAAAATTGCCATTGTCCTAAAGAAGACCACCCCCTAGAAGACAAATTTCAAATGCAATTTTAGGTGGTCACCTCAAAATGGTTTCACGATATGTTATTCCCTGGTGGTATAAGGTAGAAGAGGAATTCATGTTTTATTGCCTGGTGGTCTAGGGTAAAACTGACGGTTAATTCCTTAGTGGTCTAGTGTAGAGGAGCAGTTATGATTTTATTCCCTTGTAGTTAGAAAGGGCCCCCTTTCTTTGTGGTCTAGGCCAGAAAAGATAATACAATGAAACCTCTGTTTATGAACATCGCCTTTTTATAATTCTCCAGACCATATGTACAGTGACAAGAGTCCTTCATATATTATGCAAACTGGCCATCTTCTTTTAGATCTTCTTCCCATAGAGCAGTGTTCCTCAACTCCAATCGTCAAGGCCCACCTAATGGTCAGGTTTCCAGGGTTTCCTTAGTATTCAGTGATATAATTAGTTTCAATGCATCAGGATTTACTACAGGTATTCATTCAAATCATGACTGGTAGGTGGACCTTAAGGACTGGAGTTGGGGAACACTGCCCTAGAGGACCACTTTTTAATGTAATTTTAGGTCATCTCAAAGAGGTTTTTACTATAACTTATTCCCTGATGGTCTAGGGCAGTGGTCGGCAAACCGCAGCTCTTTGGACCCTTGAATGCAGCTCTTTGGTGCCGGCTCCCACATCATATATAAACCATCAAAAAGTGTGGTGATAAGGAAGCAGGATGTGCTCATACCCATATGCAGTTGTGCATTTCTGTAGGGGAGCACATCCTGCACTTGTAGTCCGTTGCTAATGGCAATCACCAGCAAAAAATGCATACAATGGATGATGCCAGCAACGGACTACAAGTACCACAATGGACATCCTACATAAGATGAAATTTATGTGGATGTGGCAAGAATTCAAAACAAACACAGAACCAGAGATAGGTGCACACTGCCGTGACACTAAACCCTCACACTGACCCTCACAAAAATTGAGAGTTAGTTCGACATATCCTACTAGGAGGACGTGTCTTAAGCCTCGGGCACCAGCGTCAAGGTCTCTCAAGTAGCCCGTGGGCCCTAACACTCACCTACCTGCGCCATATGGGCGATATCAGGGGCCAGTGGGCAATTACTGGAGCATTAGGACGACTCACAAACATCTCCTCTGTTACCTCCAGCATGTGGCCATGCTTGCAATGGGAGGTGGGAGGTGTCTATGAGCCCTACCCAAGACTGACTGATATAGCCAAAGGCCAAGCAGGTGCACCCAATGTGACCTGAAGATGAAAGACAGGCACATTTAAAATGGAGTTTTATACACCTCCATACATATATATATAAACCATCAAAAAGTGTGGTGATAAGGAAGCAGGATGCCCATACCCATATGCAGTTGTGCATTTCTGTAGGGGAGCACATCTCAGGCACTTGTAGTCCGTTGCTAATGGCAATCACCAGCAAAAATGCATACAATGGATGATGCCAGCAACGGACTACAAGTACTCACAATGGACATCCTACATAAGATGAAATTTATGTGGATGTGGCAAGAATTCAAAACAAACACAGAACCAGAGATAGGTGCACACTGTCGTGACACTAAACCCTCACACTGATGTTAAAAATTGAGAGTTAGTTCGACATATCCTACTAGGAGGACGTGTCTTAAGCCTCGGGCACCAGCGTCAAGGTCTCTCAAGTAGCCCGTGGGCCCTAACACTCACCTACCTGCGCCATATGGGCGATATCAGGGGCCAGTGGGCAATTACTGGAGCATTAGGACGACTCACAAACATCTCCTCTGTTACCTCCAGCATGTGGCCATGCTTGCAATGGGAGGTGGGAGGTGTCTATGAGCCCTACCCAAGACTGACTGATATAGCCAAAGGCCAAGCAGGTGCACCCAATGTGACCTGAAGATGAAAGACAGGCACATTTAAAATGGAGTTTTATACACCTCCATACATATATATATAAACCATCAAAAAGTGTGGTGATAAGGAACCCACATCATATTAATATAGAATCTATATTATTATAGCGTCAACAGTACCAGTGAGGACTATTAGAGTGTGTTCTTACATACTTTTATATGTACTTTTTTTATTTATATCTTGATTATTATTTCATTTTATCTTCATCATTTTTTACTTTTATTCAACTTGTCTGCAGAGCCAGTGCAAGGTGTGCACGCCTGTTTTATTACTTTTACTTCTTGCCTACTGTTTGGATTGGGTGTATCCATCAAGGTGGAGAACCCTGCTTAAAATATCCATGATGAGCCCCACTAATTTTATATTACTATTTACACAGACACGGGGGGAGGGGGGGGGAAATCTGTGGATAACACATGTATAGAATAAGATGCTATATATGTGTCATCCAGAGATCCCCCCCAATAACAGTGTTATCCACAGATACATAAAAGTGCGTCATCCCCAGATGTCCCCATAACAGTGCGACATCCACAGATGTCCCCATAACAGTGCGCTATCCACAGATGTCCCCATAACAGTGCGCTATCCACAGATGTCCCCATAACAGTGCGTCATCCACAGATCCCCCATAACAGTGCGTCATCCACAGATCCCCCATAACAGTGCGTCATCCACAGATCCCCCATAACAGCGCGTCATCCACAGATCCCCCATAACAGCGCATCATCCACAGATGCTTAACAGTGCGTCATCTACAAATGAATAAATGAATTTAAAAATGTGGCTCTCAAAAGAAATTTCAATCGTGGTTTTGGCGATATTTGGCTCAGTTGACAAAAAAGTTTGCCCACCACGGGTCTAGGGCAGTGATGGGCAAAGTGCGGCTCTCCAGCTGTTGCTAAACTACAACTCCCAGCATGCCCTGCAGTAGGCTGATAGCTATAGACAGGCTTTGCATGCTAGGAGTTGTAGTTCTGCAACAGCTGGAGAGCCGTACGTTGCCCATCACTGGTCTAGGGCATAAAGGGGGCTATAGTGTTTATAGACTGAAAAATAAAGCCTAAATAGAGGAACAGAGAATATGTAGCACTGGATTTATTGTCGAAGAATTGTGCTTTGAATTCATCACATATTTATAAGTTTCCCCAAGTAACTTGCGACTGGAATCTGACTACTTGTTGTGCTGTAGAGCTCTGGAGCAAGAGTGATTTATCACTGTAAACATCTGAGACAGAGCTCCTCAGACAAGGTAATGATCTATTGATTTACACATTAAGGGATTCAACAAGGCTCAAGACGAAAGTATATTCAGTAAAATACGTTTGTCAGAACAAAAGGTCATAATCTGGATGCTGGGAGACATAAGAGGTAAAAATTTCTGACAATGTAGCTTGCAAGGGGCACAGTTTGCCAGCAAGAAGGGCAGGGGGCAATCCACCGAAGACAGTCAACTTGATGCAGACACATTCTAAAGAACACAGAGGAATACATATAGCCATGAATAGTCATGATGCTGGAAGACAATGAAGAGGCATGCCAAGTCAGGTGAAATCATAACTTATTGAATAAAACATGTACGGGGCAGCGGAGGGACTGCTGTGAAGGAATCAACTGCATTGCTGCTAGATGTTAGGATGTGTAACCGTCCATTTATGCAGAGAATGTGCTTGAATGCATTCATGAAAATGTGTAACTTTAATTTTTATTTTATTTGCTAGTTTATTAGAACAAGGCATTTTCACCTGAGTTAGTTTGCCAAATGTCTGTAATTACCTTATGTCCACTGTCCCTTTCCATTGTTCCCTTAAAAGACTGTTGCTAGGGCTTGTCTGTCTTCCCTTTAGTGTAAACAGAAGACGGAGGGGCGGTCCTCCACACTGCATGGCTGCATTAGGGCTCCAGAGTGAGGAGGCGTGTCTCTCAGTAATCCAATCTCATTGGCTGGCAGGAAGCTGCTGGCTACAGCAAGTGTGTATGAGACGAGAGTGAAGACAGTTTTGGCTGCAGAGGACTGGCAGAGGAGCCTAATGCAGGGTTCAAAATAGCTGTAACTAAGGGAAAAGCTCAAGGAAAAAAGTGGTATCTGAAGTAACTAAAGATTGTTTTATGCATAATGCTGCAGTAGCAGTAACATATGCTAAAATAGATTTTTTGATGAAAACATGGACTCGCGGGACAGGAATATAATACCACCACCTTACAAAGTGTTGGTGTGCCCTCGTCCGGAATATGCAATTCAGTTCTGAGCACCAGTCCATAGAAAGGATGCCCTGGAGCTGGAAAAAGTACAAAGAAAAGTGATGGAGGGGCATGGAGGTTCTTCTTTATGAAGAAAGATTAAAAGAATTAAATTTATTTAGTCTTGAGAAGAGATGTCTAAGGGGGGGACATGATTAACCTATACAAATATATAAATGGACCATACAAAAAATACAGTGAAAAACTGTTCCATTTCAAATGCTCTCAAAAGACAAGGGGGCACTGCCTCCGACTGGAGAAGAAAGAGTTCAGTCTCTAGCAGCGTGAAAACTTCTTTACTGTAAGAACTGTGAATCTGTGGAATAGACTTCCTCAGCACATGGCCACAGCAGGAACAGTGGACAGTTTTAAAAAGGGTTTAGATGAATTCGTAAATGACATTAATGCTTATGAAAATGTGTAGAAAGCTGATTCTCACTTCCTGCTGGGATCCATGTCCCCACCTATTCCTTGGTTGAAATTGAGAGACTTATGTCTTTTTTCAACCGTATTAACTATGTAACATGACAGTTACACTTTAATGAATGTAATTCCATAGTTAAAAACAGGAACCTACTTGAATTGGGTCTTGAATTGAGGTCAGGTACCCATTTATTGAAGACTGCTAAAAAGACAACCACTGGACATTATCTTGCTCACAAGACATGTAATGTGATGCAACAACTGTTACCCAAGTCTGGCCCTAGAGGCACGTGACACATAGTGCCACATACAGTCTAGCACCATAGGCTTGCGACCACCATGAATTGCATAGCACTGTTAAAAGATTTCCGTATTTTATGTTTACACCTGTCTGTCGGTATCACATAAGCACTGTCTGGCGGTATTTACATTCTGAGGCACTGCAAATCAAACACTGTACAGTATATTATTTTACAGTGTATGGTGGCGCTGAGTAGAATTTTTACATTGGCAACTGTATGGAAGTCTGAGTTAGCCAATGTGTGGTACTGCTATTTGGAGAGGGGTTTAATAAGTAATCAGGGGTCTCATAGCAAACTTGTAATGGGGCCTCAGTCCACCATGAACACGTTCAGCAGCAAGTTCAGAACATGGAAAGCTTGGTTTACTTAATGCACAGGAATAATAAACACAGTGATATCACAGTACAGGGATAATAACACAGTGATGTCACAGTACAGGGATAATAAACACAGTGATGTCACAGTACAGAGATAATAACACAGTGATGTCACAGTACAGAGATAATAAACACAGTGATGTTACAGTACAGGGATAATAACACAGTGATGTCACAGTACAGGGGTAATAAACACAGTGATGTCACAGTACAGGGATAATAAACACAGTGATGTCACAGTACAGGATAATAAACACAGTGATGTCACAGTACAGGGATAATAAACACAATGATATCACAGTACAGGGATAATAACACAGTGATGTCACAGTACAGGGGTAATAAACACAGTGATGTCACAGTACAGGGATAATAAACACAGTGATGTCACAGTACAGGGATAATAAACACAGTGATGTCACAGTACAGGGATAATAAACACAGTGATGTCACAGTACAGGATAATAAACACAGTGATGTCACAGTACAGGGATAATAAACACAGTGATGTCACAGTACAGGGATAATAACCACAGTGATGTCACAGTACAGAGATAATAAACACAGTGATGTCACAGTACAGAGATAATACACAGTGATGTCACAGTACAGGGATAATAAACACAGTGATGTCACAGTACAGAGATAATAAACACAGTGATGTCACAGCTCAGGGATAATAAACACAGTGATGTCACAGTACAGGGATAATAAATACAGTGATGTCACAGTACAGGGATAATAACACAGTAATGTCACAGTACAGAGATAATAAACACAGTGATGTCACAGTACAGAGATAATAAACACAGTGCTGTCACAGTACAGAGATAATAAACACAGTGATGTCACAGTACAGAGATAATAACACAGTAATGTCACAGTACAGAGATAATAAACACAGTGATGTCACAGTACAGAGATAATAAACACAGTGATGTCACAGTACAGAGATAATAAACACAGTGATGTCACAGTACGGGATAATAAATACAGTGATGTCACAGTACAGAGATAATAAACACAGTGCTGTCACAGCACAGGGATAATAAACACAGTGATGTCAAAGTACAGGCATAATAAACACAGTGATGTCACAGTACAGGGATAATAACACAGTGATGTCACAGTACGGGATAATAAATACAGTGATGTCACAGTACAAGGATAATAAATACAGTGATGTCACAGTACAAGGATAATAAACACAGTGATGTCAAAGTACAGGCATAATAAACACAGTGATGTCACAGTACAGGGATAATAACACAGTGATGTCACAGTACGGGATAATAAATACAGTGATGTCACAGTACAAGGATAATAAATACAGTGATGTCACAGTACAAGGATAATAAACACAGTGATGTCACAGTACAGGGATAATAAACACAGTGATGTCACAGTACAGGGATAATAAACACAGTGATGTCACAGTACAGGGATAATAAATACAGTGATGTCACAGTACAGGGATAATAACACAGTGATGTCACAGTACAGGGATAATAAATACAGTGATGTCACAGTACAGGGATAATAACACAGTGATGTCACAGTACGGGATAATAAATACAGTGATGTCACAGTACAAAGACAATGCCATTAAAAGCTTTACATAGGAAAGGCTGTTAGAAGCAATACGCATGGAAAAAAGAGTTGTATTTCTAGTGAGACCATGGTCTTTATCAGGGACACCCAAAAGGACTCTCTTACATGACATCCAGGTCATAGCCATCACGGGACAGATGACATGACTAAGACTGCTCAAGCATTAGAGGCTCAGCTGCAGATTCTATTTTGTTTTATATCTGTTTTGTTTTTTATTAAAGGGTTTCTGTCACCAACTTTTGACATTATAAGCTGTCTGACATTAGCTATGTGCTAATGTCAGACCAGCTTGATAATGTCTTTTTTATAAAAATCCGCTGTATATATAGTCTGAAAAACTTACTTTTATATTATGTAAATTAGCCTCTAGGAGCAGGGGGGGCGTTGCCCTGCTCCTAGCGGCTCCGTCCGGCAACCTGCTGGCACGCCCCTTCACACTTTGATTGACAGTGCAGGGCAGCGATCCTCCTGCACTGTCTCGTTCTGAAATCGCGCGCCGCGCCGCCGCTCTGTATTCGGCGCAGGCGCGGTGAGCAGAGGACGCTGGTGCCTGCTGTCCTCTGCTCACCGCGCCTGCGCCGAATACAGAGCGGCGCTGGCGCGCGATTCAGAACGAGACAGTGCAGGAGGATCGCTGCCCTGCACTGTCAATCAAAGTGTGAAGGGGCGTGCCAGCAGGTTGCCGGACGGAGCCGCTAGGAGCAGGGCAACGCCCCCCCTGCTCCTAGAGGCTAATTTACATAATATAAAAGTAAGTTTTTCAGACTATATATACAGCGGATTTTTATAAAAAAGACATTATCAAGCTGGTCTGACATTAGCACATAGCTAATGTCAGACAGCTTATAATGTCAAAAGTTGGTGACAGAAACCCTTTAAAGTAAAGTAGTGCTTGATGCAATAGTGATAGACAAATTCAGTATAATCTGGTCTGATCTTGCTTTGCTTCCCCCATTAGTTCCTTTTTACTGGATACAGAAGGTGATAAAAAAGTGGAAAAATGAACTGAATAAAGTCATCAGACTACACAGGTGGAACGATTGTAGTCTGCGACCATGGAGACATATTGGACTACATAGGTGCTTTATATACAAAATGGTAAAACATTTTTGAATCAAGATTATTTGCAAAGTTGCAGCAATTTTTTATATTAAATGAGCACTAAAATGGATGCTAATGTTTTACTCAAGTCGTTGAATTACCTAATTCTGCTTATGTTGATCACATAATTCTACATATTACTGTGTAATTCAAGGTGTCCAGAAATCGGACTGTTACTGGTGCATTCTCCACAACAACAATGTACAATGTGTAGTTACTTGGCAATCAAATTAGAACCAGATCAGAGGTAGCAAAGTGGAGCCCTGCTGTGTTATGTGTTATAGAAACGTTAGAATACAGTATTGCAAGTATGGACATTAAAGGGACGCTGTCGTGAAAAGCCCGGAACTATTTAAAGGAAAATAAGCTGTTTAAATTCGATCGGCTATTTCCCATTTCATAAAATAGTAGATGCCGTGTAAAGGACACCGTTTGATGCTGGGGTCTCTTTATGAAGTGCAAACACTCTCATTTTTCTCCTTCTGAAATACGGGATTCTTAGATGTTTGTACACAAGAAAGTCACTATGGCAACCGGCGGTTTATTTTTAGTTTGAACTTTAAATTAGTTTTCTTTGATAATTTTCGTTTCCATTTCTGCAATCATTTTATGTTATCCAGCTCTTAAAGGGAGTCTGTCACTACGCCGCCACGTTTTAAACAGTTCTCAGCGCACAGTAGTTCTCAAACTCCCAATCCCAAACATACTTTCATGTGCTGTTCCCTCTGGTTTTTGCCCCCAAAAAACAGTTTTAGGCCTCATGCACATGAACGTGTGCGCCCCGGCCCGTGCTGCGGGGTGCAAATTGCAGCCCGCAATGCACGGGCACTGACCGTGGGGCAGCCGCAGCGGATAGCGGACCCATTGACTTGAATGGGTCCTCGATCTGCCCGTTCCGCAAAAAGATAGTACATGTTCTATCTTTTTGTGGGACGGAAGTACGGAACGGAACCCCACGGAAGCACTCCGTAGTGCTTCCATAGTGTTCCGCTCCGCCATTCTGTTCCGCATCTCCGGATTTGCGGACCCATTGAAATAAATGTGTCCCCATCCGTGATGCGGAATGGCCATGGAATGGTGCGAACCCAACGTCCTGCCCATACGCTGGCCATCACACTCCACACTCCCTGCCTTGCACCCATATAGACACTAAGGGGCTATTCTCACATGTTTTTACTGCAGAATTGTGGTGCTGAAAGCCGCGCTGAAATTCTGCTGATATCCCACTGGTGGTCGTGTCCTTTCTTCCTCCCACTCTTTAGAATGGGAGACAGCGCGGAAGATCGCTGAGTGGCGGTTCAGAGCTGCAGACACACTGAGAAGGAACATTTTCATTGTCATCCCTCCACCATCTTCAACGCTGCCTCCCATTGAATAGATTGGGAGGCACAAAGGACGCGGCTGCCGCCGGGATTTCAGCGGCATTTTGCCGCGGCTGTCCACGCCAAATTGTCGCATAAAGAACACCATGTAAACATCCCCTAAGAAGGCCCGAACCCAACCGTTCCATGGGATGCCATATCAGATATTGCACCAGATATTGTAATAGGCACCCATAGAAGTCCCTGGGCCCAACTTGATGCCTCAGATATCATCAAAAAAGGTTTTAACACATAGCTTAACAGAAAAAAAATGTTGTTATATTCCATCAGATGCCACATTGCAAGGATATTCTCTCTGTAAAATTGTATCATAAGGAAGCACCATACGGAGACATGAAGAGTGGCTACAACGCCATACAGCGTGCAGCGTGAGTGGTGCCATACTGTAGGATATCTTGGCATAACAAAAGGTAATGTATAAAATACAATATAACATATGCTGCTAAAATATACTATACTTACTATAGTAGGTAGCACAATATGGCGTGTAATATGCATTACTAATCATATTATTATTACTCTTAATGACTGGCTGTCGCTGACATGTGCGAAGATGACATCATCACTGCAGCTTTGTAAACAGATATCAGAAGAAGAAGAAGGAATTGCTGACATGAGATTTCATTATGTTAAAATGTATGCAGATTTTGTAAAAGTCTAGAAAACCTTTTTAAGATGAGAACTGCACTAAATGTTTCTATCAATAGGTGGAGCCTTAGAGTATGGTACAACATGCCCCCGAAGGAATGTGCACACCAAGTGATCTGGCATGGTATTGCAAAAATAAATACCTACATTAAATAAATAAAAATCCCGTGCTGAGCCACGCCCCCTGCACTGATCACATGACGATGACGTCACCCCAGGTCCTTCGGCTGTTCAACAGTTCGGGTTTGTGGAAGCCGCCCCTTATGGATTCCATATGCCGGGATAGTCCGCTGTAGTGGAATCCATAACGGGATGCGGCGATTACCACAACCCGAACGCCGAACGCCAAACTTTTTTTTAAAGTTCGCTCATCTCTAATCAGGTATTTTTCAGACCTGATCAGTATATGGCACCATGAACTTAAGGGGATAGGAGGCAGTCCCTTCATGTTCAGTGCCCTGGACTCTCTGTACTGAATTCTTCCAAACCCCTCCCTTCTGCTCTGATTGACAGCTCCAATCAGGAGACCACTACAGCTGCCATTTATAGTAGAGGAGAGGGGCCAGGAAGTGATCAGTAGAGATGGCCAAGGGTACTGAATACAGGACTTGCGTGACCCTAAATAGTGATGTCAGCAGGTGAAGGCTCAGAACTGCTGAAGACTCCCTTTTAGGCCCATTTCAAACGAGCGAGTTCCACCAGCTTGTGTCAGCGAGAGCATCTGTCCTGACCTCCCAGCATTGATGGGGTCGCATAGCATTATACAGATTTTTGATGCTATGTAACCCTTAGAGGTCTGGAATGTATTGCATAACACTGACATAATGCTGTCAGCGTTATAAAATACGTTTCAGAACTCTAAGGGTTAAATAGCATCATAAATCAGTATAATGCTAAGCGACCCCATCAGTGCTGGGAGGTAAGGACAGGAGCTGCTTAATCATGCTGCGAGTCCAGAGTGTGGAACTCGATCGTCTGAAAGGGGCCTAATAGTTATACTGCTTGACAAAATGTGTATATAACATATCTATTAAATATTAGTGAGAAAAATAGATCTAGCATTTATGTTTATATTCATTTATATTTTCTATATTTATTTATTATATTTATTTATATTTAATAATATCTTACTTTTAAATTTTTGCAATAACATAAAATGTCATAAATAAATGTTTAATTTAACAACATTTTGGGGGTCATTTAATGAGCCCCTGCACTGGTGGTGGATCCGCCGAAGTTATATAGAGGTGCCGAAGTGTAATAGAGTGACCCAGAGAATAGTTATTGTTATTTATTTATAAAAATGAACGCCGCAAAATTTATAACGTAAAAACTCAGTGGCAGTATTGCTGGGTTTTTTTTGTACCCCCCCTAGAAAGGGTTAATAAAAGTTAATCAATAAGTTTATGTGTACCGCTAAAAGTGCCATTAAAAAAACAACTTTTTCGCAAATAACAAACCATCATATGGCTACATTGACGGAAAAATATAAAAGTGGCTCTTGGAAGGCGACAAATGAAAAAAAAAGAAAAAAAATCACTTGGTCATTTGAAGGCAATATACACCTTTGGGAGCAATTTTTATTATTGCATTGTACTCATTTTGAGCTACAAATATTTTGTCAATTGGTCTTTATTAAAAATATGGAATCCTTTTTTCTGTACAGAGCTGAGATGCTCTAGTAGCACCCTTTGGATTTTCTGTCTTTTCCGTCAGACCAGGAGCTGACGGACTCCTTATCTCTGCTCTCTGACCTTATAAACACTCATTATAGCTTACGGTAGTTGTTATCCTAGTGATAGGAACGTGGCTTAAATAAGTGTTTTTGACCTCTCAGTAGTTTAGAGATAAGGGTCAATAGGTGACTGACACAAAATGAAAGTGAAAGTACCAGTCACACAGCTAGAAAAACAGTTAACCCTTTGTTACAGAACAGCTCAATATTTTTAATAAAGACCAATTGAAAAAATGATTATTAGCCAAAAATGAATAACATGCAATCATAAAAAAAAAATTACCTTCGAAGGTGTACATAGCCTTTAAGGCCCAAAACAGGCTGGTCACTAAGGGGTTCTTATAATAAATACTTTAATACTGATATAAGTTACTTATATTTAGTAACCTGTGTATACTCTGTGACTATTGTATGCTATTGTGTTCTATGCTAACATAATATGAGAACAAAAAAAATTGAAAATAGCACTAATTAAAACTGTTCTGTATGAAAAGTGGTAAAGACAAATCTACAAAATATTCAGCGTCGATAAATAATAAATAACAAGCTCTTGTCTTGCCGAGACGAAAATAGTATATCTCACAATGAATTATCAACAGCACTTTGATGTTTCCAACTACATGTAAAGTAAACATTTGCATATATAAAAAAAAATACAAAAAAAATGAAATAAATAAAAAGGCCAATTATAAAAGCAGGAAAGGAGTGAACAGAAGGAATATATGTACTCAAAGGAATAGGTTTTATGCCAAACATCAATCAATCCCAGCTTTAGAGGGCTATTTATAATACTGTGGGTGTTCTGGACGCTCGCATTTCACACTGTGAGGATCAGTCCATGACATTATCTATGTGACAATTGAAGTCTATTCCAATAATTAAAGCCGTGTTTGAAAATGTGTGTTATCATCACCTGTGTTCTCCCCCCTTCAACATATATTGAAATGTCAGCAATGGCGATGACTGTCAGACGCAGGGTTTATTCTAATATCTGTAAATGAGTTGATGTCATGTAAGCAGAACTGGATTTAGTTCCTTCCGGATAAAATGCCCAAAAAAGTAAAAAAAAAAATAATTCTGCAAATTTGCACAGTACAAGATAAAGACATCGGGTAATCTTGTGCGGAGTGTGAACCTGAGGGGAGAGAAAATTCATTTTCTTGCAATTGCAATAAGCCAAACCGGGTTGATATCTTAGTGTTGTTTTTTTAACATTTTTTTATTTATTTTTTACTTTATTTATTTCGATTATTTTCCCCTGTACTTACATTTTGTAAATTTGATCTGATCTGCATTATGTTTGTAGACTAAATTAAATATATATTTTTTAAAGAGGTTGCATCAGTATCAAGTATTTTTGTCTTGTCACTAGGATATTGCCACCTGTATTTGATTTCTATAGCCGTCGGGGGATCAACTTGTGATTCTGAAAGAAAAGCAAATTAAAGGGGTTTTTCCAGGAGTAAAATATTGATAGCCTATTCTCAGGACTGGTGGGGGGCCAATTCTCGGCACCTCGCCAATCAGCTGTTTGGAGAAGCCATGGTACTCCATTGAGCACTGCGGCCTCTTCCTAGGCCAGTGATGTCATGTTCATTGGTCACATGTGAGCGACCAAAGGAGGAGGTGGAGAGGATGAGGGTGGTAGTAGAAGCACAGTTGAGGGTTGTACTCACAGTGTATGTCCTCCCCAGTGTTCCCTCGGGCCGTGCAGTGATAGGAAGGACACACCATGATTTTGAAGGTTCTCCTGCCTGTTGTTAATTGGGGTGTCCTTGGTGTAGATCAGTGTTTCCCAACCAGTGCGCCTCCAGCTGTTGCAAAACTACAACTCCCAGCATGCCCGCACAGCCAAAGGCAGTCAGGGCATGCTGGGAGTTGTAGTTTTGCAACAGCTGGAGGCACACTGGTTGGGAAACACTGGTGTAGATGCACAAGGCAGGAATCTTCGATGTGAGAGACAATGATACAGCAAAGTTTAATTCAACAAGTCCACTGTATTTTACTGAGGCCGTTCAATAGATGGTTCACACAGGCACATGAATGTCAGAAATTACATGATGTGCAGGGTGTCACATGACTGATGCCATATTTAAGTTAGGCCTCATGCACATGACCATATTTTTGTTCCACATCGGATGCACTTTTTTTGGGATGCGGACCCATTCATTTCAATGTTCATTTTCATGTCCGTGCCATTGTCCCTCGAAAAAGACAGAACATGTCCTATTCTTGTCTGTTTTGCAGACAAGTATATAACATTTTAACAGAAGGGAAAAAGAAAATGGTGGCATGCATACGGCCGGGATCCCTGTTTTGTGGATCTGTGGCTTGCAGATCACAGAACACATACGGTCATATGCATAAGGCCTTACTCCATGGATACATTACACAGGACTGATACATGGGCTATACCATTCTACTGCATATAGAGGTCAACTGCATGCCTATAGGGGTCAAGTAGGCATGCAGAATTTTAAAACTGGAATACCCCTTTAAGTATGACATCATGTCATAGACTTCTATTCCCACCAGAAGGCAGTGAAGTCCAATAGAGGAGCATGTTTGGCCTACAGTTGGGTTCAAAATGATTCAACCCCCACTGAAATTGAGTGTTTTGGCCAGTTTGACATTGATTTCGATCATTTCATCATCTTGTTTACAATTAAATGAAAGAGGCCCTTGTAAGTCAGACAAATATAACATAACATTTATAATGAAATAACCACAAATGTCTTTTCTGTGCTCACATCATTATCAGTTTTATTCAACCCCCAAGTGACATTCAATCTTAGTACTTAGTACAACATCCTTTTCCAGTTATAACAGCTTTTAAACGTGAAGCATAGCTTGACACAAGTGTCTTGCAGCAATCTACGGGTATCTTCGCCCATTCTTCATGGACAAAAGCCTCCAGTTCAGTCACATTCTTAGGCTTGCGCGCTTCAACTGCTTTTTTTAAGTCCCACCAGAGGTTCTCAATCGGATTTAAGTCTGGTGACTGTGATGGCCACTTCAAAATGTTCCAGCCTTTAATCTGCAACCATACTCTAGTGGACTTGGAGGTATGCTTGGGATCATTGTCCTGTTGAAAGGTCCAACGTCCCCCAAGCCTCAGGTTTGTGACGGACTGCATCACATTTTTATCCAATATCTCCTGGTACTGAAGAGAATTCATGGTACCTTGCACACGCTGAAGCTTCCCTGTACCTGTAGAAGCAAAACAGCCCCAAAGCACGATTGACCCCCCGCCATGCTTCACAGTAGGCAAGTTGTTCTTTTCTTCATAGGCCTTGTTCTTCCTCCTCCAAACATAGCGTTGATCCATGGGCCCAAACTGTTCTAATTTTGTTTCATCAGTCCACAGAACACTATCCCAAAACTTTTGTGGTTTGTCCACATGACTTTTGGCATACTGCAGTTGACTCTTCTTATTCTTTGGAGACAGCAAGGGGGTGCGCCTGGGAGTTCTGGCATGGAGGCCTTCATTACGCAGTGTGCGCCTTATTGTCTGAGCTGAAACTTCAGTACCCGCATCTGACAAATCTTTTTTCAGTTCCTCAGCAGTCACATCGGGACTTTTCTCCACTTTGCGCTTCAGGTAGCGCACAGCAGTCGAAGTCAGCATCTTCTTTCTGCCACGACCAGGTAGCGTTTCAACAGTGCCCTTTGCCTTGAATTTGCGAATGATGCTTCCTATGGTGTCTCTTGGTATGTTTAACATCTTTGCAATCTTCTTATAGACATTGCCCTTCCTGTGAAGAGAAATCACCTCTTCTCTTGTCTTCCTGGACCATTCTCTTGACTTCACCATGTCTGTAAACACACCAGTAAATGTCTAGAAGGAGCTGAGTATCACAGTCATTTTACATCGGCCTAATTGGTGCTTATTATGCTTGATTGCTGCTCCTTGACATCCAGAGGGGTTTTCAATACCTGATCGAAAACACTTGAATGAACCTCTGTTCTTAAGAGTGGTCGTCTTTAAGGGGTTGAATAATTGTGTCAATGAAGAAATCACAAAAAAAACATTTAATACTGTATTACAAAAACAATTGATGTCATTTTAGTTGCATTTGGTTCTTTAAAAAGTCCTTGTAAGATATCATTCTGAACACAATTACAAATGTACAGTAAATTCCCTAAAACCCTTTAAAGCATTGGGGGTTGAATAATTTTGAACACAACTGTACAGGTCCCCTCACGCCAAATAAGGTGCTTTCCCCAAGGAAGGGGCATAACTACCATAGCGACAGACCATGCGACTGCTATGAGGTCCAGGGCAAGATGGGCCCCGTTGGGATCATCAACTCTTCTACTGGGGGTGAAAACTTGGTCATGACTCTACCTACTAAAGGAACAACTGTTAGAAAATGAGGCAATGTAAAAAATGGCTCAATGTTCACTGAAAGGGGTTCAGGCGGAAACCCTTCTGTCCTGTGTGGGGGGACTGGTTTGATCCTTGCTATGGGGCCCTTACTTTATGTACGCCACTGCCCAAGGAGGGATAGTACCCACCAATCCTAACCAAGGCCTTTCACCAAGTTAAGCCAGTATTCTTCTTTGCACTGATAAGGGGCAATCACCCCAAAACAGCTGTCTGCAGATGAGATGCTGGCTTATTTAATATACATGTCATGTCTCAAGACCTGTTTAAAGATTCGAACATTGACTTATAGGATAGCTTCCTTACATTTGGTGGCATCAGAGGCAGAGCTTGTTAAGAACTCATTTGCATCCCTTTCTTCCCAGAATTCCAGAGGAATGTGTATGGCCTATAGGTCTCCTCATGCTGACTAAGGCACTCTCTCCCCAAGGAGAGATAGTACACCCCAAGTCCTGACCTAGGCCTCTCAACCAGTTAAGCCAGTTCTCTCAGCAGTGATGAGGGGTAATCACCCCAATACATAGTCATGTCAAAGTCATGTCTCAAGGCTTATTTAAAGGGTTGAACACTGATTTATTGGATAGCTGCCTTACATCTGGTGGCATCAGAGGGAGAGCTTGGTAAGAGCTCATTTGCATCCCTTTCTTCCCAGAATTCCAGAGGAATGTGTATGGCCTATAGGTCTCCTCATGCTGACTAAGGCCCCTTTCACATCTGCGTTTTTCCTTTCCGTCTTAGAGTTCCATCTTTGGGGCTCAATATAGGTACTATCATCAAGAAAACATTGCACATGTGATTCCCATACAAAAGCTAAAAACACCAGCCTTTAATAGGACAGGAGTCTTGTGGCCAAAACTAAGCAATTACCCCTCTATATAAACAGGTATAAATACCCCATGGAAAGAACCGCTGTCCTAGAATTAACCACTATTCCCTCAGCCGCTACTAGTCATTAATAGCTAGAATACAATGCGAATAGAACTTACTCACTGACAATGCATGCACTGCAACGATGTAACTGGCGCCCCTCTACGCGCGTTTCGCGTTTGCTTCTTCAGGAGGAGAGCTCTCCTCCTGAAGAAGCAAACGCGAAATGCGCGTTGCAGTGCATGCATTGTCAGTGAGTTCTATTCGAATTGTATTCTAGCTATTAATGACTAGTAGCGGCTGAGGGAATAGTGGTTAATTCTAGGACAGCGGTTCTTTCCATGGGGTATATATACCTGTTTATATAGAGGGGTAATTGCTTAGTTTTGGCCACGAGACTCCTGTCCTATTAAAGGCTGGTGTTTTTAGCTTTTGTATGGGAATCACATGTGCAATGTTTTCTTGATGATAGTACCTATATGACATACACGGATTCATTTATGTGGTAATTTACGGCTTTATCTTTATGATAGATTCTGTTAATAGATGTACTGGCTTATTTACTGTTTGTTCCCCCATATTATGGGTTTGTAATTTTTAATAAATGAAATAAAAGGCAATTTTTAAATGGTACTTGGAGTGCTGCTAATTTGTTGATATTGGTATAAAACAGGGGTATATCCCCAAGACTTACAGTCTGATATTTGGTATTTTTGAGTTGAATACAGATTTCTTACTAAGAAAAGTTCTCCAATCTGATGTGCAGAAGTCAGAACTAGTGTTGAGTGAATCAAAGTATCTGAAGTGGACTTTGACCTGAGGTCCGGTAAAAATTTGATTCACCACGAAGCCGAATTTCCTCTGTTTAATGATAATGAAACAATTTTCCCTGAAATGGCGGTAAAAAAAAAAACATGCTGAGCTCATCCACTTGACCGTGAAGAGGCCACCATGGTCATCTTGAGTGAAGATCCTGAGCGAAACCTTGTGCACGGAGACGTATGACGTCAGCACGCAGGCCAGGATTGACGTCATCACACATCGCGTGCCATTTCACGCGGTGTCTTTAATCAAGATAGCCGCAGCAACCTCTTCTCGCTCAAATGGATAGGGTGATTAGTATGTTTTGTTTTTTTAATGGATTAACCCCTGAAAGCCCTCAGTATTATTCTCAAATGCCGCGATCAGCGATTAACGCGGCATCTGTGTGGTTCAATGACGGAGGGCAGTGCAATGGCTGTTCCCAGTCATTGAGCCAGCCTTACAAAGAAATGCACTTTGTGACAAAGCAATTTGTCAGGAAACAAATTTTTGGGGGAAATTCGGCAAAGCAGTCAAATCGAATTCTTCAAAACTTTGCTCATCTATAGTCAGGATCAACACTTACCGGAAGCGTTTAGTTGCAGTTATTGCTGCCCGAGAAGGCTACTCTGGATCCTGAACATAAATGTTCTCATACTTTCGCCACCCACAGACATGTGATATTGGATTATCTTCCTTAAAATATAAATGACCAGGTCTGTGGCTATGCTCTCCGGCAGGATATTCCGGCATAGAATGCTGGGAATCGGTCGTTGCGCGCAGCATTTGTTGTCCCACCGAGTCCTGACATATTTGCCTCATCAATGGGGTCCGGCGGGCAGGCGGCAGTATCCAGCAATCCCGGATCCGGAGAACTCCGGCAGGCTGCCAGACAGCTCTGCTGCAGATGTAAAGCTAGTCTAATATTTGTGACTCGTTTAATTTGGTTATCTTTATCTACTGTTAGGACTTTAGGGTAAAATCTGAAGTAGGTTTTGGTCAAATTTATGAAGAAATATCAAAAAAACACTGTACTTTGTTATTGACAGTATTCAAAAATAGTAAGTGTGGATGTTTGTATTTTTATAATGTGCTGTAGATGATTTAGTCCATCTGCTTCATTCAGAATCAACACATGTAATTGCTAAACAACAGGCTTTAAAATGAGGCCTTGGCTATCTTGTGCTATTAGCCTGTCTGTACTGACTGGGAGTGTACTAGAGAAGACGCTGAAGAGTCTATGTGCTGGATGTACACAGCCTGCCCCATGCCAAGAGGTTAAAATCACCATTGCCTTTTTTGTAATAGAAGTACGGTAAGCCTTGAATATATCACTCCTGGTCATGTGCGGTTCCTCTTCTGAAAATACAGCTTCTGCAGATAGCATGTCCATTACTTATCCCATAATCATTCTGAGTAACATCCTGTATTATACAGTACACAAGAGCTGCACTCACTATTCTGCTGGTGGAGTCACTGTGTACAGTACATACATTACATTACCTATCCTGTATTGATCCTGCTGAGTTACATCCTGTATTATACTCCAGAGCTGCACTCACTATTCTGTTGTTGGGGTCACTGTGTACATACATCACATTACTTATCCTGTACTGATCCTGAGTTACATCCTGTATTATACTCCAGAGCTGCACTCACTATTCTGCTGGTGGAGTCACTGTGTACATATATTACATTACTTATCCTGTACTGATCCTGAGTTACATCCTGTATTATACTCCAGAGCTGTACTCACTATTCTGCTGGTGCAGTCACTGTGTACATACATTACATTACTTATCCTGTACTCATCCTGAGTTACATCCTGTATTATACTCCAGAGCTGCACTCACTATTCTGCTGGTGGAGTCACTGTGTACATACATTACATTACTTATCCTGTACTCATCCTGAGTTACATCCTGTATTATACTCCAGAGCTGCACTCACTATTCTGCTGGTGCAGTCACTGTGTACATACATTACATTACTTATCCTGTACTGATCCTGAGTTACATCCTGTATTTTACTCTAGAGCTGCACTTACTATTCTGCTGGCGGAGTCACTGTGTACATACATTACATTACTTATCCTGTACTCATCCTGAGTTACATCCTGTATTATACTCCAGAGCTGCACTTACTATTCTGCTGGTGGAGGCACTGTGTACATACATTACATTACTTATCCTGTACTGATCCTGAGTTACATCCTGTATTATACTCCAGAGCTGCACTCACTATTCGGCTGGTGCAGTCACTGTGTACATACATTACATTACTTATCCTGTACTCATCCTGAGTTACATCCTGTATTATACTCCAGAGCTGCACTCACTATTCTGCTGGTGGAGTCACTGTGTACAGACATTACATTACTTATCCTGTACTGATCCTGAGTTACATCCTGTATTATACTCCAGAGCTGCACTCACTATTCTGCTGGTGCAGTCACTGTGTACATACATTACTTATCCTGTACTGATCCTGAGTTACATCCTGTATTTTACTCTAGAGCTGCACTTACTATTCTGCTGGTGGAGTCACTGTGTACATACATTACATTACTTGTAATATACTGATCCTGAGTTACATCCTGTATTATACTCCAGAGCTGCACTCACTATTCTGCTGGTGCAGTCACTGTGTACATACATTACATTACTTATCCTGTACTGATCCCGAGTTACATCCTGTATTATACTCCAGAGCTGTACTCACTATTCTGCTGGTGGAGTCACTGTGTACATACATTACATTACTTATCCTGTACTCATCCTGAGTTACATCCTGTATTATACTCCAGAGCTGCACTCACTATTCGGCTGGTGTAGTCACTGTGTACATACATTACATTACTTATCCTGTACTGATCCTGAGTTACATCCTGTATTATACTCCAGAGCTGCACTCACTATTCTGCTGGTGGAGTCACTGTGTACATACATTACTTATCCTGTACTGATCCTGAGTTACATCCTGTATTTTACTCTAGAGCTGCACTCACTATTCTGCTGGTGGAGTCACTGTGTACATACATTACATTACTTACCATGTACTGATCCTGAGTTACATCCTGTATTATACTCCAGAGCTGTACTCACTATTCTGCTGGTGCAGTCACTGTGTACATACATTACATTACTTATCCTGTACTGATCCCGAGTTACATCCTGTATTATACTCCAGAGCTGTACTCACTATTCTGCTGGTGGAGTCACTGTGTACATACATTATTATATTACTTACCCTGTACTGATCCTGAGTTACATCCTGTATTATACTCCAGAGCTGCACTCACTATTCTGCTGGTGGAGTCACTGTGTACATACATTACTTACCCTGGACTGATCCTGGGTTACATCCTGTATTGTACTCCAGAGCTGTACTCACTATTCTGCTGGTGGAGTCACTGTTACATACATTACATTACTTATCCTGTACTGATCCCGAGTTACATCCTGTATTATACTCCAGAGCTGCACTCACTATTCTGCTGGTGGAGTCACTGTGTACATACATTACATTACTTACCCTGGACTGATCCTGAGTTACATCCTGTATTATACTCCAGAGCTGCACTCACTATTCTGATGGCTGTTACTGGATAGAGTCAACAAGCTTGTTGATAGATCTAACAGCTCACTAACAGCTAAGGCCAAGTTCACACTTCAGTTATTTGGTCAGTTATTTTCATCAGTTATTGTGAGCCAAAATCAAGTTAGGGTTAAAAACATAGAATAGTTATAAATCTTTCCATTATACCTGATCTCTGAGGAGGCTTCAACACTGGTTTTGGCTCACAATCACTGATGGAAATAACTGACCAAATCACTGAAGTGTGAACTCAGCCCAATGAACTCCTGCAGTAGGATAGATAGTTCTTCCTAAATTGATGACTGTTCCATGCTGAATGTAAAGATCTCATCCAGAGGACAAGTCAGCTCATTACAAACACCAAAGAAACAGGGAGAGCTGGGGAATTTTAAGCTCTGAAGCTATAGAATTGTGAATGCAGCTCTGGAGTATAATGCAGGCTTTTGTTGCAGACGTGCTGTAGGAATTCCAATCATGATCTCAGGCAGGCTTCCTGTTTGGGTTAGAATAGTTTGTTAATCTTAAATTTTTAAGTTACAGTACGTAGAAAAATAAAAAAATAAAACGTCTGGTTTCTTCCAAAAATTGCGCCACACCTGTCCACAGGTTGTATGTAGTATTGCAGCTCAGCTGCACTCCTTTTAACGGAGCTGAGCTGTGATACCAGACACAGCCTATGGGCAGGCGTGGCGCTATAACTGAAAGAAGTCAGCCATGTCTTGTTTTAAAGGGGCGGGACCAGGTTTAGTAGTGTTTAGACTACGACATCCTGATTCCTTACATAGCGCCTGTGCGAATAAAGTCAAAAGATAGAAATATTTCAATAATCCAAACTGTTTCAAATGAATTTATTCAAAAGTCAGAATCCAAACCGATAGCAAATAATATGATTTTATATTTCGGCAATAATTGTCTGAATTTTTTATTTTAACGAACATGATTTCCATTTCCAAGTGGAATTTCATATTCCGCTTTGAATACCTGCGACTTATCAGCAGTTAATTAAATTTACTGTATTTTTTATGTAATCAAACTATTTTAATCATGAATACATTAGTGATGTAAAAAAGGGATTGCCACTTATATACCGGCTGTTATATTTTTTCTTTTTTTTTTTTAATGACACTTGCAGTTTTTATGTGTATATTTTCAGATGTTGCTTCATCCTCAATGCTTTTTGCATATAAATGCCTTAAAATGGTGATGGGTAAAGTGGACCTTAAAGGAGTTTTCCAGTTTGCATCAACATCCTATAAAATAACCCTTTATGAAGGTTGTTGTAATTTTGTAATGTATGCCTTTTATCTTTATTGTGCCTATCTCCCGTTCTGGGCTGTGGTCACATGACCATGTCCATGTAGTGCTTTCTTATTGCCTGTGATGGGCGGGGCAGTGATTGGAGGGTGTCTATGTAATTAGCTGGGTGGGAGGAGCTATAAGCTAGCTGGGTGGTGTTAGGGGCGGGGCTGGAGCTGTGGCAGAGGAAGGAGAAGTGCATCATGGGTTTGGTTGGACACATCAACAGGAAGTGCTACCTACAGGACGGAAACAAACCAGAGGGATGTGTACAGAGGGTGAGAATGGGTTAGGAGAGTCCAAACTGAAAAAGAAAAAGCTCAGGGAATATGTAGATGAGGTAAGCGACTACATGAACAGATCTACTAAAAAAATAGTAATCAACTACTTAATTTTATTTATTTTATTTTAAGCACTTATATAGAGCTGACCAGTGGCGTACATAGAGAAGTAAGGGCCCCATACCAAGAATCAAACCAGGCCCCTCCCCCACAGAACAGAAGGGTTTCCGCCTTAACCCCTTTCAATGACCCTTGGGCCATTTTTTCCACTGCCTCGTTTACTAAAAGTTGTTTCTTTAGAGGATAGAGTCCTGACCACCCCCAGTAGAAGAGGGGATGATCCCAACTGGGCCCCCTCTTGCCCTGGGCCTCATAGCAGTCGCATGGTCTGCCGCTATAGTAGTTACGCCCCTGGAGCTGACATATTCACACAAACACTGGGAGAACATACAAACTCCATTCAGATGTTGTCCATGGTCAGATTCGAAGCTAGGTACCGGCAACAAGTAATCACAGTAAAGAACCTGATATATCACTCTGCACAGGACTCTCTGGAGTTCTCCTTCCTTAAAATATGTTTTATTTTTTGACATTTTTGACCCCCTATTACAGGTACCTGTGCAGTTTTACAGCTGGACAAAAATTGTTGCATACAACTATAAAGTTGTACCCAATAAAGCGGCACCTTAGAGGGCATCTGTCAGAAGATTTGTACCTATGGCACTGGCTGACCTGTTACATGGGCACTTGGCAGATGAAGGCATCTGTGTTGGTCCCATGTTCATATGTGTCCGCATTGCTGAGAAAAATGATGTTTTAATATATACAAATGAGTCTCTAGGAGCAACGAGGGTGTAACCGTTACACCTAGAGACTCTACTCTCTCTGCAACTGCTGCTTCTTCTGCACTTTGATTGACAGGGTCAGGTAGACATCATCACACCTGGCCCTGTCAATCAAAGTGCAGAGGTCTCGGCAGTTGTAGAAAGATCATAGCCTCTAGGTGTAACGGCAATGCCCCCGTTGCTCCTAGAGTCTAATTTGCATATATTAAAACATAATTCTTGTGAGCAATGCGGGCACATATGAACATGGGACCAACACAGACGCCTTCAGCTGCCAAGCGCACGTGGAACAGGTCAGCCAGTGTCATAGGGACAAATCTGCTGACAGATGCCCTTTAAGGCACCCTGACAATTCTAAATAAGCCCATATGCCAAAATAGTAATCATATTGTGAGGGGGAACATTGTGGTACAGTAGCTCCTCCAGAACAAGGGTCTGAAAATAAATAGACATGGCTTTCCATGGAATTAGGAACATGCATGGACTTATGGTTGAGTAAGACTACACCAACCACTGGATCTAGGCAATGTGTCAATACAATCCCCATACCGTGCAGCCTAAGAAATCACTACTACATGTATTTAAAGGGTTTTTCCATGACTAACATACTGACCTAGCCAAGCCATAGGATAGTCACCAACATGAGATCCGTGAGGTCCAACACTTGACACCCCCTCAATCATCTGTTAGAGGGAGCCGCAGGAGTATAGCGTTCAAACACCACAGCTCCGTAAACCATGTAGTAGCTGTTGGACCCCTACTGACCTCATATTGACGACCCATCCTATGGATAGTTCAACAATATGATCTTGATCTTAACAGCAGTCTTTGAGTTAGGAAAGGATGAGTAGGATGGCAGAGAAGCGAAAAATCTCCTTGAACAGCCTTACTTACTTTCTCCTGTAAATGAGGAAGTGAGACCCCATCTTAGATGGATTCTTACCATAAGGCATCATGGCTAGAGATGAGTGAAGTTCTGAAAAAATCGATTAGGCAGCTTCGGCAAAGTTTCACTAGAAATTCGATTTGTTACAAATTAATTTGTGAAGAATCACAATAAATCAGGTCCAGCCAGGCTACTCTGCCTAAGGGTATGGCCACACGGATTGGCTGTGCTACAGGCGGTTTGCGGCCATGCTGCGATGAAAAGCCGCACAGCCAATTATCAAGCAGCTGCCTTTAATTTAATAATTTAGACGGCACTGTATGGTACTTCTTCATTGTTAATGGTCACGCAGCACCTTAAATGCACCTTTAAACAGGGGCTGTAACCACCTCTCCAACCCCAGCGCTCTCCTGCCCTACAGGTGGTAGCCCTTCTTCTGCCATCTGGTTTTCCTCCTTTTCCACATAATTTAATATCGATGAGTATATGTCATCACATCAGGAACATCCAGCTCCTCCTCTCTCTGCATCTTGGTGACTTTTCTAGGACATGGAGACCAAGAAGAATGATTTGGAAGAAGTGAAGCCAGCAATAGATGAGGATGGTCATAATTAAGACCTGCCCCCCCCCCCCTAAGGGGGGCAGACTGAATAGTATTGGTTGGCACACTGGCACCAGAATAATAAAGGCTTCCATCTTATTGGTATTGAATTACATTTATGGCTGATGTAGAAATTAGTAAATAAAACTAACACAGAATAAGTCTCCCTGCACTGTCTCTGCACTCCCCCTTCTCGAATATTCTTCTATTATTTGTTTTTAGTGTGCACAACAAAGGCTAGCCCATCTGGTCTGATCCTTCAAAAAGGCTACAGTAGAGCAAGTTGTTTAAAAAAATGTTTCTGCAAGCTAAATGTAGTACCCCAGACCTGGAGGTAGTAGTAAGATGCAATGCGAATGTAATGACATGCAATACACTTTGTTCACCAGCAGATGGGGCTGGTAATGTTTCATAACAGGAATGGAACTTACCATTCCATTCCTCCCCTCTTGGAAGGATTGGACTGGTCCAACCTTCTGTCAAGGGTAGGGCTGAGCTAGGGAGAGTTAGCCTATAAATGTAGAGTGAGGAGTGAGGGAGCATGTAATCCATCTCCAGCTTCTCCAGGCCATGTTGACCACAGAGGCAGCTCATTTAGTAAGACATAATTGCCCAAAGGAGACTGCATGGTCCTAGGACACAGAGAAATTGCAAGCTACGGCATATCAGAATCAGCAGAGTGTTTAAGAGACCGAACTATCAAGACTCCATTGCAAAGTGGTGGGTAACAGGTTCAGACACCATCACAAGACTTCAGGACAGGCATAGCTAGAGGCCTACATCATTCAGTGGACCCCTACAGGCACAGGTGCCAGAGTAAAGCAATAGGGAAAGGAATCCAGGGGTAGAAAGTTTTTGAGGGTCATCTTTGCCGCACTGCAATCCATTTTATCTCATCATCTGGGAAGAGAGAAATTATACTTTGTGTGAATTGCTGATGAATGTGCTGCTATCCTCAGTAAAGAATAAAGCTCTTTGTTCTACAATCTCTGCCTGGTTCCTTTCTTCATCACCTTTTTCACTGCATCGAACCCCAGGAGGTGACGGCCTGAGATAGGACACTGTGACACAACAACATCTCATTCTCTATCACTAGCCACTATCACTCCCATCCTCTGCACAGGCACCTCAGGGGATTGCTGTATAGGGTAGAAAGATGTCAGATCCCACAGGGCATCACAGCTTGGTACGTGGCTGTGCAGCGGCGCAGTACAAAATATGATACAGATTATTCTAATGTTATGGTTAATTATATAATTCTATAACATAAAATATTAAAAATAGTTTTACTTAAAAAAAAATTCTATCATCTAGACTTCAAGCGCCAATTTCCTTTCCTCCTCATTTTACTCCATTATTTTAGGAATGCAGCAAATGAGGCACCAACATTTATCATAGGTGTTTACTCCTGGTTAAAGGAAGCCGAGAGAGTTTGCGGTGAAGTATCTGACTGTCTAAGCCGGTTGTCACATGCTGTGTGCCCCATGGGACACCTCTGATTCCTACACTTGGAACAGGGACAATGCAACTTAATCAGTCTGACAGGAAACAGACAGCGATTACAGTGCGCTGTTACATCTGCTGGGTTCCACTTCAGTGAGCGAAGAGTTATCTAAAATTTTCTGTACATCCCTTTTCATGTTTCATTTAACCTATACTGTGTTATTAAAGGCACAAAGACAACGACGCCCTTTAAAATAGCCAAAAATGGAGTAAATGACTGGGTATGAGACCCTGACTTCACTCATCATGCCCCAGCAGATATTCAAGGTGTTCTACTGCCTATGCCAGTGTGGATGACTATATGTACACAAATTAACTTAAAAGAGTCCACAAAGTCTCACCAGACTATGGAAAATACCCATGCCAACAATGAAGCAGTTGCCCCATATTTAGTACTTGAGGAATAAATAAAAAATGCAAAATCCATCAAAACATAAAATCTGTAACACTAAGGAGGTAGTGTATCAAAGTTTTCTGTTGTAGAAAAGCTGCAAATCTTGCTGTTTTGTGCAACTTTTTGCAATTTTTTTACCATCCAAAAACTTTTGCAAAGTGGGTGGTTTGGTTAGTTATGTTAATGAGTTTCCCTCTAGATTTATCACTGACTTTTGCAAAAAGTTGCAAAAAAAAGTCACTCCACAGGGGCGGTGTAAATAAAGTGGGGTAGTGTTTCTAGACAAAAGTGTAAGGTTTAGGGTACATGCACATGGTAGTGGTGTCTATGAGGTTTTTTGTGTGGTCTTTGCTGCATTTCCCCACCAAATCCACATGTGTTAAGTCCTCATGCACAAGACCATAGCAGGTCCGTGCTGGTCTTGCAGCCTGCGAACAGCGAGTCCGCAATATACGGGCACCGGACATGTGCGCACTTGAATGGGTCCACAATCTGGAAGACACGCAGCAGAACAGAGGCACGGATCTGAGGCCCAGGAACTTTGCATGAACTACTTTTTTGCTGTGGGAATCATTGAATGCAGATTGTGGACCCCATTTAAGTGAACAGGTCCATGTCCGCAGACGGCGGGAACACGGTCGGTGCCCGTGCATTGCGGACCGCAAGTTGTGATCAAGCGACAGGCCTATCAAGACTCCACTGCACAGATTGCAGATTTTGCCGCAGGTTCGCTCCAGAGCTCTGTTATCTGTACTGAAAATCCACACAAACAATCTATTACCGCCTAAAATATTTCTGCACCGTGTAAATGAGAGAAAATCTCATCTACTTACATAGCACTGTATTAAGCTGCAAATTTTCCACTAGTGTTGATCGAGCACCAAAGTGCTCGGTCGAACTCATTGGGATGCTCTGGTGCTCTACAGAACACCCGAGTATAATGTAAGTCAATGGTAGAACCTGAGCATTAAACCAGGCACCCCCTGCTCTGAATAGGGGAGGGTGCCTGGTTAATGGGAAAAGGTCAGAAATTGATGGAAACACCACATGGTCGGGAACAGCATGGGGTGGATGTCTGGATGCATCTTGGATTCCCAGGTCGCTGCTAGGAATCATGCTCAAATAGCACGGCACCTTTACAGAATGACAATAATACGCTCAAAACCAAAGATAAAATCGATTTTAGAGGAAAATTTGTTAGGAAAAATTCTTTCCTCTATATTTACTTGTATAAACTTGTATATTACTTGGCAAGTGCTGCCAAAAATTACAAGCAAGAGGCACTCCGATACAACCTGTATACCACATAAAGGAGGGCCTCATTCACATTGTGGTACAATTGTTCAGGTAGTGGGACTCCTACACTCATAAAGCCTATGCACAAAGTGAAAGGGCTGCCAAAAATTACAAGGAAACGGCACTACAATACACCCTTTATTACACATAAAGCAGGGCATCATACACACCCTTAAAAATTATGATTGATGGCCTGCTGGTGAGCCTCAAAAACATTTGGAGCAATGACCTGTTGATCTGACCATCTAAAACATTAGGGGCGAGGACCTGCTGCTGAGCTGACCCTTTAAAAGCTTAGGGTTGAGGGCCTGCTGCTGAGCTGACCGTCTAAAACATTATGGTTGAGGGCCTGCTGCTGAGCTGACCCTATAAAAGATTGTAGGTGAAGGCCTGCTGGTGAGCTGACCCGGTAAAACATTATATGCGAGGGACTAAAGGTGAGCTGACCCTTTAAAACATTATATGCGAGGGCCTGCAGGTGAGCTGACCCTGTAAAACATTATATGCGAGGGCCTGCAGGTGAGCTGACCCTCTAAAAGATTGTAGGTAAGGGCCTGCTGGTGAGCTGACCCTTTAAAACATTATATGCGAGGGCCTGCTGCTGAGCTGACCCTGTAAAACATTATATGCGAGGGCTGCAGGTGAGCTGACCCTGTTAAAGATTGTAGGTGAGGGCCTGCTGGTGAGCTGACCCTCTAAAACATTATATGCGAGGGCCTGCAGGTGTGATGACCCTGTAAAAGATTGTAGGTGGGGGCCTGCTGGTGAGCTGACCCTCTAAAAAATTTTATGCGAGGGCCTGCAGGTGAGCTTACCCTGTAAAACATTATATGCGAGGGTCTTCAGGTGAGCCGACCCTGTAAAGGATTGTAGGTGAGGGCCTGCTGATAAGCTGACCCTCTAAAAAATTATATGCGAGGTCCTGCAGGTGAGCTGACCCTGTAAAACATTATATGCGAGGGCCTACAGCTGAGCTGACCCTGTAAAACATTATATGCGAGGGCCTGCAGGTGAGCTGACCCTGTAAAAAATTATATGCGAGGGCCTTGGCTACTGAGGCTGGACTTGGTGGAAGACAGGGTGGTGCTTAACCGACTGGAAGCATTATCTGCTGCAATCCAACCGACCTCCTGGTCGCACTGGTCTGACCACAAGAGTGGTGTCCTGCGCCACCCTGCAAACTGGGACATGAAGCTAGGTATCATGGATGATTGTTTTTCTTGTGCTCTGGCAGCAGGCACAGTTTCAACACGCCCAGGGCCACGGCATCTGTATTTTAAATGTTATATATGCTTGAAAGTATGTCACACATACAGTAGCGTGAAGTGTATGCGCATATTTCTTTTTAAAAGGTATTTGGGATGTGGAAACGTCACACAGGATATATCCCGCAGATAATGTAAATGCTGTCACCAGCGGCTAATAAAAAATTACAGTGAATATCACAGGTATTTGGGACGAGGAAACGGTATACAGGAGAGGTACCACAGATAGTATCACTGTCCGCAGCGTCTACGGAAAAAGTACACTGTATATCATAGATACATTTTTTAACCGCGCACTTTACACTGGAGATGTATCACTGGTAATGTCACTGTCAGAAGCTGACACCGTCTATTGACAAAGTACACTGTATGTCACAGATACATTTTTTAAACGCACATGTTACACTGGAGATGTGGCACTGGTAATGTCACTGTCCGAAGCGGACACTGTCTATTGAAAAAGTACACTGTATGTCACAGAATTTTTTTTTAAACACACACGGTACACTGGAGATGTGGCACTGGTAATGTCACTGTCAGAAGCGGACACCGTCTATTGAAAAAGTACACTGTATGTCACTGATACATTTTTCCAGCGCACACTTTACACAGGAGACGTGGCGCAGATAATTTAACTGTCCGCAGCGGACACTGTCTAATGAAAAAGTACACTGGAAGTCACAGATATTTTTTGGAATGCGCACACTTTACACATGAGATGTGGCGCAGATAATGTAACTGTCCGCGGCAGCCTATTAGACGCTATTTAGCGCAGGAGGCGCAAAAAATATATATTGCTGCCACACACACAATAGTCCTTAAAAGGACTTTTGGGTCTGTAAAGTTTTAGCAATTTAGCGCCGGTTGCGCTACAAATATATATTGCTGCTGTCACACACAATAGTCCTTAAAAGGACTTTTGGGTCTCTGGAAAGTTTTTCTAATAAAAATTGTCCAATATCACTCCCTACACTGTCTGTCCCTTCCTATGCACAGCTCTCATTGACTAAGACTGAGCCGAACACGCGCCATTGGGTGCTATATAGCACCCGATGATGTGTTCCGGCCAGCCAATCACTGTAATGCCAATAACCAACATGGCTACAGCATTACAGTGAGGGCAGAACTTATCTGCACGTTTATTGGCTGCGTAGCAGCCAAGAAACGTGCATGGAGGAGACTCGAGCATTGCACTCGAGTATATGCGGTATTCGGCCGAATACTGCCATGTGCCGAGCATAGCAATGCTCGAGCCGACCTGGAGTTCAGCTGAGCATGCTCGCTCAACACTATTTTCCACATTAAAATCCGCTTGAAAAATCCATGCATAAAAGTGTATTATTCCAAATATTACAAGTATTTCACGTAAAGTACAACAACGCAACCTCAAGCAAAACCTGACTTTTAGGGCATGAACTTTAATTGCCTGCTTTGTCAGGGGAGTAGCGCTTTGCACCAAATTAATGATGTTGCTCCAATTTTAGGGTTACTTGTGCATGCCCGGCAGTTTACGTGGACTAAGGGGTGGCCTACATTTCTGGCTGGATTTATCATTGCCACTTTTTGCAAAAAGTCATAGGAGCATGATATTACCTGGTGGCGTAAAAACTGATGGAGCCTGTGTAACAAATATGATCAGACTGCAGAATGAAAAATCCATGGTTATTTTGTGCGACTACTGTAATAAATGGCATGCAACATTTTGTAAGTTTGTTCCAAAGAATAAAACAAGTACAACCCATAACAGGCACTCCAAAAATAAAAAGATTAACAAAAAGTTGCATGTTAATACATTACCCCCTAAAAATCATAGGGACAGAATTACTGTTTAAAATACACCAATATTTTGGCACATTTTGAGTCAAAAAACTGTAATGCATGGTTTACATTAAATGTACCAACTGTTTTAAATACTTTTCTAATCTTTTTACACCTCGTCTGGTAAGGGGATGTGGGTTTGCAGGTAAGAGGCATAGAAAAGGGGCACGGCCTAAATGGGCAGTTTTGGTGTATAATTACGCCAACTACAGGTGGTGTAAGAGTAGGCAGTTGTTTTGGCACATAGACAAAAAATTTTTGGTGCATGGACAAAATGATATTTTTGGCATAGGGACAGAATTAGAGATGAGTGAATTGATTATAATTACGAATGTCACAAAAATTCGTCCACTAAATGAATTTAAAGATTTTTGATTTGTTTAGGACAAATCGCATAAACTTTACTGTGAATATTGGAAAAACCACGAGGGAAAAAGATGGATGATCACATGATGATGAAGTGGGAGGTGGGCTTGCCCTTAGTGGCTGAGAGACTGACAGACAGCCTGGATCAGCCAATCAGGGGGCAGTAGGCAGCCAGCTCCCTATGCTGAGACAAAAGAATCCTTATTCTGTTCTCAGCTTGTGACCTGGAAGGGTATTATGTGGTAGTGTCTGACAAAAAGCTATTACAGACATAAACCACTAATGTAGTGTTATAGGGACACTATAAGCAGAGTATAGGGAGAGAATAAGAAAATATAATTGGGTAATTTTTAGGGAATTTGATCAGGGAAAGCTGTGAGGTGAGTGAGAGGCTGGCACGTTTTGAGCCTGTGCCCACAGTATCAGTGGAATCACTAGTTCCCTAGCTGCCCATAACAGAAGCATATTTGGCCGTGGCACTTAACGATTTTCTGGCTTAGACTCCTCCTCTGCTCCATCAGCCATCAAAAACGGTATGTGTGACCAGGAAAAAACTCTTCAAGCCCAGCAATTTACTGGTGAGCAAGCTTAACTTCCACCTAGCCAAGTGGCTGGTGGTGCAGTCACTGCTGCTCCACTTAGTAGATTCAGTTTCCTTTAGGGAGTTGACGGGGTGCGCTTAGCCTCACTGTCTTTCTTGTACTGTCATGTGGTGGAGAATGTGTGCCGCTACTTGCAACTGTCGTGGGGCAAGGGGCACGTCACAGTGGATACACGGAGCATCTGTTATGGGCAAGGACAGTGTGTGTTTCACAGCACACTGGGTCAATGAATTTGGTGCATTTCTGGTGCAAAATATCAAATTCTAGACCTATTTTAAAAACAAATGAACCAAAAAGAATAAGGGTAAAGCCACACGGTCAGGTTTCTGCATTCAGTTTTGGAAGTCTACATCAGGAGTGAATTCAAAAAAGAGGAAAAGTCATATCTGTCTATACTTTTTCTTCTTTCATGACCGTTTGGCCGTACCCTAATCCATTACGGCTCGCCCGACCACAGATCTAGCTCAGCAGAAAAGGGGTATGCGTATGCCTTCATGAAAAGGTGACTCCGCTTACTAAGTGACAACATGCTCCAAAATTGTGCCAAATTTTGACTCAAACTAAGTTGTGCACCAACTTTATTGTACAGCCTGAACTATTGTTTAAATTTGGCGCATCTTTAGACAAGATTACAAATCTGCCCCAATGTATGGGAAAATTGGAAAATATGTGATAGTGGAAACATCACTTTGGGTCACATTGTTTTGCCCTAAACTTAAAGGCATAGAACTAGATTCTAAACATACATTTTTTGGGGGGGGGTTCGGAACTAGTGCCAATTTTGTCCATGGGCTTTCTCTGGTATTGCAGGTCATCAGAGTGGATAGAGGGTAGAGTTAAAGAGGGGAGAGAGAAAGGGGAGAGGAGAGAGAGAGAGGAGTGAGCAAAGATTTGGATGAATTGGACCCAAATTGAATTTCAACAAATTCACTCCTCTCTATTGCCAACATAAATTCAGAAATGTAGAGCCCTACCCCCGAACTTTCCTCCAGACTCCCAGGAAACACGCTCAAGCCTCACACTTTGGGACGGATTTCCTGCCTTCTTTCTTTGCCTTCTTTCCTGCCCATTGCCCAGTTCTGTGCACATTATCAACAGTCTCAATGAAAGCCAGAGGGGTCATTCTCCACACCTTATACGTCGGGAAATTTGTGGTGCAGATCAAGCCTAACCCAATATACATAATTTTTCACCTGAGATGCATTTTTGGCAAGTCAATCTGGCAGTTAAAGGGTAAACTGCACCAAGTTTCAATGAAAACTATGCGGGCAGTAGATTTTTTTCTTTGCTGTAGAATAATCCTTAGATGGCGGTGACGTAGGGCTGCTCCAGTGCCACTTTGCCTTCGACTGGCAGGCGCAGGAACGCCACTGTGCACTCTTGTGTAATTTTATATCAATGACTTCCCCAAACAAATCTAGTTGCTGCTTTATATTAATGGACTGTCACAGTCCTCATTGTTTTCTCAGGGCCGTGCAGCTGCATTCTCTCACAGGTGCTTGGCAAATTAAAATGATTTTGGTTGGGGGTTTCAGCCTGATACAAAGTGACTCCTTCAGCAGATTGTTAGGAAGTTATTCATGCAGGAAATATGTCCCACGGTTAAAGATTCTCTACATGCCGAGCCGGCGTTGTATCTCATAGCGGAGCTACAAAAATAAAAATGATGCAAAATATCAGAATAATAGTAACTATAAATATGAACACATTTCTCAAAAAGTTCAATTGTCTTGTGGGTTCACCAGCATTTTTGTTTTATTTTTGCTCTATTGAGCGTGATTGCACACATTAAGGCAGATTTACTAATCCTGTAGATGGCATAAACGTAAACATGGCGTAAAACATAAGAAAGGCTTTGCGCCAGAAAAGTCTTTTTAGCTGTTTTGTCTGTGGAGTTATGCAACAAATTTGAGAAGTGTTTGCATTGCAACCTTTTTACTGCGCTTTGCGCCGGTCTGGTCATTATGTATTTACTAATGGGCGCACAGATGTTTTGTGGGAGGAGTACATCTTTAAGCCAAAATTATTATATGCAACATTTTAAAATGTTGCAGAAAAAAACTGCAAGTCCGCTCCGCTGCTGGCATAGAACTGTTACAGGACAAAAACGAGTTCCAAAAGTAAGAGCCGACATTTTCTAACCCTGGGTTCAGACCTGAGCGTTCTTGAAACGCGCATCTTATGCGCATTTTGTCGCGCGTATTTCAGCGGGTTTTGGCAAATAGGAAACGCGCGTTCGTACGCGCGTTCTTGTGATTGACTACTGTGGTGTCAATCGCAAAACGCGCGACAAACGCCCCAAAAAAAGCTCAAGTACTTGTTTATGCGTCGGGTGTTTTACAGAGCGTTCAAACGCGCTGTAAAACGCTCAAGTGAGAACCAGGGCCATAGGAAAGCATTGGTTTTCATGTGTTGAGCGTTTTACAGAGCGTTTTACAGCGCGTTTGAACGCGCTGTAAAACGCTCAGGTGTGAACTTAGGGTAAACAAAACGACAAATCCAACAGCAGATGCTCCAAAAAATACCCCCAGGGGCTCTGGCTAGATGATGAATGGGGTGCTGGGATATTTTTGTCTCACATTATATCACCTATTGGTTGGCTCACTTTGGGAAAGAAATTTTGTGGAAAACTTTTGGCGCAATTTTGGTCAAAACATTGCATCTTATACCACACCCCCATTTCATGCAAGTTACACCCATTTACCACTAACCCACACCCCTTTTCAAGCTAGATGCAGTGGATTTTTTAGGCTAAATGTAAGAGATTGCACCAAAAGTTGTCGCATTTTACAATAAGTTCTAGGTGAAATCACATTAGTAAATGTGGCACGTAGTCTTTTTGCATTTTTTTTACCTATTTTGCCCTTTTTGTCACGTTTCTTTTTTAATGCATCCAACCTACAAGGACTGTGAGGTTTTTTGGTGTTTTGAATTACTTTGGAGAGTCATTAATGCTTTATCGAAACAAAGCATGATTTGAGTATGACATTTTTTTCTGAGATTTTTCACTGTAGGTTTTTCCACAATACCTCAAAAACACTGGGAAAAACATGTATATAAAAAGTGAAAAATAAAAGACAACACAAAAAAAGTATTGGTGTTTCCTATATCAGTCTTAGAGCTCATGCACACAACCGTTGTTGGCCAGTGCCCGTATTGCGGCCCGCAAATAGCGGGCCCACAATATACGGGCACTGGCCGATTGTGCACGATTCACTTAAATGACTCTGCAATCCGGAAGGTGTGTTGCGGAACACATAACCCCACAAAAATACTACAGAGAGCTTCTGTGGGGTTTCTCTCCGTGCCTCCACACTGCAAAAAAATATAACTGCTCTATTTTTTTGCGATGTGAAAGGATCACGGACCCATTCAAGTTGAAAGGGTATGCATCTGTCAGCACCAGCCACACTAATGGTGCCTATGCATTGGGGACCGCAATTTGCAGTCCTTAATGCACAGAATGGGCTTAACATGTTGATGTGCATGAGCCCTTAGGGGGTTATGTATAAATATACAACTTTTTGGCTTTTTTTGGAGTGCCTGTTTGGTTTGAATTTGAAGCCATTTTTGGCGACAGATTTGATAAATACCATTTGTTAAATTTGTCACTAAATAGCTATAACGTGTGCTGAAGTAATAGGCATCAAGTTTATTAAGAGGCGTAGGCCTCTGAATACATTTGATGCACCATCTTACAGTCTGAATGCCAGAAAAGCAAATGAACGCCAGCTATGAATTATAATTGATGCCAGTTTCTGGTGTAAATTACATTAAATATGTCTGGCACTGGAAGTCCCACCCACATTTCTGAAAAATTGTAAAACTGAGAAGTTGTAAAATGTGTTTTGAGTAGAGATGAGCGAACTTTAAAAAATAGTTTGGCGTTCCGTGTTCGGGTTGTAGTAATCGCCGCATCCCATTATGAATTCCACTACCGCGGACTATCTCGGCATATGGAATCCATAAGGGGCGGCTTCCACGAACCCGAACTGTTGAAAAGCCGAAAGACCTGGGGTGACGTCACCGTCATGTGATCAGTGCAGGGGGCGTGGCTCAGCACTGGATTTGATCCTGTGCTGAGCCACGCCCCCTGCACTGATCACATGACGGTGACGTCACCCCAGGTCCTTCGGCTTTTCAACAGTTCGGGTTCGTGGAAACCACCCCTTATGGATTCCATATGCCGGGATAGTCCGCGGTAGTGGAATCCATAACGGGATGCGGCGATTACCACAACCCGAACGCTGCATGCCGAACTATTTTTTAAAGATCGCTCATCTCTAGTTTTGAGCAAAAATGTTAGCCTTCTTGTGTGCCAGAATACTGGCATACAGGCTTTCATACATTCTCCCCATTTAAAATTAAGTCCTTAACAGTCCTATAGATAAGTTTATGAAAAACTTCTGATAAATACATCAAACCTAAAGCATGCCACATTTTATAAAAAATGCCATTGACCCATCCCCCCCCCCAAAAAAAAAAAAAACCTTTGTTGTAGCACATTTTACATTTTACTATTCACATACATGACTTGTTACACTAACATTTTGCTCTACTATTTTTTGAAAAAAATAAATGTAGGGGAAAAACTTTTTGCCATGATTTTTGGCAGTTCTGAATGTTAACTGACAGTCCATAAGAATTATGAAATACACGATCCACCATTCACAATAGGGGATGTCGCAGCATGACTACTCCCCCTCCCTGCACAATGACTTCTGAACATGTAACACATACTTCCTACTTGCACAATGGCCTCCACATAGGTAACCCTTGTATATAATCCCCCATTCACAATAGGGGATGTCATTGTTTATCTACTCCCCCTCCCTTCATAATGACATTTGCACAGTACACAAAGAATGCCCACAACACTTCCCCATAGAAGTTAATGAACATATCATATTGTGGCCTATGGTCCATGTGGCTGCTGTAAAACATATTTCTAAATGCTGTTAACAGCAGCTTGGGGAAGATGGCTACCACCATGTACAGGGAATCGAATAAAAAAATCTAAAATCAGAAAATGAAAACAGAATAGAAAGAAGGAATATGTTTCACTATCTGGTTTGAATTGATAAAAAATATAAGTGTTGCATTCCCTTTAAGGCCTAAAATAGGGTGATACATTTTTATTGTATTCTCTATTAAAAATTACAAAAATTAAGGTAAACTTTTTTGTAGCTCATTTTGAAAATATCAATTTAGCCCAAAATATCTGCATTTTTATTTTCTCTCTTCCACTCATTAAACCTGATTATCAGAAATGCAAATAATAACACTAATTATTAAGTGGAGCCAGATCTACAAATCTGAATTTATACGAGAGCCACGGAGAAGAAAAATCTGTAAATTGTATGGATTTTTCTCTTATTTGCCAGAGATTTGGAGTGTGAATGCCAAAATATCACAGCATATGTAAGCCGAGCATTATACGAGGATCAGGAACCAGTTAACCAGATGTTGTTTTGATTTGGAGTTAATTATCAGGTGTCTTTTGTAATCCCTGTGCACTTTTTGGTATGTTTCCACCACGCAACGTTCAGCTTTGGACGTTCTTTTCAAAACATAGTCGACTGCTTGCAATGACTGTAGCTGCTTGTGTGTGTTTTTTTTTTTCCTCGACGTGAGCTGTTAAATATTTTTGAAGGTTTGCATGGCACCTGAAAGGCACCGCTTGTGAGCAAATGTTTTCATTCGTAGCTCAATTATTAAAGTAAAAACCTTGGTTCACATGAATCCCGACGAGAGCATTAGATCTATCAACAATGATTAGTAAAGCAAAAAATGGGCACTCATGGGAACATGCCTTAAGTTAATAAGAAGTGCACTCTCAAAAAGTGCCGGGGTTCGACGTGTTATACATTGTTGTTTTTTATGTTGTTTTTAAGATATGTTTCCAATGCATCAATTTGCAGATGTCTTAAAGGATTAAAAAGAATTTATCACCCCCAGCAGGGCCTGCACCCCCACTTCACCCAGCAGGGCCTGCTCCCGATCACTCGATTCAGGCTCTGTGGGTCCAGGGCTGTTTTCACTGCACCTCCCATGACCACATGCACACTTCCTTCACCGACAGGGTCATGTGCACCTCTGCAGCCACTGACTAGCCTCATCTTTGATGTCTCCTCAAGTAGCTGGTCATTGCAAGGTCATGTGCTACTTGGAGACTCATCAGGGCTGAGACCAGTAAATGCAACGGGGGACTCACAGAAGACAGACTGGGACTCACAGAGCCGGAATGGGAGGGCAGGGAGCAGGTAAACATAGTTCCTGACACTGTTGGGTGAAAATAAAAATAAAAAAAAGACTCCTGGATTGCCCCTTCAAGGGTGAATTGACACGAAGAGCAAATCCTGTATATTTTTTGTGGAAAAATCTGCTGCAGAAATTTCCTGCATTTAATTCCACGGGGAGAAATAATCTGACATGACTGGAAATTCCATGCTTATAAATTTTATATTGTGGAAAATCTTGCTCCTATGGACAGAATTTTCTATGTATTCAGAATTTTGGTTGTGGAATCTCTTCATAGAATTTTATGTCATTTGAACTTCAAGACTGAATTCCGCGCACCAAATCCTAAGCAAAAGTTTCACAAAAACCATGTTAAAGGTAAATCTGCATTACAAACACATACCTGAATCTTTGTACCCGTATAGTGCTATACAGTGCTATGTAATAAAACAATCCAACATGTCAATCCAACAGAATACTAGATTTGGTGGGCATCTGCTACACTCACAAGTGTCAACAAAAGGCAGCAATGTCCATGCCTGCTCCTGGTGAGCATGGCCACCGAAACGCTCACCTGTCCCTCCACTATGTGTCTCTGGTGGTCCATGCCTATCGGCATCTCTCTGCTCCTTCACGACGTTGGGTCTGTCCACTTCATGCTGGGGCAGCGGCCTCTCTCTCACCTGTAGTCTGCTCTTCTCATAGGGTAAATGCTCTCCCTCCCTAGCTCTTAAAGGACCAGTGAGTGTCCTAATCTGCCCTAGCCTATGGCTACCTTTCCCGATCTATTTAAAGCACCTTACCCTGTGTCAAGGTGCTTAAGAGGTTCCGAGTTTGTTAGCCCCTGCAAAGGCATATTTTGTGTCATCTGATCTCCAGTGCCTGAACTGTACCCATTTACCATATTGTACCTGTTCTGGCCTGATCTCCTCCTCTTTGAGCTAACTCTGTGCTGCCTGCCCTGACCCTTGCCCTGTTTACCGGTTTGTTTAAAATCTGCCTGCTCTGTTTTTCACTTGTCCATTGCCTATGATCCTGCCAGTCCCCTTTGGTGCCATACACCGGTCTCTCTTGAACTACCTGGGTTATCTTTTACAGAACAGAGGCTACTCCAAGAGGTAGAAACCTGGTGGTTCCCCTGCAGCGGAGTCGAGATTCCTTTATAGGGGTGAAAGAGTGAAGACCAGGGAGGCTACTTAGATAATATCCTTAGGAATCCTAAGTCAAATTCGTTCAGTAACGCAGTAGATCCACAGCTAATGTGTTACAGTCAACAGAAAAACAAGACTTTTTTGGCCATCCAACTTAACGGAACTTCATGTTGGAGTGAACCCTCCACCAGTTAAACGGTTCATGACCTGGGTGGTACTGCAAGTGCCTCAAACCATGGTATGGTGTGTCAACAAACTGAAATGCTGTGACTTTTGCATTACTTTTATTTCCAATTGGAAGAGGACAGCTGGTGTTCAGTGATGAGGCTCCTATCACCTCAGTGGGAAGGTCAATCTCCCCAACGTTAGAATCTGGGGCTCAGAAAACTTACATGCCCGTCTCTACATGAGGGATTCAGACAAAGTAAATGTGTTCTGTTCAATGAGCAGACACAAAATTCACAACTCCTTCTTTTTTGCCGAGGATACTGCCATTGGCCACTTCTACATGAAAATGTTAAATGGAATCTGTCAGGAGATACACCATTATGAATCTATCTTACATGCAAGCTATGCGCTAGTCAGTATGTTGTAATGGCTTTGGTCCTATTTTGCTAAGAACGTGGCTTTTTATGTTATGCTGATTTGGGGGCATTCACATCACCGTTTATCTTTCCATTCTTCTGATCTGTCAGAAGAAGAAAGAGAGAGAAAAAAACAGGATCCTGTTGCATCAGTTGTAATCCGTTTGAGCCATTTACATCTGAGATTTGTTTTTTTAGACGGAAAAAAAAGTCCTGCATGCAGTACTTTTGTTTCAGTCTAAAAAAAAATGATCTCAGATGGAAATGGCTCAAACGGATGACAACTGATTCAACAGGATCCGTTTTTTACTGGATCCTGTAAAAAAAAAAAATAGATCCTATGCAATCCTATGCATGACTGATGCAACTGGATACCGTTTTGCTTTTTTCTCTTGCTCTTTTTCTGACTGATCAGAAGAACGGAAAGCTAAACGGTGATGTGAATGCACCCTTAGCATTTTGGTGTAATGAGGATGATGCCATTGCACCTCATTGTATCCAACCTTTTCATTCCTGGCAGTGCACCCACCACTTTGACTGAAAGGTCAAGGCAGTAAAAACATGCTCATGCTTGGCCCTGAAGTCTTGTGGAAGTGTGTTCAGTGCATGCGCTGTACATGGCTGGGGTGCCCATGAAGTATCTGGTGACAGATTCCCGTTTAAGGAATGGCTTATGCCACAGATAGGTGAATAACAGGATGTTGCTCCTCCTCATTTCCAGTTTGATGTTAGCCAATACCTGAATGAAACTTTACTGGAACATTTCACCAATGATGTTGCGTTGGCCTCCATGATCACCAGATCTAACACCCTACAACTTCTTTCTGTGAGGCTAGATCAAGAACTCAGCCACAGGATCTGAAAAAATGGAGTCCATATCCAAGGATATGTTGGCACGCATCTAAACAGAACTGGACTACTGCCATGTCACCAATGGTGCTCACATAGAACATTTGTAGTGTATAGATAAAACTTGGATAGATAGTGTGTATTTTCATATTAATAAATGTGTGTTATGTTCTCTCAGTTGTGAATCCTGAGACTATCATTTTGCATCATTCTTTTTGAATGACTGTATATCACAAATGTACATGTTCTGCTCATGACATAAATTGTTGGCTATTCATACTGTAAATGATTGCTTCCATAATGCCCTTTAATAGGGTTTTCCATCTTTGGAGGCCTTTCAGGTAGACCCCCCCCCATGACCAGACCCCGCAACTGCTGCAGCATTGTGGTCGGGCCACAGCAGTGACACGTCCCCCTTGCGTCACATCAAAGGGATGCCTATGACCACTATAGATTAGCGAATTGAAGTTGACAAAGTGGAATTCGATTCGAATTTCAGGAAAAATTAGATTTGCACCAAATCCGAATTTCCTCACGCTTCGTGGTAACGAATCAAATTTTTCCCTAAAATGGCTGCTGCACATGTTAGGACATGGAGCAAGGAATTCTGGGAACGAGGGTTCACCCACAATGCCATGCATGCAGCCAGCCAGCCCTGTGATGTCACAGCCCTATAAATAGCCTCAGCATCTTGGATTCAGCCATTTTTCAGTGTACTTAGTGCAGGGAGAGAAGTCAGCAGGCGCTAGGGGCAGTGCTAGAAAAGACTTGAAACCTTTTAATTTGCTGCATTGAAGTTTAGGAAAATGATAGGGACGAATCATTCCACAGTATTGAAGCAGAACAGGGTTCAGTAGGAGAGGTTACAGCGTGGGTAATAAGAACAATCCTATTACACCTTGCTGCACTGACTGGGGATCCAAATTACCATTATACAGCTCTGTAATTCCAGCAAACTGTTCTTGCTATTGGGGTGCAAGTGATTTGATACAGCCATTAACAGGATTTATTACAAGGAAATATTTCTAAGTCTTATTTGCACTTGAGAGGTGCAGTTATATTTTCTAAAGCATTTTTTGGCTTGTATTAGTGGGAAAAAGGCCTATTAGCCGTTGTGTGGTGAAGTGAGAAAATTACAGCTTTTTGGCGTATATTAGTGGAAAAAAAATATATATTTGCTGTTCAGCGGTGCAGTTATATGTTTTAAAGCCCTTTTTGGTGTGTATTAGTGGCACAAAAAAAAAATTGCCGTTGTCTGGTGAAGTAAGAAAATTACAGCCCTTTTTGGTGTGTGTATATATATTTGCTGTTCAACGTTGCAGTTATTTGTTCTAAAGCCCTTTATGGCATGTATTAGTCGCACAAAAAAATATATTATTTGCCGTTCAGCGGTGCACTTATATGTTCTAAAACCATTTGTGGCATGTACAAGTGAAAAAAACTTGCATGTACAAGTGAAAAAAAAAAGGGCCTATTTGCCGTTCAGCAGTGCAGTTATATGGAAAAAAAAGGGCTTATTAGCTGTTGTGTGGTTAAGTGAGAAAATGACAGACTTTTTGGGGGTGTTTTACTTTCCATTTTATTTATTTATTTGATCTAACAGTATGTCAGACAGAGAAGTGCCAGGCCCAGCACAGGGGAGTGGTCGTGTCTTGACCAGCAACCCAGCGGTTCTTGAATGGTTGACTCGGTCTTCCACTTCGTCCCAAGTGACATCAGGCATCCCCAGCCAAGAGTCAGTGGGTTCCTCAGACACAACTATTAGTGGCCCGGGAGCAGGACCTGTGCCCTCACATGTCCTCAATCTGCCTCTGTCCTTTTCTGTTCCCTCAGCCAGAGAAGTAGTATATGCTGTGGGCTCAGCTCCACTAAACAGCAAGGATGAGCTACTAGAGGACAGTCAGCAGCTACTGGCCAGCCAAGATGTGGAGGAGACATCTGCTGCTTCCTCCGGTAGGCGGGAAAGTAGTGATGAGGAGAGTGGCGTGGGAGCTGGTGTTGCAAGCGGTCAGGCTCCTGATCCAGAGAACATTGAGGAGGACATCAGTGATGTGCAGACAGTACTCGAAGATGATGATGTAGCTGATCGCATTTGGGAGCTAGGCGAATTAGTGGCTTTATCATCATCGGGAGAAGAGGGTGGCAGCTTGCCGGTGAGGCAGCGGCGGAGCCAGCAAGTCACTAGCGTAGTCGGGAGTCAGCAGGGTGGCAGCAGTGGGGGGTCGGGAGCCAAATGTGCCTGGGGAAGACCACCCGCTTGGCAGGAGCCTACCTGCCCTAAAAGTAGCAGTGCACGGGTTCACGGAGGCAGCAGCGGTAAAAGTCAGTCGGTGAGTAGTATTGGGGGTAAAATCACTTACTTGGTGGTGTGGCAGTTTTTTGTTAAGTCGGAGGAGGTGAACATGGCCATATGTAGAATCTGTGGGCAGAAGGTGAAGTGTGGCCAGGGTGCCAATGTTGACACCATGGCCCTGCGTCAACATATGCAGCGTCACCATAAGGTGGACTGGGACAATTGTGGCTCCGATGTGGTGGTCCAACCTGCCGCAGCAACTGCTGCATCACCCAGTGGCAAGAACCTGGTTTCAGGCAGTCAGGGCTCGACCACCTCAGCCAAAGGGAGCTGTCTGTCCTTCCCATCATCTGCTGGTCCTTATGCTCCTACTCCTCCTACTCCTCATCAGTCGTTCCATCAGCAATCGATCACCAAAGCGATTGCAAATTGACAAAAGTATGCATGCACTAGTCCAACGGTGCAGAAGCTGAACGTGCTCCTGTCCAAGTTGCTGGTGCTGCAGTCCCTCCCTTTCCAAGAGGTGGACTCTGCACCTTTCAGAGAACTGATGGCTTGTGCCAAGCCGAGGTGGAGAGTCCCAAGCCGTCATTGCTGTGCCAAAAAGGCAGTACCAGCCCTGCACACATATGTAGAACAGAAGGTGAGCCAGTCCTTGAGCCTGTTGGTGTCTGCCAAAGTGCACGGCAGCGCCGACGTGTGGAGCTGTAACTATGGTCAGGGACAATACATGTCCTTTATGGCCCACTGGGTGAATGTGGTTTCTGCACAGCCACACCAGCAACTTGGCCAGGTGACGCCTCTTTCGCCTCCACATTGTTACACCATTGGTCTTGCGACAATGTCTGCCTCTGCCTCCTAATCCTCCACCGTGTCCTCAGCCTCCACTGCAGGGACAATTTACAGTGCCCCTCCAGCATACCACATGTGCAGGGCACGGCGGTGTTGTGCTGTTCTTCACCTCATTTGCCTGGGTGAAAGGAGTCACACAGGAGAGGAACTGCACCATGTCCTTCATCAAGAAATCGAATCCTGGCTTTCTCCGCGACAACTCAAAATCGGAACCATGGTGACTGACAACGGGAAGAATATGGTGTCGGCACTGCGTCAAGGACGGCTGAGCCATGGGCCCTGCATGGCACACATGTTCAATCTGGTTGTCGAGCGGTTGCTGAAGTCTTCCACCCATCTGCAGGACATCCTAAAAATGGCCAGGAAACTTTGCATGCACTTCTCCCACTCGTACACCGCAAAGCACACCCTCCTTGAGCTGCAGCGGCAGAACGGCATCCCCCAACATAGATTGATATGCAACGTTTCCACCCGTTGGAATTCCACCCTCCATATGTTGGAACGACTATACGAACAGAGAAAGGCCATAGACAAATTCTTGATGATCCAAGTGGACAGGAGTACTACCCTTTGTAACCTCATTGTCAGCCAGTGGCAGCTCATGCGTGACATCTGCCCTTTGCTCAGGCCCTTTGAGGAGGCCACATTATTTGTCAGACGCCAGGACTACGGGATGAACAACATCATTCCACTTCTTCATGTCCTGGAACAGATGCTGGTAAATCTGGCTAGTCAGGGGACTGGAGACATGGCGCCTAGATCTCACAGCCACATGAGCCCTGTGGGGGATGAACTGGAGGAGTAGGAGGACATTGGAGCACAAAAAATGTGTAGCCAAATGGGTGGTTTTTCTACACAGGTGACAGGAGAGGAGAAGCAGCCAGAGGAGCTACAGGGTGCCAAACGTGCCCGGGGTATGCCACCCGCTTGGCAGGAGCCTATCTGCCCAGAATGTAGTGGTCCAGGGGTTCACAGGGCAGCGGCGATAGCAGTCAGTCAATGCGGAGTGTTGTTGAAAAAATCACCTACTCGGCGGTGTGGTCGTTTTTTGTTAGGCCGCCGCAGGAGGTGAATCTGTGGGCAGAAAGCGAAGCGTGGCCAGGGTGCCAATGTTGGCACCACGGCCCTGCGTCAACATATGCAGCGTCACCATAAAGTGGCCTGGGAGAACCGTGGCTCCGATGTGGTGGTCCAGCCTGCTGCACACACCCGATTTAAGGCATTCAATGCTCCAGTACCTCAGCTGAAGGAAGATGTCTGTCCTTCCCATCATCTGCTGGTCCTGATGCTCCTACTCCAAATCAGTCATTCCATCAACAATCGATCATTGAAGCGATTGCTAAGAGACAACAGTATTCATGCACTCATCCAACGATGCAGAAGCTGAATGTCCTGACCAAGTTTCTGGTGCTGCAGTCCCTCCCTTTCAAAGTGGTGGACTCTGCACCTTTCAGAGTAGTCTCTACTTCCTGGTTCTCCTCAACACACAGTAAAAGATTACCCAGCCAATAACTGGCTGCAGAGGTGACCCGCCTCACCCAGTGATTGGCTGACCAGCCATTTCCTGTGTGTTGAGGGGGACTAGGAAGTAAGGAAGTAGAGACCAGTGTGAAACCAGGAAGCACCTGAACTGGAATAGTGTGGAATTAGTGAGGTGAGTATCACTTCATTTGGTGTTTTTGGTGACCTTCTGACTCCTACATTTATTACCAGAAGATACCCCCTTTTACCTTTGGAAAAACGTCTTTAACATTAGGTGAATTTTGCAATCAGTTTAGGTACTTTCTTTAAGTATCACTTGGGACCTGACCTACTTCACATATTTTGTAGAATTTTTTTTATGTGATTGATCTTTGACAAATATACACACATAAACATAACTTAGGTCAAAATTAAATTATTGTCAGTACCATTTTTGGTACATGTCCAATAAGAATTTTCAAAGTTTTATCAAATTTAAATTTTGGACAAAATGTATCGCCTGAAGATCAGAATACATAATTTATCATATAATTGCAATTTTATCCCCTGACCACCAACTCTAGACAATGTATAGAAACTGCTAAGTTCTCTCCACCCCTCTCGAGACAATGACAGTCTTGTGCAAAGCAAACAGTCAATGCAGTGTCCTGTCACATGCATCCAATCCATAGCCGGTGATGACAGCCAGGCTACGGCTTCAATAGACATATAGAAATCCCTTCTAAATATTTCACCAAGTGTTTTAACATATTCACTGATGAGCAAACATCTGCTGTGGATTTGGCCCAAACACAATTGTAATTTATGAAGGAAAAACTGAATGAATAATTTAGGCTTGTAATATACTGTAGGATGTTACATTAACAAGAAATGTTCCTGGCAATTACGTGCCGCATCCATTCTAAAGTTTTGCTTCCTCCCAAATGGTTTGCAAATATGAATATGAATTTATGAATTATGTTTGATTCATATGGAGGAGCTTATTGACCCACATCAATCAGCTGGTACAATTGTCTATGTTGCATACGTCAGTATCACAGTAAGCCCTGTATAATGTTCTAATCAATACTAAAGAAGTAATTTCCTTATCATTTCTAGGAAAAAAATACACTAAATTAGTTCAATTGGCTCCCATAGGGGTATCCAATAACCATGGAGACAGTAAAAACAATTATAAGGCCACTTTCACACGTCAGTGAAACATGTGCTGCCCATGGTCTCCGCAGAAGGCCTATGTATGCATTGACCTTAAAGGCTATGTACAACTTTGGGGGCAATTTTTTTTATTATTGCATTGTACTCATTTTGAGCTAAAATAATTTTTTTAATTAGTCTTTATTAAAAATATGGAGTCCTTTTGTCTGTACAGGGCTGAGATGCTCTAGAATGTTCTGGATTTTCTCTCTTTTCCATCAGTTGGGTAGCTGACGGGCTCCATGTCTCTGCTCTCTAACGTTATAAAACACTCATTATAGCTCAGTTGTTATCTTACTGATAAGAATGTGGCTTAAATAAGTGTTTATGACCTCTTAGTAGTTTAGAGATAAGGGTTATTAGATGACCAGCACAAAGTAAAAGTAACAGTCATACAGCAAGAAAATAGTTAATCTTTTGTGACAGAACGGCTCAATATTTTTAATAAAGGGCAATTCCAAATATGATTTTTAGCCAAAAATGAGTAAAATGCAATCATAAACAAAAATTGGGATAAAAGTATAATCCGGCACTCTATATCTGGGGTCACGCAGGGGCAATTAAATATAGTAGTCTGTTTATTGATTAATGTGCAATAATTGAAAAAACATAAAAAAGCATAAATAGCAAAGATATTACCTCTAAAAGGAAATTGCGCGCCTAATCGTACCTAAAAATATGCTGAATACATGCTACAATACGATGACAAAGGAATAAAATGAAATGAATAAAAATAGTAAAAACAGGTATGTAATCAAATGTCCAGAATGATAATGGTACTCAACATTATCAATAATCCGGTACAGAGTTCCTCACCTAGAGGATAGTAAGCATGTGTCTTTGAAACTACATCAATTGGTGATAATTATGTAGAGCCATTATCAGAAGGCCACAATATCATAAATCTGTCTATTGGTTAGATCCACTGTATTATACTGCGAAGTAAACCCGTTTGGTTTTATTCCATATAACGAGTAATGACAATCTAATGGAGTATCGGTGATTCAACAATTCCTGGGAGGTTCCTTTTTGCGCAATTTAATAAGTGTGGTTATGTAAGACAGTACATATTCATATCAATACCCCGTTATTAGGAAGTTATGATATATGCAGGAGCAGACTAGTATTAATATATGCCTCCGGTGGTGTCCCACCATGCACGGGCATGCTGGCCGCTGTTACCTCTCCCGAAGTCTTCACACACTTTGTCCGCTGCTGTGTACCTGGCCCTGTATATGATGGCGTCCCACGTGACTCTGTAGCAAAATGCTCACTTGCTGAAGCACAGGCACGGGCCGATGCAGGCAAAGAATAATAGCCACTGCTGTGTGGTCGGCACTGTGTACACGCAAGGTTGGGCGTCCCACGTGGTTCTATGCTGGTGTGCTCAATGGCATACACAGGCCCGTACGGATAGGTAACTGGATTTCAGAGAAGCACTTACCAATATTAAGTCAATCAAAGTTCATCCTGGTGTAGGAATATACGGGTACAACAATAAGTTTTTCCAGATGCGTTTCGGAGTCTCACTCTGATGAAGATTGACATGAGTGACATTAATATTGTGGGTGATTTTTTTTTTTTTTTTTGCATATAATAGGGTTAAACATTATATCATCGAAGTAAATGGAAAACAACTACAATTGTAATAAAATAAAATAAAAACACCCTGGTCCCATATTACAGTGAAGGGTTAATTTGGGAATTTGCAGACACTATGTGCAACAAAAAGTTTCATTGAAATATTATATCTTGTAAAAAGCTTCTTTCATGTGATGGGGATAACAAGGACCACCACTGTACTAGTTGGTACATAGAATGAATGGGATGTTCAGGCTCTTTCATATTTGTGTGAAAGGATGGCCTGTGTCAGGAGTCAATGACTGGACGGATAATACGTTATGAGTTTCCCCTTATCTCCTATTCCATTGGTTTGGAACCTGATAATACAAAGATTATCCTGTACGTAACCTTCTCTACTGTCTTGTCAGAATAAACCTCGTGAAAACGAAGACAAAGTGCTAGTTGTTGGATACCGGCATTTCATTAAGACTAATGAATACAAAGTTCAGGTATTCTGATTCTTATGAAGTTTAAAAAACATAAAAACTTTAAAAAAAATTCACTGCTGATAAATGCTGCTCCCTGGGCAAGTTATTCGAAAAATACTGATAGTAGAAAAAAATACAATGTTATTTTATTATTGAAATTAGAATAATGTGAAAGTAAATGCAAACATTACAAGTTGGGACCCATGTGACAGCAGCAGAATAATTCTACCATTGCATTACACAATAGGGCCTGCAAATGTACTTATTAACCCCTTAAAGGCACACTAAATGCAGATGCACAAAGCATTAAAAAAAAGTATTTAAAAAAAATTATCTCAGCATTAATATCCTTCATTCCCATGGTCCATTTTTTCTAATTCTTCAATTAAAACTGATGACCAAATAAATAAATCTCAGTGTGTCCCAGGAACTCAGCCTTGTCCCCCTACACTAGGCATGTCCAAACTCCGGCCCTCCAGATGTTGCAAAACTACAACTCCCATCATTCCTGGACAACCTACAGCTATCAACCTACAGAAGGGCATGATGGGAGTTGTAGTTCTGCAACACCTGGAGGGCCAGAGTTTGGACATGCCTGCCCTACACGGTCAGCTCTCCTTTACTTTGCAGGCACCATTTCAGAGATAGGTGCGGGTCCCAGTATATGAGATCGGCCAACCCTTTGAAGCCAAACATCTTTGCTAAACCTCACCCCCTTATTCGGCCACCAGCCAAAGATGGAAGAAATCTGCAGGATTACAAGACTAATTAACTTATTACAAGACTATTTGTGTCAGGACCATGCTGAAAAATACTGCAGATTGACCATCAATGAGGTCATTCATTTCTAGGTTTAGCTTTCCTTGAAAGTCACAATCAATTTGTGACTTAAAGTGGTACTCTGGGCTACAGCTACAATGCCTTGCAAAAGTATTCACCCCCATTGACTTTTTTTCGTATTTTGGTGCCTCACAGCCTGGAATTAACATGGATTGTTTGAGGATTTGCATCATTTCATTTACAGAACATGCACGCAACTTTGAAGATTTTTATTTTTTTTATTGTGAAGCAAACAGCAAATAGGACAATACTTTAATAGTCAATACTTTGTAGAGCCACCTTTTGCGTCAATCACAGCTCCAAGTCGCTTTGGATAAGTCTCTATGAGATGGCCACATATTACCACTGGGATTTTTGCCCATTCCTCCTTGCAGAACTGCTCCAGCTCCTTCAAGTTGGATGGTTTGCGCTTGTGAACAGCAATCTTTAAGTCTGACCACAGATTTTTTTTTGGGGGGATTGAGATCTGGGCTTTGACTCGGCCATTCCAATACATTTACATGTTTCCCCTTAAACCACTCAAGTGTTGCTTTAGCCGTGTGTTTGAGGTCATTGTCTTGCTGGAAGGTGAACCTCACTCCTATCCTTAAATCACGCACAGAGTGGTACAGGTTTTGCTCAAGGATATTCCTGTATTTAGCACCATCCATCTTTCCCTCAACTCTGACCAGTTTCCCAGTCCCATCCCCCCAGCATGATGCTGCCACCACCAGGTCTCACTGTGGGGATGGTGTTCTTTGGGTGATGTGTTGTGTTCGGTTTGCTTCAGACATAGCGCTTTTTTTGATGGCTGAAAAGTTCAATTTTATTCTCATCAGATCAGAGCACCTTCCTCCATACATTTTGGGAGTCTTCCACATGCCTTTTTACAAACTCACAACGTGCCTTTTTGTTTTTAGCTGAAAGTAATGGCTTTCTTCTGGCCGCTCTGCCATAAAGCCCAACTCTATAGAGCGTAGGGCTTATTGTTATCCTATGTACAGATACTCCAGCCTCTGCTGTGGAACTCTGCCGCTCCTCCAGGGTTACCTTAGGTCTCTGTGCTGCCTCTCTTATTAATGCCCTCCTTGCCCGATCCATGAGTTTTGGTGGGTGGCCGTCTCTTGGCAGGTTTGCTCTTTTGCCATGTTCTTTCCATTTGGTTATGATAGATTTAATAGTGCTCCTGGGGATCATCAAAGATTTGGATATTTTTTTATAACCTAGCCCTGACCTGTACTTCTCAACAACCTTGTCCCTTACTTGTTTGCAGAGTTCCTTGGTCTTCAGGGCAGTGTTTGGTTAGTGATGCCTCTTGCTTAGGTGTTGCAGCCTCTGAGGCCTTTCAAAAAAGGTGTGTATATGTAATGACAGATCATGTGACACTTAGATTGCACACAGGTGGACATCATTTCACAAATTATGTGACTTTTGAAGGTAATTGGTTGCACCAGACCTTTTTATGGGGTTCCTAACAAAGGGGGTGAATACATACGCACATGCCAATTTTCTGTTTTCTATTTCTAAACAATAGTTTTATTTATATCTCATTTCACATCACCAACTTAGACTATTGTGTTCTAAGCCATTACATAAAATTCAAATTGACAAAACATTGAACTTAAGGCTGTAATGTAACAATATACGAAAAAAGTCAAGGGGGGTGAATACTTTTGCAAGGCACTGTATTAATGACATATCTTCAGAATAGGTCATTAATATCAGATCACTGAGGGTCCTACACCCAGCACTCCTATGATCAGCTGTTTAGGCAACAAGAGCGCTGGAAACTAACAGAAGCAGAAGACGACAGATACTGATGGTTTTCACGAGGAGCGCACTAAAGCCCAGCTCCCATTCACTGGCTGACAGTATGGAGGTGGCGGCAGCATCAGGAGGCAACAGAATGGCAAAGTGACATAGTTTGGAGGTGGTGGCAGCATAAGGAGGCCACAAAGTGGCAAGGTGACATAGTGTGGAGGTTGCAGCAGCATGAGGAGACCACAGAGTGGCAAGGTAACATAGTGTGCAGGTGGGAGCAGCATGAAGAGATCACAGAGTGACCCGGTGATAGAGTGGGAAGGTGGCAGAAGCATGAGGAGGCCAAAGAGTGGCAAGGTGACATAGTGTGGAGGCGGGTGGCAATACCAGTACCCGCTGAAGATGGTGGGTGAAAGAAGGAGCACTTGGCATCAGATGTGTGGCATCAGGCAGGTGGCAGCATCAAAATAGTAGCTGATGCTGGTAGCCAGAAGAAACCGGTCTCTTTTGTAAAAGTGTTGGTGTGGCACCATGGTTGATCTAGTCTGATGCATCAGGCATTGGTGGCTGGAAATCCTGGCTAATCCACGCCTGATTATTCTTGACAAAGATCAGTCTCTCCAAATTTTGGGTGGAAAAGCGATTTCTTCTTGGGGTAACTATGGCCCTTGCCGCACTAAACACCCGCTTTGACATCACACTACAGTACGGGCAGGGCAAACTCTGCCAGTTGTGGCCACATATCCAGTTTGGCTGCCCAGTAGTCCAGCGGATCTTCAATGTGAGGTGTCAGGCTACTGTCCAAGTGTGCAACCACCTGCTGGTTCAGGTCCTGCTCCATGTCTAGCTGCTGCTGCTGGTGAGTAGTTTCTACACCAGGTGGGTGAAGAAAGCTGCTCATCAGTGACTCTAGACTCAGGCTGCTGCTGATAGAGCTGGTACTGCTCCTGCCACCCCACTCCTCCATAGCAGCCATGGCAGTGGAATGTGAGCACAGAGGGCTCCCACGGTCAGACCAGTGAGACGATGGATGATGGTGCAGATAGGCAGTGGCCAACTGACTACATAGGATGTCTCTATAGTAGTTCAGTTTGTGCTCCCTCTCAGCGGGTGTAAAAAAGGCCCCCATTTTGGACTGGTAGTGAGGCTCCAACAAGGTGGAGAGCCAGGAGTCATCCCTCTGCTGAATGCTGACAATTCGGCTTTCACGGCGCAAGCAAGTGAGCATGCATCGGGCCATTTGTGCAAGTGACTCGGAGGGACTCCCTGCCTCCATCTCCACTGCATACTGCCACGGTGTGTCTGGGTCCTGTGCCTCCTCTTCCTCATCGCCCGCTCCTCTGGCTTCTTCTGCTCTTCCTCTACTCTCACCTGTGTAGAAAAACCACCCATTTCGTTACACATTGCTTGTGCTTCAATGTCCTCCTCCAGTTCAGCCCCCACAGGGCTCATGTGGCCATGAGATCTAGGTGCCATATCTCCAGTCCCCTGACCAGCCAGCTTTACAAGCATCTGTTCCAGGACATGAAGCAGTGGAATAACGTTGTTCATCCCGTAGTCCTGGCATCTGACAAATAATGTGGCCTCCTCAAAGGGCCTGAGCAAACGCCAGGTGTCATGCATGAGCTGCCACTGGCTGACATCGAGGTTGCAAAGGGGAGTACTCATGTCCACTTGGATCATCAAGAAATCATTTAGGCCTTTCTCTGTTCGTAAAGTCGTTCCAACATATGGAGGGTGGAATTCCAACGGGTGGAAACGTTGCATATCAGCCTATGTTGGGGGATGCCGTTCTGCCGATGCAGCTCAAGAAGGGTGTGCTTTGCGGTGTAAATTCTTGGCCATTTTTAGGATGTCTTGCAGACTGGTGGGAGACTTCAGCAACCTCTTGACAACCATATTGAACACGTGTGCCACGCAGTGCCGACACCATGTTTTTCCTGTTGTCGGTCACCATGGTTGCAACTTTGAGTTGTCGCGGAGAAAGCCAGGTTTCTATTTCTTGATGAAGGACACGGAGCAGTTCCTCTCCTGTGTGACTCCATTCACCCAAGGAAATGAGGCGAAGAACAGCGCGACACCGCAATGCCCTGCACATGTGGTATGCTGGAGGGGCACTGTTAATTGTCCCTGCAGTGGAGGCTGTGAACACGGTGGAGGATTCGGAGGAGGAGGCAGACATTGTCGCAGGACCAACGGTGTAACAATGTGGAGGCAGAAGAGGCGTCACCTGGCCAAGTTGCTGGTGTGGCTGTGCAGGAACCACATTCACCCAGTGGGCCATAAAGGACATGTATTGTCCCTGACCATAGTTACAGCTCCACACGTCGGCGCTGCCGTGCACTTTGGCAGACACCAACAGGCTCAAGGACTGGCCCACCTTCTGTTCTACATGTGTGTGCAGGGCTGGTACTGCCTTTTTGGCACAGTAATGATGGCTTGGGACTCTCCACCCCAGCTTGGCACAAGCCATCAGTTCTCTGAAAGGTGCAGAGTTCACCACTTGGAAAGGAAGGGACTGCAGCACCAGCAACTTGGACAGGAGCACGTTCAGCTTCTGCGCTGTTGGATGAGTGCACGCATACTGTTGTCTCTTGGGAATCGCTTCGGTGATCGATTGCTGACGGAATGACTGACGAGGAGTAGGAGGAGCAGGAGCATAAGGACCAGCAGATGATGGGAAGGACAGACAGCTCCCTTCGGCTGAGGTGGTGGAGCCTTAATTGCCTGAAACCGGGTGCGTGCAGTGGTTGGACCACCACATCTGAGCCACGGTTGTCTCAGGCTACTTTATGGTGATGCTGCATATGTTTTTAACAAAAAACGGCCACACCGCCGAGTAGGTGATTTTACCAACCAACACTCCACACTGACTGCTACAGCCGCTGCCTCTGTGAACCCCTGCACAACTACTTTCTGGGCAGATAGGCTCCTGCCAAGCGGGTGGTCTACCCCGGGCACGTTTGGCTCCCGACCTCCCACTGCTGCCACCCTGCTGACTCCCGACCGTTCTAGCGACTTGTTTGCTCCGCCGCTGTCTCCCGGGAAAGCTGCCACCCTCTTCTCCCGATGATGATGAAGCCACTAATTCACCTGGCTCCCAAGTTCGATCAGCTACATCATCATCATCGAGTACTGTCTGCACGTCACTTATGTCCTCCTCAACGTTCCCTGGGTCAGGAGCCTGACCGCTCGCAACACCAGCTCCCACGCCACTCTCCTCATCACTACTTTCCCGCCTACCGGAGGAAGCGGCGGATGACTCCACCACATCTTGGCTGGCCAGTAGCTGCTGACTGTCCTCTAGTAGCTCGTCTTCGCTGTTTAGCGGAGCTGAGCCCACAGCATAAAATACTTCTCTGGCTGAGGGAACAGAAAAAGACAGAGGCAGGTTGAGGACAGGTGAGGGCACAGGGCCATGCCAACTAACGGTTGTGTCTGACGAACCCACCAACTCTTGGCTGGTGGTGTCTGATGTCACTTGGGACGAAGTGGAAGACCGAGTCAACCATTCAGGAACCGCTGGGAGGCTGGTCAAGACACGACCGCTATATGACACCGGGAACTCATGTCTGTCACTGTGACCCCTGCTGCCAGGCCCCCTTACTCTGCTGCGACCTGTGCCTGCGACAGAAACATTTAGGCCTCTGCCACATCTCTGTACAGGGCCTGGCACTTCTCTGTCTGACATACTGTTAGATCAAATAATCAAATGTTAGATCAACTATTTTTTCTTTCGCCAGTAATATACGGCAAACAGGGCTTTAGAATATATCACTGCACCACAGAACAGCTATTAGGCTCTAATTTATTTCCACTTTTACACAACCCAAAAGGCTTTTCAACAGATAAGTGCAATGCAGAACAGTGAATATATTTTTATTTCGCCACTAATACACGGCAAAAAGGGCTTTAACACATATAACTGCACCGCACAAGGGCAAATAAAACTCTGTTAATGGCTGTATCAAACAGCACTTGCACCCCAATAACAAGAATGGTTTGCTAGAATGATAGAGCTGTATAATATCAATTTGGATTCCCAGTCAGTGCAAAAAGGTGTAATAGGATTGTTCCTATTGCCCAGTCTGTCACCTCCTCGACTGAACCCTGTTCAACACAAATGCTGTGGAACAATTCCTCCCTGTCCTTTCCCTGCACGTATAAATCGTTTTTTCACCACAATCCAGTCTTTCCTAGCACTGTCCCTAGCACCTGCAGACACATCTCTCCCTGCACTAAGTACACTGGTGAATGGCAGAATCTAAGATGGCTGCCGCTATTTATCACAGGGCTGACTGTTGATTGGCTGCATATATAACATTATGGGTGATCCCGCCTTCCCAGAGCCCTCACACGTGCAGCAGCCATTTTAAGAAAAAATGTGATTCGTTACCACGAAGCGCGAGGAATTTCGGCTTCTGTGCAAATTGAATTTTTCCTGAAATTTGGATCGAATTCCACTTTGTCAATTTCGATTCGCTCATTCCTAGTGGTGATGTTACCTTACGTTGTCTACCTCTAGCTGTATAATAAAGGTGTTATCTATTATTGTTATCCTGCTCTCTGATGATAATGAGCTAACTGCTGACCCCTTTTTTGTTTTTCTACTGAAAACCCCTTTAAAATTGAAAAAAAGAAAATTCTTATAATACTAACCAAACTTGATATGTTAATACAGAGGAATGACAAATCACAGCTCAAAAGTCAAAGAAAAAAATAGCAATGAAAAAGCTGTGAAAATATGTTTGACATTGAAGGTTTTATGCAAATCTCTGACTGCCTTATACAAATGGAGACGCATGGAACACAGTAATTTCAGCATCTGATTAGCTGATGTATTTAATGATTTATTACAGTGAATTATCACCGGCTGCTATTCTATTTTGACTTCCGTGTCATTCAAATGCGATTTTTCTACAAATATAATAGCGTCATCTGCATACATTTGGATTTTTAGTTAGTAAGCATATTAGACGGTATTTATACAATTTACACTATTTAAAACACGGGTGTTCATGGGAAGATGTTCCAAATCTGATCATAATTGGTGCGATGACAGATAAAATAATAACATGTGAAAGTTGGAGATAATGTCTCTGAAAATCAAATTGTGGATTGTTTCATGACAAAAGCTTAAAGTCTTGGTGGTCACAAATCAATAAGGGTCCAACTAACAGCAGATTACATGCTGGTCTGTAGACTGGCTGAATAAGTGAGCCTATATAGTGGTGTAGAACACTGTGCCTTGCAGTAACATGCATAGGGAGTCTGCTGTGGTAGTGAAACAATACTGTGAGTCCGTATGACATGCAGATGACAGGCGTCGCTCTTAGGATCACTGCACGCTTCACTTGTTTGGGAAATCACGGGGCCAAAACTGACCAAGTAACTCAAATATTAACTCAGCCTTACAGGTCGATGTTAGCACCAAGAAGAAGCGCACTCCTTTAACACTGTCGTCAGCTGAGTCCACATAGATGTCTACAGAACCTGTTCTATTAAACGCTTATAAAAGTAGTGCCCCCCGACAAAGTGGAGAGGGTGTCAGCAGTAAGTTTGTGTTGACGTCACTGATTATTTTGTCCTTCCTCTGATCCGTCAGAACAATAACCCCCAAAAAACTGATTCTGTCTGTGAGGCATCTGCCTTTACTCAGTCAGCATTTGATCTGTAATCCATTAGTATCGCTAATGGCAAAATAAACAGGAGCGTATCCAAAACAGAGATGGCACATGAGTGGAATATTTGCATGTCTCCTGTGCTTTGTACCCACTCCTGCTTTTGGATACCAAATCAAAAGCCAATTCTGATGGGACCATAATGGCTGCTACACAGACAGGATTCGTTGTGCGTCTCATTTTTCCTTCCTTCTGACAGATCAGAAGAAGGGTCAAATAAATGATGATGTCAGCGAGGCCGAAAGGCAAAATAGTGGCCCAGTCATGAAGTGGGAAGGGTGGGAAAAGCATGAGAAGTCCACAGAGTGGCCCTATGACATAGTGGTGAGGTGGAAGCAGCATGAGGAGACCACAGAGTGGCACAATGACAGTGTGAAGGTGGCAGCATCAGGAGGACACAGAGTGGCACATTGACAGAGTGTACAGGTGGTGGCAGCAGCAGCAGAATGAGGAGGAGGTCACAGAATGGCACAATGACAGTGTGGAGGTGGTGACAGCATCAGGAGGCCCCCGAGTGGCAATGTGACATAGTGTGGAGGTGGCAGCAGCATCAGGAGGCCACAGAGTGGAAAGTTGACATAGTGTGGAGGTGGCAGCAGCATCCGGAGACCACAGAGTAGAAAGGTGACGTAGTGTGAAGGTGGCAGCAGCATGAGGAGACCACAGAGTGGCAAGGTGACATAGTGTAGAGGTGGCAGCAGCATGAAGAGACCACAGAGTGGAAACTTGACATAGTGTGGAGGTGGCAGCAGCATCAGGAGACCACAGAGTAGAAAGGTGACATAGTGTGGAGGTGGCAGCAGCATGAGGAGAACACAGAGTAGAAACGTGACATAGTGTGGAGGTGGCAGCAGCATGAGGAGGCCACAGAGTGGCAAGGTGACATAGTGTGGAGGTGGGTGGCAATACCTGTACCCGCTGAAGATGGTGGGTGAAAGAAGGAACTTCAGTATGAGGTGCTGTCCAAGTATGCAACAACCTGCTGCTTCAGGTCCTGCTCCAGGTCTAGCTGGTGCTTATGCTGATGAGTAGTTTCTTCACTAGGCGGGTGAAGAAAGCTGCTCATCAGCGACTCTGGACTCAGGCTGCTGATAAGGAAGCTGATACTCCTGCCACCCCACCCCTCCCAAGCAACAATGGAAGTGGAAAGTGAGCACAGATGGCCCTTCCCCGGTCAGACCTACGAGAGGATGGACGATGGCGCAGATAGGCAGCGGCCAACTGACTACATAGGATGTCTCCATAGTAGTTCAGTTTGTCCTCCCTCGCAGCGGGTGTAAAAAAGGCCCCCATTTTGGGCCGGTAGCGAGGAGGGTGCAACAAGATGGAGAGTCAGAAGTCATCCCTCTGCCGAATGGTGACAATTCAGCTGTCACTATGCAAGCAAGTTAGCATGCATCAAGCCATTTGTGCAAGTGACCCGGAGGGACTCCCTACCTCCATCTACACTGCATACTGCCACGGTGTTTCTGGGTCCTCTGCCTCATCTTCCTCATCGCCCTGTAGTTCCTCTGGTTGCTCCTGCTCCTCCTCTCCTGTCACCCATGTAGAAAAACCAACCACTTCGCTACACATTGCTTGTGCTCCAATGTCCTCCTCCTCCTCCAGTTTAGCCCCCACAGGGCTTATGTGGCCATAAGATCTAGGTGCCACATCTCTAGTCCCCTAACCAGCCAGATTTACCAGCATTTGTTCGAGGACATGAAGCAGTGGAATGACGTTGTTCATCCCGTAGTCCTAGCGACTGACAAATAATGTGGCCTCCTCAAAGGGCCTAACCAAACGGCAGTTGTCACGCATGAGCTGCCACTGGCTGTCATCGAAGTTACAAAGGGGAGTACTCCTGTCTGCTTGGATCATCAAGAAATCGTGTATGGCCTTTCTCTGTTCGTATAGTTGGTCCAACATATGGAGGGTGGAATTCCAACGGGTGGAAACGTTGCATATCAGCCTATGTTGGGGGATGCCATTCTGCCGCTGCAGCTCAAGGAGGGTGTGCTTTGCGGTGTACAAGTGGCTGAAGTGCATGCAAAGTTTTCTGGCCATTTTTAGGATGTCTTGCAGATGGGTAGAAGACTTCAGGAAGCGCTTGACAACCAGATTGAACAAGTGTGCTATGCAGGACACATGGCTCAGCCCTCCTTGATGCAGCGCCGACACCATGTTCTTCCCGTTGTCAGTCACAATTGTTTTGATTTTTAGTTGTCGAGAAAGCAAGGATTTGATTTCTTGATGAAGGACACGGAGCAGTTCCTCCTCTGTGTGACCCCGTTCGCCCAGGCAAACCAGGTGCAGAACAGTATGAGAGTGATGAGAGTCTACAATCACCCATCAAATTTTCCCCCAAAAAGCCTGTTTCACATAAAAAATTTCACCACTACGTAATTCGGTCCATACAGCAAAAGGAGGTGTACAATCACCCATCAATTTTCCCAAAAAAAAAACATGTTTGAAAAAAACATTTCAGCAATGAAAGGATAATGGAATTTGGTTCAGACAGAAGAAAGTCTACAATCACCCATCAATTTTCAAAAAAAAGCCTGTTTCACATAAATTTCACCACTACATAATTTGGTCCACACAGCAAAAAGAGGTGTACAATCACCCATCAATTTTGCTGAAAAAGACATGCTTGAAATAAAATGGCTTGCATACACTACATGCCTCCAACATAATTCTTGGATCTCTAGATGAAAATAATGTATTTACTGTAAATCGCGAGAAGGGCATAGTTGGAGACATTGACTTCACAAGAGATGCAGAGCAGCGGAGTTCAGCCACCTCTATTTGCTTCCCGCTGTTTACTCCTCCTGAATTAAAATTGGGGCAATCAGCTTCAACTTCCTCTAATATGTATGCCTACAGAGTCCTTTTGTTATGGCTTTGCACAGGGAGCAAGAATGTTACGTACAATTCTGATGGAACTTCTGATCTTAAGAAACTGGACTTGGACTTCAAAGCAGAGGTTCTCCTGTCATGTCTTGTGTGCTGTGGAGATCGAATGCAGACAGAGCAGATAAAAACACATGAATATTTTCAACTTACTGAAGCTGCTTGATTTAATTGTGAATAGATGGTAAAGGAAAAGTCTGCTGGTGTGTTGTCATCAGCATCTTCATTAGGTATACTGCAGGATCCACGATGATGTAAATCGGTCCATACAGCAAAAGGATTTTCCCCAAAAAATTGTGCTTGAAATAATACATTTCACCAATGAAAGGATAATGGAATTCGGTTCATACAGAAGAAAGACTACAATCACCCCTCAATTTTCTTAAAAAAAAGTCTATTTCACATAAAAAATTTCACCACAACGTAATTCGGTCCATATCGGAAAAAGGGCTTTACCAGATATAACTGCACCGCTAAACGACGAATATCTTTTCCTTTTGCCACTAATACATGGCAAAAAGGGCTTTACCACATATAACTGCACCGCTGAACGGCAAATAGGCCCTTATTTATTTCCACTTTAACACTACACAAGGTGTTAATGCCAACGCTATTCAATCACAATACAAAGCGTGACTATGCAAAATGTTAACCAAAAAACCAAAAGGGACACGCAATACAATTCCATAAATTTTATTAGTTGATAAAAAAGACCAACAACATACAAATTATCAATATAAAAATATATATATGGCAGCAATACAGATGGTAACCAAGACATATGACTCCCCTCCCATGCAAAAGAAAACCCCGTTAGTACTCCTACATGAGGCAGAATACCTTCTATGGCGGTGTTGTCAAAACAGCCACGTCCCCAGTATAGGAAAAATACAAAGAACAAAACAGTGTTAAACTTAAGCTAAATGGACAAAAACACCCATACACTACAGCAAAAAAACACATATGTTCAAATAGATATATACCTGAGGGACACTATAGAAAGGAGGACACGGGTTTCTTATGCAGAGAGGAGACCAACCCGACGTACGTTTCGCTCCGCTTTCTCAAGGGCGTATCTGGTTTGATCGCTCTAACCTCTATATGTATCCATGTCTATCAGATATAATGTAAGGCACATGTGTGTATTTTAAATTTAAGTATAAACTCATTACCGCATCACAGGCATGCTGGGGACACCGTCGCGCTCCCACTGACGTCACGGGCGCGCAAGATAGCGCCCAGCGTCAATCCAATCAGCCGCATAATCTCGCGGCATCATGACGCCACCACGGAATGGCGCAATGCCACGCCCACCGGACATCAACACAAAAGTGCGTGTCAAACAAGGGGAAAGAGGGCAAGTCACGTATTGCGGCATTACGTCACATTAAGTGACGTATCCAAACAACATCCTCTCCGTCCGAAAAACCCGCGAGACTTCATCCGGATGAAGTCTCGCGGGTTTCGGACGGAGAGGATGTTGTTTGGATACGTCACGAATGTGACATAATGCCGCAATCGTGACTTGCCCTCTTTCCCTTGTTTGACACGCACTTTGTGTTGATGTCCGTGGCGTGGCATTGCGCCTTCCGTGGTGGCGCCATGATGCCGCGAGATTATGCGGCTGATTGATTGACGCTGGCGCTATCTTGCGCGCCCATGACGTCAGTGGGAGCGACGGTGTCCCCAGCATGCCTGTGATGCGGTAATGAGTTTATACTTAAATTTAAAATACACACATGTGCCTTACATTATATCTGATAGACATGGATACATATAGAGGTTAGAGCGATCAAACCAGATACGCCCTTGAGAAAGCGGAGCAAACGTACGTCGGGTTGGCTCCTCTCTGCATAAGAAACCCGTGTCCTCCTTTCTATAGTGTCCCTCAGGTATATATCTATTTGAACATATGTGTTTTTTTGCTGTAGTGTATGGGTGTTTTTGTCCATTTAGCTTAAGTTTAACACTGTTTTGTTCTTTGTATTTTTCCTATACTGGGGACGTGGCTGTTTTGACAACACCGCCATAGAAGGTATTCTGCCTCATGTAGGAGTACTAACGGGGTTTTCTTTTGCATGGGAGGGGAGTCATATGTCTTGGTTACCATCTGTATTGCTGCCATATATATATTTTTATATTGATAATTTGTATGTTGTTGGTCTTTTTTATCAACTAATAAAATTTATGGAATTGTATTGCGTGTCCCTTTTGGTTTTTTGGTTAACAAACACTACACAAGGTGTTTCAACATATAAGTGCAATGCTGAACGGCGAATATATTTTTCTTTTGCTAGTAATACACGGCAAACAGGGCTTTAGAATATATTTTTCTTGTGCCAGTAATACACGGCAAACAGGGCTTTAGAATATATAACTGCACCGCTGAACGGCAATTGGGGCCAAATTTTTTCGCACTTTAACACTACACAAGGCTTTTCAACATATAAGTGCAATGCTGAACGGCGAATATATTTTTCTTTTGTTAGTAATACAAGGCAAACAGGGCTTTAGAATAAATTTCTCTTGTGCCAGTAATACACGGCAAACAGGGCTTTAGAACATATCACTGCACTGCTGAACGGCAATTAGGCCCTAATTTTTTGTCCACTTTTCCACTACACAAAAGGCTTTTGAACACATAAGTGCAACACTGAACGGCAATCATATTTTTATTTTGCCACTAATACACGGCAAACAGGGCTTTAGAACATATCACTGCACTGCTGAACGGCAATTTGGCCCTAATCTTTTGTCCACTTTTCCACTACACAAAAGGCTTTTGAACACATAAGTGCAACACTGAACGGCAATCATATTTTTATTTTGCCACTAATACACGGCAAACAGGGCTTTAGAATATATCACTGCACCACTGAACGGCAATTAGGCCCTAATTTTTTTCCACTTTTCTTCTACACAAAAGGCTTTTCAACATATAAGTGCAACGCTGAACAGCGAATATATTTTTGTTTCGCCACTAATACACAGCAAACAGGGCTTTAGAATATATCACTGCACCGCACAAGAGCAAATATATATTTTCTTTTGCCACTAATACACAGCAAAAAGGGCTTTACAACATATAACTGCATCACCCAAGGGCAAATAAGACGTACTGTAGAAATATTTCCTTGTAATAAACCCTGTTAAGGGCTGTATCAAACAGCACTGGCACCCCAATAACAAGAACGGTTTACTGGAATGACAGAGCTGTATATTGGCAATTTGCATCCCCAGTCAGTGCAGAAAGGTGTAATAGGATTATTCCTATTACCCAGTCTGTATCCTCCCTCTACTGAACACTGTTCTACATAAATGCTGTGGACCGATTCCTCCCTATCCTTTCCCTGCACTTATAAATTGTTTTTTCACCACAATCAAGTCTTTCCTATCACTGTCCCTAGTGCCTGCAGACGTCTCTCCCTGCACAAAGTACACTGGAAAATGGCAGAATCTAAGATGGCTGACGCTATTCATAGTGCTGTGACATCACAGGACTGGCTAGCTTCTGACTGGCAGCATGCATGGCATTATGGGTGATCCTGCCTTCCCAGAGTTTATTTCTCCATGTTCTCACACGTGCAGCTGCCATTTTAGGAAAAAATGCAATTCGTTTCCATGAAGCGTGAGGAAATTTGGCTTCGGTGCAAATCCAATTTTTCCTGAAATTCGGATTGAATTCCATTTCGTCAGCTTCGATTCGCTCATCTCTGGAAGTAAACATTTCGTTTATTGAATAGTGCTATAATGCATGTCGATGTTGGAAGCCACCTAAGGAGGACCTTATTGATGGGTACTATTTTAAATATTTGCAATATGTGCTACCCCTACATACATCTGCATAGTCAACACATTCCTACAGAATTGTTGAGATGGAAGAACCTCTATAACCCCTAGATGTCCACAATACATACATGTATAGTCTAACTCCTGATGCCCCCGAACATGAAAATATGTTGTCCACTGCCATTGAAGAGATCAGGCTGAGATGATCAGCTTGCGTCATAAAAACTAAAGCAAGAACTTAAAGTGAGCCGTATAATCTGCAATGGGACCCGAATGCAGGCCATGGGCATCACAGCCTCCACAAGAAGAGGAGAATGCTGGGAGGTCATGGTCAGCAGGCACTGGATCACTATTATCTGTAACCTACACACATGCGAATGCTGGGAGGACACATCACGTTTTGCTAGATTTCTCCAGATATGGAAAGTAATAAATTAAATAAGAGTAAAATAAATAAATACAAAAAAAATAATAACAAAACACAGCAGACTAAAATAAATACAAATAATAATAAAAATATGGGAAAATACATGCAAGCGTAAAGTGAATAAATAAAATGCAAATAAATATAATAAAATAAAATAAAATTTGTAAGATTAAAATAAATTTAAATAAAAATAATTAAAAAACAGAGTGAGAGCAAAAGAAAAAATAAATAAATACAAATACTAAAATAGAAATAAATGTAAGAGTAAAACAAGTACAAAAATAAATTCAAATAAAAATAATATAAAACAGTATGAGTAAAATGAATGAAAAAATAAATAAAAATAAAAATATTTAAAATAGAAAAAAACTAAGTAAAATAAATAATAAAAATTTAAATAAAAATTTAAAACAATTATTTTAAAATGGCTGTGAAAATAAATTTTCTTTCTAACAGCTACCCCAACCCATTCACAACATCTAGGACTATTTTCTGTGACATGGACATATTTAGCGTCATTTGCACATATAACAATGCGTTCATATCACAGAATACATGGCGCCTTTACTTCTGAGCGCTAATAGCAAAAATGAAGATGGGGCACAGTGCACAAATTTGGTACCATTCTAGATGGAAGAGTTTGGAGATTACTTTAAATTTGTCTGATTAAACTAATTATGTTGAGTTCCAAAAAGCATAGAAAATAAAATACCACTTCTATCCAGATGCCATTTAATAGCTCCATCTATGCAAAAAAAAAAAAATATATATATATAAATTTTAATTAAAGGGAAAAAAAATCACCCTTAGGCCCCATGCACACGACCATTGTTTGTTTCCGCGTCCATTCCGTTTTTTTCACGGATAGGATGCTTCCCCATTCATTTCAATGGGTCCGTCAAAAAATGCGGATGGTCAACCGTTTTTGTTCCGCATCCGTGATCCGTGTTTTCATTCCGTCAAAAAAATAGTGCATGTCCTATTTTTTTCACGTCTGCGGACAAGGATAGGCATTTTTACAATGGATCTGCCATAAAAATCGGATCCATCAAAAAAAACGGTCCGTCATCCGTTTTTTTTGATGGACGCAAAATTTCAAGGAGGAGCGGAGGCAGGCAACGGTCGTGTGCATGTAGCCTTAGAATGTGGAATTCCAAAAGGTGAAAATTTGCTGTGAACATTCAAGCAGCTGAGCTGCAATACCCACACAACTCAAAGACAGGAGCAGTGCTATTTCTGGAAATAAAGCAGCCATGTTTTTCTAACTCTTTGCGGCCCCTTTGAGGGGGTTCTCCAGGAATTAAGAAAATGAAAATACTTAAATATTATTTATTATAAATATATTCTCCCCTTTCATTAGTTATAATGGCTCGTTTTGTCTGGGGAGCAATCATTAGGAGAAATAAAATGGCCGCCATGCTATTAGAACACACAAAACCTGTCCTGATCACACATGAGGACAAGTTACTTCAGAACACTGAGCTAAAGAGCTGTCTCATCCTCCTCTGCTTGTCAGGGATTATGATCGTGAGTACAGCTGATAAGATCTTTAGCTGAGTCTCTGTAGGAATGGAGTTCATGAGGAGACATGGAGTACAGAGAGGATGGACAGGACAGATTGTGGTGATAGAGACTGCATACAAGTGCTTCTGCTCATTATCCCACCTCCTCTCTGCACTTCATGTCTCCTCATGAACTCAATTCCTACAGACATTGAGCTGAAGATCTTATCAGTTGTATTTATTTATTTTATGCACTTATATAGCGCTACTATATTCTTACAGACATTAGCATCAAGCTGTCCCCAATGAGGCTCACAATCTAAGTTCCCCGTCAGTATGTCTTTGGAGTGTGGGAGGAAGCCGGAGTACCTGGAGTAAACCCACGCAAACACGGGGAAAACAAGTCGGAGAGAAGGATGAGGTAGCTCTTTAGCTAAGTGTTGCAAAGTAACTTGTCCTCCTGTGTGATTAGGACAGGTTTTGTGTGTACTAATGGGGTGGCGGCCATTTATTTTCCCCTTATGATTACTCCCTAGACAAAACGAGCCATTATAACTAATAAAAAGTATTTGGGAATATATTTATAATAAAGTAATATTTAAGTATTTTAATTTTCTTAATTCCCGGAAAACCCTTTTAAGGTCATTAGTTAGCAATTTTTTCATCTTACTACAGTGCCTATAGTTTGTTCTAGGAGGGGGTTACATTGTTACCTCTTTTTACCTTATAAGTAAATGAAATGTTGGAAGTTTTCTTCCTTTTTTACGTTCTGCCATCAATAATCCTGGGCTACGTGTGTCATAAATTATTTTGAAATGCTCGGTTGGTTGTCGAAAATGTTTATTTGACTGGTGTGAAATTACAGCATGGAAACTATGCTTATAATAATTGCTGCATATTCTCAGGTATACACGCTGCCTGCGCAAAGATTTATAATTACAGTGTACACTAGAACTTTGTGATAAAATGATACACTGTTGCATTTGTTTGACACAGTCCTGATTACATATTATGTACTTAGCATTATACTTGTAGGTAAAAAAAAAAATACGGAAATTCTGAGCGCGTTCATGTGCCTGAAAAAGAGAGGGGTAAAAATACGGCAGGAGAGGAAGGCTTTAAATATGAGCAACTTGCAGTTTTCTGCAAATGAACTTTAATCACTGCACAGTGAAAAGTTCAGCAACTTTCTAATACAATTTGTGTTTCAATTTCTCACAATTTTAAATATCTCTGATTGCTGTCTGTCAATGACTGCAACCTCTTCCAAACATAGTTAACATCAATTCCAAAACAAGATAATTACTGTCAGTGCTGGTAAGAGAACTGTACACAGACAGATGACATTGACAAGAGCAAAGCAGGTGTCAATTACCAGGAGGAATAATACAGGAATGGCTGAAAGATCCTCACTACTACACCACACAGGAGAGCCGATAGATCCTCTATGCTACACCACACAGGAGAGCCGACAGATCCTCTATACTACACCACAGAGGAGAGCCGACAGATCCTCTATACTACACCACACAGGAGAACTGACAGATCCTCTATACTACACCACACAGGAGAGCTGACTGATCCTCTATACTACACCACACAGGAGAGCCGACAGATCCTCTATACTACACCACACAGGAGAACTGACAGATCCTCTATACTACACCACACAGGAGAGCTGACTGATCCTCTATACTACACCACACAGGAGAGCTGACAGATCCTCTATACTACACCACACAGGAGAGCTGACAGATCCTCGATACTACACCACACAAGAGAGCTGACAGATCCTCTATACTACACCACACAGGAGAGCTGACAGATCCTCTATACTACACCACACAGGAGAGCTGACAGATCCTCTATACTACACCACACAGGAGAGCTGACAGATCCTTTATACTACACCACACAGGAGAGCTGACAGATCCTCTATACTACACCACACAGGAGAGCCGACAGATCCTCTATACTACACCACACAGAAGAGCTGACAGATCCTCTATACTACACCACACAGAAGAGCTGACAGGTCCTCTATACTACACCAGGATCCTCTATACTACACCACACAGAAGAGCCGACAGATCCTCTATACTACACCACACAGGAGAGCTGACAGATCCTCTATACTACACCACACAGGAGAGATGACAGATCCTCTATACTACACCACACAGGAGAGCTGACAGATCCTCTATACTACACCACACAGGAGAGCCGACATATCCTCTATACTACACCACACAGGAGATCCGACAGATCCTCTATACTACACCATACAGGAGAGCCGACAGATCCTCTATACTACACCACACAGAAGAGCCGACAGATCCTCTATACTACACCACACAGGAGAGCTGACAGATCCTCTATACTACACCACACAGGAGAGCTGACAGATCCTCTATACTACACCACACAGGAGAGATGACAGATCCTCTATACTAAACCACACAGGAGAGCTGACAGATCCTCTATACTACACCACACAGGAGAGCCGACAGATCCTCTATACTACACCACACAGGAGAGCCGACAGATCCTCTATACTACACCACACAGCAGAGCTGACAGATCCTCTATACTACACCACACAGGAGAGCTGACAGATCTTCTATACTACACCACACACAGGAGAGCTGACAGATCCTCTATACTACACCACACAGGAGAGTCTACAGATCCTCTATACTATACCACACAGGAGAGCTGACAGATCCTCTATACTACACCACACAGGAGAGCTGACAGATCCTCTATACTACACCACACAGGAGAGCTGACAGATCCTCTATACTACACCACACAGGAGAGCCGACAGATCCTCTATACTACACCACACAGGAGAGCTGACAGATCCTCTATACTACACCACACAGGAGAGCTGTCAGATCCTCTATACTACACCACACAGTACATCGGACAGATCCTCTATACTACACCACACAGGAGAGCTGACAGATCCTCTATACTACACCACACAGGAAAGCTGACAGATCCTCTATACTACACCACACAGGAGAGCCGATAGATCCTCTATACTACACCACACAGGAGAGCCGACAGATCCTCTATTCTACACCACACAAAAGAGCCGACAGATCCTCTATACTACACCACACAGGAGAGCCGACAGATCCTCTATACTACACCGCACAGGAGAGCTGACAGATCCTCTATACTACACCACACAGGAGAGCCGACAGATCCTCTATACTACACCACACAGGAGAGCCGACAGATCCTCTATACTACACCACACAGGAGAGCCGACAGATCCTCTATACTACACCACACAGGAGAGCCGACAGATCCTCTATACTACACCACACAGGAGAGATGACAGATCCTCTATACTACACCACACAGGAGAACTGTGAGATCCTCTATACTACACCACACAGGAGAGCCGACATATCCTCTATACTACACCACACAGGAGATCCGACAGATCCTCTATACTACACCACATAGGAGAGCCGACAGATCCTCTATACTACACCACACAGGAGAGCCGACAGATCCTCTATACTACACCACACAGGAGAACTGACAGATCCTCTATACTACACCACACAGGAGTGCTGACAGATCCTCTATACTACACCACACAGGAGAGCCGACAGATCCTCTATACTACAGCACACAAGAGAGCCGACAGATCCTCTATACTACATCACACAGGAGAGCTGACAGATCCTCTATACTACGACACACAGGAGAGCCGACAGATCCTCTATACTACACCATACAGGAGAGCTGACAGATCCTCTATACTACACCACACAGGAGAGCTGACAGATCCTATATACTACACCACACAGGAGAGCCGACAGATCCTCTATACTACACCACACAGGAGAGCCGACAGATCCTCTATACTACACCACACAGGAAAGCTGACAGATCCTCTATATTACACCACACAGGAGAGCTGACAGATCCTCTATACTACACCACACAGGAGAGCTGACAGATCCTATATACTACACCACACAGGAGAGCCGACAGATCCTCTATACTACACCACACAGGAGAGCCGACAGATCCTGTATACTACACCACACAGGAGAGCCGACAGATCCTCTATACTACACCACACAGGAGAGCTGACAGATCCTCTATACTACACCACACAGGAGAGCTGACAGATCCTATATACTACACCACACAGGAGAGCCGACAGATCCTCTATACTACACCACACAGGAGAGCCGACAGATCCTCTATACTACACCACACAGGAAAGCTGACAGATCCTCTATATTACACCACACAGGAGAGCTGACAGATCCTCTATACTACACCACACAGGAGAGCTGACAGATCCTATATACTACACCACACAGAAGAGCTGACAGATCTTCTATATGATATCTGCAGATATAACTGGAAGCTCCTGGGCTGCACCTACCGTGTGCCTTTTATAATCCGAGTATGTTTTCATTGGGCAGAAGGGAATTTTGGCCCCTCAAGCACCATAAATGGTTCCTCTATACCTCCTATAGCTTTTAGATTTGTACACACAGAAGTGTATATGGGGCTGATGCACTGCATATGTACATGTTGCATTTCTTCATTTCCTATAGATTGTAAGCTTCGATGTTTATGTTCCCCTCTGCTTTTGTTCCCATGTGATTTTTCCCTATGTGCGTTTCATTTTTTCCCTAATTGTGAAGCCCCGCAGACGTGGCTAGCACTATATAAATGAAGGATAATTGCATTAAGCATTCCAGGAGGTTTACGTCGTATTCATTTTAAATGATCTTTACAGTTAAAATTACAGAAACCATTCAATCATTGAGAACCCTCCTCTTTTATTTTAATGCAAATGAGGGTTCCCATTCAGCTTGGCCTTGAGTAGAGTCTTTTGTAGAGGAACTCTAAGAAATCTTAAATTATGGACTTGGTGTTAGATTCATGGTGGGAAAATAATATTCTTCCATCCACTAGATGCCACTGTGGTTCATCCTGCTCTTTCTCTGTGACTTATCTTCTAGAAAATGTCTTCTTTTTTAACCAAACAGTATTTTTTAACTATATGTCCTCTTTCTGCATAAGTCATTTAATTACTAATTAATGCATTGAACTGAGTATTGACCAAAAGACATACTTATAGTACCTTTAAAGTGAATGCCCACCCTTGAGTACTATTTTGTTTAAACATTCTGTCCTGATTAATTTTTTAATTTTCTTATTTTAAAGCTCCATAATGATTATTAGTTCCAAATCTTCTGCACAGATAAAGATAAAAAAAAATAACATTCTGGCTTTCTGCAGCCACCACTAGGGGGAGCTAAGGAGTTTACAGCATAATGTTTATAGATAGATCACCTTACAGGTCCTATATACACCCCTCAACATTGAAATTGCAACACCAAGAAGGAAAAGCATTGGAGTTATGGAAACCAGAGGATCGATAGACATGTTAATGATATGCAAATGAGAAGGAATTGGAAACAAAATATTCAAAACTTCTTGATTTTTTCAGTACTTTACAGCTACTGGTAGCTCTCGTTCCAATTCCCAACCAATGATGTCCCAGAATCCCTTGATGAAAAGCTGAAGGCCATCACAGTAGCACGAGCAGCGTATGGCCTGGCATTGTGTTGTTGAAATACGGCTCCTGGGACACTTTGGAGAAATGGCCGTACTGCTGGTTCCACAACCAAATCAATGTAACACAGAGCTGTTAGTATACCTGAAATGAAGACTAGAAGGGTCCCACTACCATACATTATGCCTTCCCACACCATAATCCTGGGAGTAGGACCAGTGTGACGTTCCCTTGTGAAGGCCTTTTGGTTTGGAAACCACGTGTTACTCACATGGTCTCCAGACCTCTCTTAGACTATCATTGCATCCAAGACAAAAGCGGGACTTATCGCTGTAGAGAATGTGTCTTGGTGTGCACTATGATAGCGTTTGAGAGCAGTGGCATGAGGTAAATGGAACACCTGCAGCTGGAGGTCTGGCTCCTAGCTCAATGTTGTGCAGACACCTTCTGGTGGTTTGTGTAGACACTGTTTACTGCCCTAGACTTGAGATGAGACATCCAATTTCACTTGCAGTACAGAATGGACCACTATGGGCTATTCTTCTAATCGTACGATCTGTCCATGCAGAGATTCTCCTCTGTGCACCTCTTGCTGTCATTCCAGTTCCTTGTTGTTCTCCCAACCACTGAAACATACAACGTTGAACAGTGCTGACATCTTGGCCTAGGCGTGTAGCAATCTACCGGAGTGATAAACCAAGGTCTCTCAGCTTATGGATTCTGTCACTCTCAGTGGTGATGACTGGCTTGTTGATGAACAGGAGGCATGACACAATCATCCGACACAACACGATTTGATCCAATTTGTGAGGTTTCATGTGGCTATTGGCTAAAAAAACTTTGCTTTCATCTGGCATTTATACCCCTCCAACATGCCACAGATTGGAGCTAGGTGCCTGAAAATGTGATTATCTGCAGATCTTAGTGACACCAGCTACTTGCTCCATTTGTATAACCTTACGGCTTGTCCTTCTTGGTATTGCAATTTCAATGTTGAGGAGTGTATCTTTCTATTTATATCTTGGCAATTGACCCAGATTTGTGCAGACATCCCTGTATCTGAGTCAGCAGAATGTATATAGATATTCAAGGAGAGAAAAGCAGGGCAGCACAGCGCCAAGCGCTCCAGTGGTAAAGTCCTGAGCGGCAGTGGGTGAATAGCAGTTCAGGTGGTGCCAGCCGATGTGAGATCAATAGTCAGGTGTCGGTAGAGAAAGAGGAAGAAAAAGGCAGCACTCACCACTGCGTTATCTTCATTTATTGAATACTCTTAGAAGCAGATTCCATACAGGGCATAGACGGACGCCTTCCACACGAGGCACGCCAAGTAGCGACGGCCGTTTCACGCAGTCTTGTGCTTCTTCCGGCTACAAAACTGTATACAGAATGGTTATAGATATGTGGGAAATGATTTAATAGAACTTATTATTTATTTATTGATACCTCTGCTTAGCCTGGATTTAGGAGTCCAGTGTGTGGTACTACTCACAGGTGATGAGGAGAGCAAACTGAATTAATATTCAGCCTGCTCTCCTCGTCACCTGTATAATGCTGACAGCAGTTTTGAGTGGTCAAAGATGCTGACAGAATCTCTTTCATCTAAATGTATGCTCCTGTACAACTTCCTTGACATGGCTTAACCACGTTTGCGTTCTGCAGCAGATATACATGTGTGTTATGCAAGCGGGTGTGGACCCACTGCACCACTGACTGGCTATACTCTGCAGGGGCGTGACTAAGCAACTACCTGGTCTTCCCTAGATGGTGAGGATAGGCTTGGGCCGTTAAGGTAGTTGCCTGGTGCCACTCCCCGAGTCAGTGGCAGCTGACCAGGGGGTCAGAGATACCGATACAAGCACCGAAGGGACGTACGTGGTCAGGAGGTCCAGGGACAGGGCAGGCAGCGAACTAGCAGGGTCTGTAAACGAAGTCTAAGGTCAGAGGTAGGTGGCAAACAAGCAAAATCCGATCATTCCAAAAGCAAGGTCCGATACACAGCAAAGCAGAACTTCAAAAACACCTTCACACTAGGAACTAGACAAGCTAGTGACCATGAGTTGCTCAGGCATCTTTCTGGGGCAGGATGCACCTTTAAATACTTCCTGCAATCTAGCCATAGGCTGATAAGACAGAAGGCGTGTACGTGCAGCCTCACAAGGGAGGAGAGACACACCCATGCAAGCCCTAACAAACCGTACAGGTCTCCAGCGGGAAGTAAGCTCTGGCATGGAGCACAGATGCAACAGTTAAGCTACCTGCTGCCCGCGCTTGTCAGCACGGTGCATGGCAGCAAAAGGGTAAGAGAGAACCCGGCATCCGTGGGTAAGGGCAACAGCGCCGGCGCGGACCGCTGGGCTAACAATGTGTTTGGCATAGTTTTACGGTGACTGCAACTGCAGTTCAGTTGTGGTTCAGCTCAATTCTGCACTATTATTACTATATATGAATATACCTGTAGAGGACATGATACAGCCACCTCTTCACTGACATGTGAAGCTGCTACAAGGTGGTAGTTGGAGAGCACTGCTCCAGGCCTGGTTGATCCTATCTCCTTTGCTCTCTGTTCCTTGTCTGTAAGAGTTATCCCCCCTTCTGATCTGTTTTGTGAGCCCAAGAGCTGAAAACAGACATAGTGTAAGTAAAGGAAAGGACATCACAGCAGTATAGTGCTGTCAGACTCCAAAGAAGGGAGACACATCCTGCTTGCGAGAGAAATGCATCTAGCTGTGCAGCTGAAGAGGGGAACACTATGGCTGAAAAAACATTAGGGAAGCCCAAAAAAGATGTATTCCTTTAGCATCATGATTGTACAAAGGAGCGCAGCCATTATGCAATTTTTTTTTTAAAGTTTAAGTTTAAGGCTAAATTTTGAATCAAAACTTTGGTGCAGTTTTGGCACATTGTCACAGTCATAAGTAGGAACCTTTTTGTTCGAAAAGCGTAGACTGCAATGAATATTTTAGAGGATATGGTTTTATTACCACTGTAACATTCACTGCTGGAAATAAAGGAAAACTACATTCAAGAATCGTAGTGGCGCTGGAAATCTTTTCATGTATGTAGCAGGCGCAATGACGGGGAACGGTGATTGCGCCGCCCCGCCATCCTTGAACCCCTCAGATGCTGTGTTCATTGCTGATGACAGCATCTGACAGTCACATTGAGGCCTTTCAGAGGTTAACCAGGGTTTAAAAAAAAGAAATACATACCTTATTCATTTGCTCGCAGAGAGGCCTTTGCGGCCATCTTGATTGAAGAAAACGCGCAAGATTTTTATGTGGTAATGTCATCATGCTGGCCGGGCATGACGTGATTTCACGCGGTTCCTTCAATCAAGATGGCCGCGACGGCCTCTCCGCGAGCAAATGGATAATATGACTATTTTTTTTGAATCGCCATTGGAGGAAAAATAGATTCGTTACCACGAAGCATGACGAAATTTGGCTTCGTGGCGAATCGAATTTTCCCTGAAATTCGGGTCGAAGTCGATTTGTCTGACTGCGATTCGCTCAACACTAAGGTGGATCAAAAGGATTAACAGCAAGTGTCGCTACCATAGAAGAAAATGTAATGTACATAAAAAGCAAACAATATTTTTATTGCATGTATATTGAAATAATACTTCATTTACAGTTCTCTGTTCATTGCATACTAATACTTTTTGTGGGGTAACCCCTTTAAGGTCTTACCTTTTGCCGTGCACCAAAGAAAATCTACTCTGGATAGAGATTGCAGGTTAGCTGGATTTTCACCGATACGTCTGCTACATACAATGGAATGAGATTCGTAACTAATCGAATTTCTTTAGGAAATTCAGTGAAGCATCTGAGTGGAATTTTTGATAACTTTGCTCATCTCTAGCCCACCTCTTTCTGCAATCGGTGGTGAAATAACATGGTCAGTAGCTTCCCTACTTTCATTGCCAGCTTAATGATCTCATAGTGAAGCGGCTCAGATGCCTTCCATTCATCCCTACGTCTAAATTCATTGAATTTTATAGCTCTCTCCCAGTGACAGTGAAAAAGGAAATGATAGGGACATCACATACCATATGTATCTCTAAGGCTATATGTGAGGGATTCGTTTCTATGCAGGGGAGGAAGAGGTTAACAAGAGCTAACTGCAATGCCTCCTGTGAGATGAATGAGCTGCTGCCCACCCACAGAAAAGGAAGAAAGTCCTCCAGATATGGGAGTACAAAAGGGTTTTATATTCGTGGGATAACCCCTTTGTACCACAACTTGTCCGCTACCGCATGCTCATGTGACAACCGAGGCACAGTGGGTGAGGCACAGCAGATTAAGCTATTTGCTTCATACATAGTTTTTAAATTAGATGCTTCAAAGTACATCAAATTTTGTCCCATTTTACAAGGTCTAGTCACAATCTACATTAGTAAATCTGCCCCAGTGTAATTTATTCAGTGCCCAGTAGTCAGCTGAGGAAGAAAGGCAGGAGAGGCAATCTGTATCTCTCCTGCCTTTTTCTCTGCGACTCCTGCCTCTGCACCCCCCCCCCCCCCCCATAGCTAGGCAAAAGGATACAAAAAATATATAAAATGACACAATTTACTCTCTTTGAGAAGGATCAGGTTTATCAATTTGAGGGCTTCCTCTGTTGGAGTCAAAGAAGAAAGGCAGGATAGACAATCTGCATCCCTTCTGCTTTTCTCACTTTGTAAATCACTGTAACTTTGTAGCTATCCACTATGTATGCACTCGTTCCTGGCTCTCTCAGCATGAAATAATCCAAGGTTGCATGATGCTTCTAGATATGAATAGATGCTTATAAATAACAGTAAAAACTGTTATTGTCAACTGTCATATTTATCCATTTAGTATAATTAATACAAATTCTGGAAAAAAATATCTTAGCATTCAACTAATAGGGCATATAGACAGGCGTTGTCTTCCTAAGAAAACATATTTACAGCTCTGTGCTTGATATAAAGACATCACACACCAGAATTCATATTAGCAGAAGACGCACTATGCAACGACTGAACCAGCAGTGACTGCTGACAGATGAGCGCTCTAAACGAAGAAGAACGCAAAAGAATTTAAAACTGAGCTTTCTTTGTGAATGGAGCACAAAATACAATGTACCGTATTTTTCACCTTATTAGACGCACTTCTATTCCCCCTAAAAGTGGGGGCAAATGTCAGTGCGTCTTAAAGGGCAAATACTAATGAGCACGTCCATTATGGAAGCATTCATTAGTGCAGTAGGACTGGGGAGCAGTGAATACATAGCTCCTTATGCTGGCAGTACTCACCGCTCCCTGGTCTTCTCCTGCTGGTGCAGCACGCCGCACGCTGTTTATTTATTTTCATTTCTATTTTTTACCTGTGATACTTCGTTTTCATCCCCCTATAGACATTATGGTGTGAAATCATTAAAAAGCCATATGAGGTGACATGCTGACACGACGAGGGGGCCACAGCCTAATGTGTAGCATATTAATATACTATCTGTGGCCAGTTCCTTCCCGATGACATAAGTAAAGGTATGGGGAATCCCCTGTGGATTGTTTCCTCCGCAAGTTAACCAAGGAGAACTGTGTAATGAGCTTCCACCCAGATGACACAAATGGCCTTGGAACATGATTGAGTGTCTGAAGACTCTGACAGGCAGGGCAATTGCCATGTAATGACCTTCCAAATACTTTTGCTGGGGAAGGAGCTTTCAGCAGAGGACAATGTTGTCATTGTAGGATGCAGTCAATTCAGAGGTGTCGGTGGCTTTTCCTACAGAAAGGGCAATGTAAATCTATGGCTCTTCAGCTGTGATGGATCCATCGTTTACACTATGACCCAGTTTTAAAAAATAAATATGTTAGTTTTTTTAATATGCCATTAAGGCTTTTGTAAATGAAAGTTAAGACAAAAATAATAACACCTTTTGGAAGGATTTTTAGAATTTTGACAAAAGAGACAAACATTTTTTTTTTAGTTTAGTAGGGAGTTTCTGGAATAGCAAAAATTGTGCCATATGAGTAAAATCCTATACATAAAAATAAAAAAAGAAGTTCATAAATAAAAAATGACACGTGGAGGAATTATGAATGACATATAAAACATATTACATACCTAGTGATTTCATTTCTTGCCATGTGACCTGTGATGACTATATAGAATGCAGAGTTAGGGCTCATGCACACGACCGTATTTTCCTTTCGCTTCCATTCCGTCTTTTGTGCGGTCCGTATGCAGAACCATTCACTTCAATGGGGCTGTAGAAAATACGGAAGTTATTCCGTGTGCATTCCGTTTCCGTTTGCCCACATGGCCGTTCCGCGGAAAAGTAGTGCATGTCCTACTATTGTCTGCAAATCACGGTCCGTGGCCCCATTCAAGTCAATGGGTCCGCAAAAGATATGGAACACACACGGGACACATCCGTGTGTCATCCGTATTTTGCAGATCCATACTCTAGTAAATGCTATGCCCAGCCCATATTGCTCATGTGTTTGGTGATTAATAAGTTACTGTTTCCAATCCGCAAAAAACGTATCGCATACGGAAACCAAGCGGATATGTTTTGTGGAATAACGGAACGGAAGAGGACTTAAATCAGAGAAATAAAAACCTCAGATGCGGAACAACGGATCAGAGAAAAACGGACCGCAAAACAACAACGGTCGTGTGCATGAGCCCTTAATGTGTTTATGGCCCGTAGCTACTGTGTATAGCCAATAAGTCACTTTTTATTGTCATTTTTTTCATTAAATAAATTACATTTTATGATTTCACACTTGAGATTTCAGACAAAAGGGGAGATTTATGAAACTGTCTAAAAAGAAAACTCCAGCCGATCACAGCTTTCATTTCATATTCTGTTCTTCAAAAACAAAAAGTGATTGGTTGCTATGGGCAGAGTTTGTCCTACAGATTGAATGGTGAGACAAATCCAAATCATAAAATAATATCAAATCATAAAAATGCATATCTTAAGCAGAGTTCTAATTTTCATTGAAGAGACCCAGCATGTGTAGGAAGACTTATTTTTAGGCAATGCTCCATGTGAAAAAATATGCGAATTAGCGCATGCCAGGCAAGCCAGAGACTCCTTTTGTAACTCATAAAATAAAAAGCATAATAAAATTATGTGAAAACATATAACGAATGCATTATGTTTACCTTACGTTTACATTTATGTTACTATTTTATTGACTACTATGTTCTTGGAGAATCTCTACATTTACAAGTAAGTTTTATACAATTTGTTTTATGACTATCTAATAATCTAAAGCATTCGATAGTCCAGCACCTGCCAACAAAATATTCTCAATTTTCTTAGTTCATGTACAATACACTGCAAATGTTTTAGGCAGGTTTGGAAAAATGCTGCAAAGTAAGAATAATTTAAAAAATAGAATTATCAATAGATTATTTTATTAAGTAACAAAAGTGAATGAAGAAAAGAGTAATCGAAATCAAAGCAATATTTGGTGCGACCGCCCCTTTGCCTTCAAAACAGCATCAGTTCTTCTCAGTACACTTGCACACAATTTGTGAAGGAACACAGCAGGGAGGTTGTTCCACACATCTTGGAGAGCTAACCACATCTATGCATGTAGGCTTGCTTAAATCCTTGTGTCTCTTCATTTAATTCCAGGCAGACTCGATGATGTTGACATCAGGGCTTTGTGAGCCGCCATATCATCACTTCCAGGAGTCCTCATTCTTCTTTACGCTGAAGATAGTTCTTAATTACATTGGCTGTATGTTTGGGCTCGTTGTCCTACTGCAGAATAAATTGAAGCCAATCAAATGCCTCCCTGATGGTATTGCATGATGGATAAGTAGCTGCCTGTATTCACTTGGCCTTGTTTCTACATTGAAGCCAAGGCTTTTTGGCTGCAATTCTTCCATGAAGACCACTTCTGGACAGACTACTCTAAACAGTAGATGGGGTGTTCCTGGGTCCTATTGATTTCCCACATGGGTCTTCCAATTTCTAAGGGAAGTAAGCATGACATTTTTCATCTCCTGTACTAAGTTTCCTTGGCTGACCACTGTGTCTCCTCAACGTTGCTTGTTTCTTTGTTCTTCTTCAAAAGAGATTGAACGGCACATCTTGAAACCCCAGTCTGCTTTGGGAACACAGTGTTGATGCAATATAACCACCTTGTGCTCAGTCTTGACAAGATGTATGACCTGTGACATGAAAGTGTATTCCACAACCTCCCTGTTGTAGCAGAGTTTTGCTGTTTCACACCCAGTTTTAAGCCTCCTATACAGCTGCTTCAGTTTCAATTAATTACTTTTTTCATCCTACAAATAAAAATTAAGATCATGATCAGCTCTTTAGTATAACTGGTTAATCACACACCTGACTATAATCCTACAAAATCCATGACTTTATGAAGAATTAATGTTGTTTAGAAGGTAAAATCTGGTCACACAAAATATTGATTGGATTTAGATTTCTCTTTTGTTCATTCACTTTGCATTTTATTAATTGAAAAAAATTAACTATTAACAACAATATTTTTATTTACCTCAAAGCATTTTACTCCAAACATGCTATACATACAAATATATAGTAATTACATTACCTCCCTTGCCTTAAAGATGTCTTTTTTGGCCTTTAATGTTTGATTGTACGCATCACCATAACAAACAATAAACATTTTCAGAAACTTGATGGAGGAAAAGTGAAGGATGTAATAAAAAAAATATATTTTTATTATTATGTTTATCCTTTAGAGTACTTTGTTTGTTATTTATTATGTTTATTATTAAAGTAAAATTCTCAGCAAATTAACAGTGGGGAAGATTTACCGTCTCCCTCACGTGACTTAAAAACTTTTTAAATGCAACTTGCGCGACCCTCTCTCATTTTTTAAAAGCGGTGGGGAGTGAGCAAGGCCAGTGGGCCCAACACATTTATCTTCATTTGAACCTGTTTTAGGGCATAAAGGAAGACAGAAATCTAAGGCAGCACCAAGCTGACATAGATTTCATTCTAGTGCACAGACTGCCACAGGATGCACTTAATAAGGTGCACCATCTGCCATAGTAAAATGCCGGTCTCTGATAAATCTCCCCCAATGCTTGTAGGGTTAGCTCAGCTGAATGTAATGATACCTTCCATTTAGGGATCTGTTGCTTCATTCTGGTGAAAAGGCACTTTTAATCTAAATGTAAAGGGCCAGCTAGATGCATCAGGGGGTGCCTAAGCCATTCTGTGCACCAATGCTCCTCCCCCTTCTTTTTCCAGCCACTTCCTCTCCTTCAGTCCTGGCAGGTTCTGATTCCTGCTTAATCGTCTCATCTGACTTTGTCAATCAAGAAGGAAAGGGAGGAGCTGGCAGAAAACCTGGAGGAGAAAGGGTGCACAGATTGGGTTAGGCCCGCCCTCCATGCACTTAACTGCTCATTTGCTGATGGATTAAAAGCTGAGCTAGCCCTACAAGACATTGCGCCTGGTTTACCAGTGACTTTCCTGCCCACAGGCTCCTTTTAGGATTATTTTTATGCTTAATGACTGGAGTATTTTTGGGCCTTAGTGACCGTAGGCCAAAAAATAGTTGTTTTCACTTACAAGTATAATAGCTATAACTTTCATGTTCTATACAAGTCACATCTGTAAATTTTTTCGGGGGGAAAAGCATCACATTATTCTTTTCTATATTTTTTATAGTTTTTCCCAATTTTTCCACATTTGTACCTCTATAGGTTTAAATACTTATAGTTTTTGGGGTTTGGGTACAGCGACATATACAGTTAGCAATGTTGCGGCTGCTCTTCTCAACACCATCAGCAGAATACAGGTGCCACTTGTGACACCTATATTTTGTATACATTGTCAACCTGTGCCAAGTTCATATAGTCTCCATCAACACAAGAAGATTGTCTGGTGTTTTAGAGATGAATAAATCAATTCTTCATGAAATGTATTTGTTACAATTTTCCCAAAAGATGCTAATTTCAACAAATCCGAAACCTTTGTGATTCAACCTGTATGAGCCGGCCAAAAAAAGTGGTCACCATGTTACAGGCCAGAAGATAGAGAAGAAGGCATCTGCCACTAAAATAGGTCGCTGTCACTGACATTTCTAATGCTGTGTTGGTTCTAAAGATCTTTAAAGGGGTTGAATACAGTCCTAGAAGACCTCAGAGTATCTTACATGACTTTTTGGGGGCAATCGGGGCTCCAGACATCTTGGAGAACTAACCACAGATCGTCTGTGGATGTAGGCTTGCTCAAATCCTTCTCTCTTTTAGTAATACCTGGCAGACTTGACCATGTTGATATCAGGGCTCTGTGAGCCACCATCTCAACACTTCCAGGAGTCCTTGTTCTTCTTTACGCTGAAGATAGTTCCTAATGACATTGGCTGTATGTTTAGGGTCATTGTACTGCTACAGAATAAATTTGGAGCCAATCAAATGCCTCCCTGATGGAATGAATAAGTATCTGCGTGTATTTCTCAGCATTGAGGAAACCATTAAGCCTGACTAAATCTCCAACTCCAGGCCTAAACTGGTAAGGAACCTCTATCATGCTTCACTGTGACACCTATATTCTGTACATATTGTTGGCCTGTGTCAAGTTCATATAGTCTCCGTCAACACAAGAAGATTGGCTGATATTTTAGAGATGAGCGAATTAATTCTACATGAAATGTATTTGTTACAATTTTCCCAAAGGATGCTAATTTCGACAAATCCGAAACTCTTGTGCTTCGCCCTAAATGAGCTGCCCAAAAAAGCTGCCACCATTTTACAGGCCAGAGGATAGAGAAGAAGGCATCTGCCACCAAAACAGGTCGCTGTCACTTTAACATTTCTAATGCTGTGTTGGTACTAAAGATCTTAAAAGGGATTGGATACAGTACTAGGAGGACTCAGAGGGTCTTACATGACTTTTCGGGCAATTGGGGCACCAGACATCTTGGAGAACTAACCACAGATCTTCTGTGGATTCAAGATTTCTCAAATCCTTCTGTTTCTTCAGGTAATCCCAGACAGACTGGATGATGTTTATATCAGGGCTCTGTGAGCCTCCATATCATCATTTCCAGGAGTCCTTGTTCTTTTTTACGCTGAAGATAGTTTTTAATGACATTGACTTATTAGGGTCGTTGTCGTGTTGCAAAATAAATTTGGAGCCAATCCAATGCCTCCCTGATCGTATTGCATGATGGATAAGTATTTGCCTGTATTTCTCAGCATTGAGGACACCATTAAGCCTGACCAAATCTCCAACTCCAGCCCCAAACTTGTAAGGAACCTCCATCATGCTTCACTGTTACCTGAAGACACTCATTACTGTATTGATTTCCAGGCCTTTGGCAAGCTGCCCTCTATTACAGCCAAATATTCCAAATTTTTACTCATCAGTCCAGAGCACCTGCTGCCATTTTTCAGCACCCCAGTTCCTATGTTTTCATAGACTGTTGAGTAATTTGGCCTTGTTTCAACATTGAAGCCAAAGGTTAGCGACATACAGGGTTAGCAATGTTGCTGCTGCTCTTCCCTACACCATCAGCAGGATATAGGTGCCACTGTACACATTGTCGGCCTGTGTTAAGTTCATATAGTCTCACACAAAAAGATTGGCTGATATATTCAGAAGAAAGAGAAGAAGGCATCTGCCCCCAAAATGGGTCGCTGTCACGTTGACATTTCTAATGCTGATCTTAAAATGGGTTGGATACAGTCTTAGGAGACGTCAGAGGTAGAGATGAGCGAACTTTAAAAAATAGTTTGGTGTTCGGGTTGTGGTAATCGCCGCATCCCGTTATGGATTCCACTACCGCGGACTATCCCGGCATATGGAATCCATAAGGGGCGGCTTCCACGAACCCGAACTGTTGAAAAGCCGAAGGACCTGGGGTGACATCACCGTCATGTGATCAGTGCAGGGGGCGTGGCTCGGCACTGGATTTGATCCCCTGGACAATTGGGACTTTTCGGGACAATTGGGGCACTTTCAAATTTATTTGGACTAAATTGAATCTGGCGGCCAGTTTAGCCAAATTGGATCCATAATCATTTTTGATCATAGTAAAATACAATAGTGTAAATGTGTCCTAACCCAGGAACCCCTGTGTATGGCAATACTTCATATTACTCCAAAAAAAAACTAATTTTCTGATCCTTCTCATTATTCAAAAATATGGGGGTCAGGTACCAATAATTTCATTGATGGCAAAAAACTCAATGACCAAAAACCCAATATATATTAATGACAGTATTTCACAAAATGTAACCTATCTGGACTGCTGAAGGGCTTCGATATTTTTGAAGTGCCAGCTGCAGTTTTTCGGACCTCGTGATAGATGCGTATATTTTGGGCCGGGGTGCAGATCTTTCACTGCTGTCCTATATGGTAAGATATTGTTTTTAGGTAAGGTCCATACACCGTGTATGATATGCATAATATCCCGATGGTCTACTAAGAAATAAGTTTGACTTTTTTTTTTAAAAAAAAGAACAAAAACAGGTAAAAAATAAAGCAAAAATGTAACAGCAGACTTTGGAAAGCAAAGGGTTAAGCGACCAGTCTCAGAGCAAGGATTTATTTGCTGCAGGTGTCTTTAAAGAGGCTGTGCTGTTTTTTTTTTTTTCCTCTCCTAAGCTTACTTCCTCCAAGATACAGAAAGGGAGGGGGGCGCAGCCCGGGTGGGTGGGTGTTCATACGACATACACACATGCTATTCCATGTTCTGCAGCCTTAACGCGTTCATTGGTGATCTGCAAATGGCAAGGATATGGGTCAACTAAAAAGTGTGAAAAATGACAAACAACTTCAAATAAAAGGCTCCAGCGCGTGAAAGAGTTAACGAAGCAGCTTCCTAGAAAGGGCTTACGATTGTGCAGCTGCTACAGGAACACCAGACCAGGTGCAGCAAAACTAGGAGTTGTAGTCCTCCCCCCCTTCCCTTCGCCAAGAATGCACAGTAGTTGCATTAAAATCACCATGAAATGCATATGCGTGAGATTTAGCTGTAGCTTCCATCACTTTATCTTAACTCGGATAATGAAAGCAAGAGCCAAGAGGTGAGAAATTAGGCGCTGCTACATCTAGGACAATGAGCGCTGTCCCGATAGCCCTCTAAATCCGCAGATTCTAGCTATACTCCACACTAGCAAAGAGAGAAGTGAGTTCAATGGGGGGAAAAATAAAAAATAAAAAATCTCCGGGTGGTGCAAAAGCTGATCTCAACTCCAGAAAAGCAAATGAAACAATCTAACAAAAAATGTTGCAAAAATTTCAGAAGAAGCGTCCTTTATCCAAGAGCAGTGCAAAGTCCAGGAGCAGGTTGAGGGATGCCCTGCAAAACTGAAGGGGTTTTGTAGCTACTAGCATCCTAGTAGACGAGCCAGGAGGTTGCTGCTGCTGCTGCTGTAGTCAAGAGGGGGATCATCTCTCCAAACCCCCCCTTCTCCTCCTCCTCTTCCTCCTCCACTCCCACCTCCCCCTCATCCTCCTCCTCCACTCCCAGCCTCTCAGCTAGCTGATGCCTGCACACAGCACATACTGAGCCAGGGGAAGAGGACACAACACACTCAACTCTTGCTTCTTCTTGCTGCTGCTGCTGCTGCCGCCACCGATTCTTCATCTTCTTCTTCTTCTGCATCTTGGAGGTCATTGCAAACCTGAACTTGAGCTGGACATTTCCTAGTGACTAAGAAGTTTGCAAGAGGAAGGGGGGGGGGGATTGGCCCACTTTGCTCCCCCCCTATTGTTTGTGCTGGAGCCTGGCACCAATCACTGGCAGGAGGGAGCTAAGAAGGAGGAGGAGCAAGCACAAACTCGCCCCTTGCAAGCAGTAAGTAGTCATGCCCACCCAAGCCCTGCACAAGTTGGGGGGGAGGAGGGGAGGGGACTGAGAGCAGGCACTGCTGAGCAGAATTCAGCCCAAAACAGCACTATTTGGGTCTAGGATTGGGTACCCAGAATAGTGCTATTTTTCAGGCTTCCAGGCTTTGTTGGTTTTTTTTTTTTTTTTTTTTTTGGGGCAATTAACCCTTTCCTGATGCACAGGCCCTAGTGACTGCAAGCCAATGTTCCTAGGTGCCTGTCTCCTTTTCCTAAAATGAATCACCAACAGCGAATGGCTGCCTTAGGGACGGACAAAGAACTGAGTGATTTACTGGATTTCAGTGCGGTAAGAACCCACGGTGGAAATTAAAACAACAGCTGTAAACACAAAACAACAACAACAACAAAAAATACAAACATAACAAAAATCCTACTACTAGCTGAGCAGCAGGAACAAAAAACAACATCAGCAACCCATAATAAAACATAGCAAACTCTGTGTTACCTGAGTTGTTGCCATTGGAACTCCATGGTAAATATGCAAAGCTTATTTTTGTTACATTGTTGCCATTGTTTTCTTTTGCTTGCAAGCATTTTTAGAATTTTTTGTTTTCTTTCTTTTCCTTTTTTTATTATTTCTGCACGGTGATTGGATTTTTTCCTTTCTTTCTTTTTTCTTTCCCATTTCATTAATGTATTATTTTATTTTTTTATTGGCTTGTGGTGTTTGCAAAAGAAGTTGTGTCGTTCTGGACGGTTTCCCATCCCTTGCAGCTCTCTCGCTGTCTTCTTTTGCCTTGGCACTCATCTAGAAGAAAACTCGCTTGTCTTTCTGTGTAGGGGACCAGAGTTGATCTCTTGTAATTACCAAGTAAAATGCTTATCCCCAGGTGTCTTCTTGCAAGGTTTTCATGTACTTTTTGTTTACTTGGAAGGGGTGGGGGGTGTGAGGGGGAGAGAAGGAAAAAAAAAATTAGTACCTTTTGGATTCCAACAGTGTCCCACTTGTTTGGAACCAGGGCTAGCAGCTGGGTGGTATTCTCTACAGTATGTCTATATGTACATGTATGTGGATGGTTTTTGGCGTTATGTATGCGTTGGGTGAAACTATTGCATGACTTAGAGATCATCGTGGATTGGATTGAGCATCTTGGACCTCAGGCTTTATTTGCCTAGGCGAAAGAATTTCCTCCCTAAGAGATGGCTTTCGGAAGTTTGGACAAGATCTGTAGCCCCAGGCACATTACAGCCCCTCTCTCCTCTTGCACTTTTCATTTGTTAGAAATTTTTTTTTTTTTTTGCATGTGTGACTCAGGGAAGGTGCGTATCCACCAGACACGTCGAATAGGAAAAACCAATTAGAATCTAAATAATAGAAGAAAAAAAAATTTTTTTTTTTCCCTTTGCAGAATGATGACTCGTCTCCTTCTGCTGTGTGCATTACATGCTAGTTTCACGCAGTGGATGTTTACATAGTGTCACTGTCATCGATGAGATAGTGAACCTTTACGAAAGGTTTGACCTTTTGATTGTCACTCTATTCCAATGTATTTTCCGCCATTTAAATTTCTAATTTTTTTAATTTTTTGTATCTTTCTAAAATCCACTAAAATGACCACATTGGAAATTTTAGTCCTAGTCAATTCCTACTTCAAGAATTGGAAAAAAAAATTTTGGAAATGAATTTCTAAATATTCTGAAATGTTCTCGTCTTGACGTCTGGGGGACGATGAAGTTCTGTTCAACTTCTTCTGCTCTGTCTGTTTCAGATGTTTTCCCCTCCTGTCAGCAGTGGGAAAAATGGACCAACGTCTTTGGCAAGTGGACATTTTACCGGGCCAAGTATGTAAAACGTGTTTTATTTTTATTTATTTATTTATTTTCATTGCGCTTTGACAGTTTGATTGCTTTTGTTTTTGGCATGTCTGATGGGATACTGCTTTTTGAATGGTCATGGGGCCAAGGTGTGACATTTCCTTAAAATGATGTTGGTTTTATTTGCTGGAATATTTACATATTTTATTTTAAAAATATATTGATATTATTGATGTGTCAGAGTCAATTGGCTACTTCTTTTTATGTCATTTTTTTGTGTTTGGCGTTTTAATGGAAAGTTTTATTTGGTGGATCAGAGTGATCAGAGGTTGTTTCAGACAATTTGGCTCTGTCATGCACAGATTGGCATCCAGTGCCAGAGGTACCTAAATAGCTGGCTGTAATCTACATGACACACCAGGCTCTGGGTACAGACTGTCAACATATAACATTTCTTTGTTTCCAAAAATACATATTCCACCCATCCCACCATCAACACCACCTCTTTCTTTGGTGTAAGGTTTTTGGATGGAATACACAAAAGATCTAACTCCCCCCTTCCCCCCTCTACAAATCTAACAGCTGCAATGTTTTAAAGTGACTGGCACTCGCACATCGCCTGTAGATAGTCGTAGAGGCTCGTCATAATTTGAAATCATGGGATTGAATGTCATCAACTCTTTACTGCAAATGAACTGAGGAAATATTACTCGCTACATGAACTTTCATGCCCATTTCCAGTTTGGAAACTTAAAAGCAAATTCTTAGCAGTAAAGTTACACGTAGAATTACAGAATGCCCCCCAGGACACAGGGCGGTCGTATTATTACTGCATATCAGCAGAATGTGTGGAGGTTTTCTCTCTTCTATACCTGTAGTAATTGTATCATGGCTGACCATTCATTTCATGTTGGTGTCTATAGATACTATGCAGAAAACAGATTTAAGTAATGGTATGCTTGGAATTGTAATCATAATCAATAGAATCAACATGGTAGATGGAAATTTTCAGAATAGTCAGGTAACTGTAGAAAGATAGATGATAGATAGATAGATAGATAGATAGATAGATAGATAGATAGATATGAAATAGATAGATAGATAATAAATAGGAGATATATAGATAGATAGGAGATAGATAGATAGATAGATAGATAGATAGATAGATAGATAGATAGATATGAAATAGATAGATAAATAGATAGATAGATAGATAATAAATAGGAGATATATAGATAGATTTGAGATAGATAGATAGATAGATAGATAGATAGATAGATAGATATGAAATAGATAGATAGATAATAAATAGGAGATATATAGATAGATAGGAGATAGATAGATAGATAGATAGATAGATAGATTTGAGAGAGAGAGAGATTAGATAGATAGATAGATAGATAGATATATTTGAGAGAGAGAGAGAGAGAGATTAGATAGATAGATAGATTTGAGAGAGAGAGCTAGATTAGATAGATAGATAGATAGATAGATAGATAGATTATAAATAGAAGATAGATATATAGATTTGAGAGATAGATAGATAGATAGATAATCTGATAGAAATTAAATCTATAGACACAAAGATAGATAGATAATAGATAGATCGATTTTTAGACAGATATATCTGGATACTGCCTATGGTAAAGGCTTTTGGCTTCTTCTCGGCCTATGATAGAATGCAGATAACAGCAATGATCAGTTAAGGGAACAGATACCTAATAATCTAGAAGAATTTCTGCTGCCTTCCGTGGTTAGACCGCTCACGTCTGTTACTACACACACCACATGGATGTCAGTTGTGCTCTACGATTGTGTGGGAGTGCGAGGGACCCGCACGATACACGGCATGTGGAAATCATGGACGTCTCAGGTCGCCATTACCTGTGTGTTAGCGGGTAGCTGAAAATATCCGTCCTCACCCCCCCCCCCACCTTATTATTGGACAGGTGCGGCGTAGACTATTGTACGACTTTTTCAGCTGCAGAAGTGTGAAAGATTGGACAGGAGCAGATGTCAGTTTTATGTAATGCCTTCAAGTCTTTGGGGTATTTCATTTTTTTTTTTTTTTTGTGTGTTCTAGGAATAATTTTGCGTTCGGGGGGGAAAAAAAAGAGGGTGGAAAAAAAATTTGCAACAAAAGCTCTTTGGTTAGAGATTTCGCAGTGCGCAGTCATATTTCACATTTACGCTTTCTGGCTCGTAGTCTGTTCACGGTTGCAGAGGTTGGGTCTTCTTGACAATTTTGTAAAAATTAGATGGTCCGGTGCACCTAGGACCTCCACCCTCTGCCTCTCCTGGCTGTCCACATAAGGGGTCTGGTCTGCAGGAGAGCGCGAATGTAACTTGAGTCCTAGTCCTCACATTCCCATGGAACATTTTTTCACATGAAAGCCTTTTTTTCAGCCCAGTAAAGAAACAGCAGTTTGTGTTTGATGTTTGCAGGTGTTCAGCACAATCCAGCCTTGCCGAGGAATTATTTCGCCTAAAAAAAAAAAAAAATCTTCCCCTCCCGCCTGCAGTACACATATGTTGTTGATATAAACTCTTATAGTCAGTTTCTACACCCTCTGCAGCGATCGCCGTCCTATTTCATTCTGTCGCTTTCATGTGTCACCAATAATGAATAAAACGGATTACGCGCTTTATTTTGATTTCTGTGTCTTTTTGTTGGTTTTTATGGTATGAAATATTTTTGAAAAAAAATATGTAAAATAAATTACAGGTCTTTATAGGTCAGTCTGGGGATGTTCTTGAGGAGATAGCAGCTGAAAATAAGAAAAAAGATATACAGATGTATGTGTTGCATTCTTGGAATTTTTGGTCATAGGTTTTGACTGGTTTCAAAATCTTATGACAGGTTTTTGCTTTAAGGATACTTTGTAATTACTCAGAGCGGTCCTTCACATCCAGTACTATATGAAGTATATATATGTACGGTATAATATTTTTTACTATTTTTTTTATTTAGGGCATTAACTATCTATCTATCTATCTATCTCCTATCTATCTATCTATCTATCTAAATATCTATGAATCTATCTATCTACGGTATATAATTTTTTACTATTTTTTTTATTTAGGGCATTATCTATCTATCTATCTATCTATCTCCTATCTATCTATCTATCTATCTATCTATCTATCTATCTCTCTATCTATCTATCTATCTATCTATCATCTATCTATCTATCTATCTCTTCTATTTATCTATCTATCTAATCTATCTATCTATCTATCTATCTATCTAGTGTCGGACTGGGGTACTTAGGGCCAACCAGTGTAACTGATTCTGGGGGCCCACCTTAGGGCTCCTGCACACAAACATATTTTTCTTCCATCTCCGTACCGTCACCTTCACTTCAATGGGGCCGTGTGCATTCTGTGTCTGTATGTCTTCATGGCCGTTCTGCAAAATGATAGAACATCTCCTAATATTGTTCACATTACAGACAAGGATAGGACGGTTCTATTAGAGGCCGGCTATTCTGTTCCGTATAATGTGGAATGCACACACCCGGTATCCATGTTTTGCGGATCCGCAATTTGCGGACTGCAAAATATCCAACGGTTGTGTTCATGAGCCCTTATAGTGATAACCGAAATATTAAAGATGAAGTATGATGGTAGACACTCACAGCAAAATGCACAAACATACATGTGGCAGAATTTACACATATATGGATATCCTGCACTTAAGTCAGTCAGAAACAAGACACATGCAGCGCACACAAATCACTCATTGGACACGTGGGATACAAGACACATATACATGGCTCACAGGCCATTGATGCATATGTCACATGCTGCACGTACACCGCTGATACATAGATCATATATAGCACACACCAATCACACATAGGAAACACGTAATGCCCACACCAAGACATTTATGCCTAATCCTATTCAGTGTTGCACACTTAAAGGGGTTGAAGGGGTTGTCTCACTTCAGCAATTGGCATTTATCATGTAGAGAAGGCTAATACAAGGCACTTACTAATGTATTGTGATTGTCCATATTGCCTCCTTTCCATCACATTATACACAGCACGTATCCGTGATTATTACCACCGTGTAATCCAGCAGCGGTGGCCGTGCTATACACTACAGGTAAAGGTGTTGGCCTATGCGCACTTCCAGCCTTTCCCTATAGTGTGTAAGCACGGCCACCGCTGCTGGATCACACGGTGGTAATAACCACGGATACATGCTGTGTATAATGTGATGGAAAGGAGGCAAGATGGACAATCACAATACATTAGTAAGTGCCTTGTATTAACTGCATGATAAGTGCCATTTACTGAAGTGAGACAAAACCTTTAACCCCTTTAAGCATAAATGTCTGGCATGAAATTTACCAAATCGTAACCTCCTAAGATTGCACATAATCTACAGTATATTTAAAAGGGTTCTCCTACCATAATGACCTATTCCCTATCTACAGGATAGGTGATAAATATCAGATTTCTGGGGTCTGACTCCTGGAACACCCACTGATCATGAAGAAAGGGGTCCTGAGACACTCAATTACATTACCACCAATCTATGTACACAAGGGTCTTAAGACACGGTCCCTTGATCATGGGGGTCCCTACAGTCAGACCCCCATCAATCCGAAACTTACCTGTCGTGTCATAGCTGTTGCACCTTTTCACATTCCCTATCTTTAAAGGTTTTCTTTGGGCGTAAAATTTTTTAAAATATGTGTCAAACTAAATTAGAAATGCTGGCCTTTAAACCCCTTTAAATGCTCCACCACTCCACCAGTATCTCTTTATGTGGCAGCAGTGATGCCTGTAAATATGGAATATCATCACTGCCGCCATGTAAACCATTTGTGTCAATACTGGAGAATGTGACGCACTGTGCAGAATTTTTCAGTCATAAGTCCAACCCCCTCTGAACTCTGCAGAGAACAGCACACATTCATAGATCTGTGTCTGCTATAAACAAATCCCCTATTTCCCCCTTACAGTTTCCTACAGCTCACTACTGTCATACACCTGAGAAATCAGCCCAGCACCGCAGAGGAGTCCTTCTCTCCAGCAGCCAGTTTTCTGACAGCAGGGAGGGCAGGAGGATGGCTAGACATGTTCTCTCCTCCTTCACTGCCAGCAGCCCCAGAAGACTAGAAGATACTGTGGGGCCTCCTGTACAATTTTTGTCTGAGTCCAAGTCAGTATCTATCTATCTCATAACTCCCTATCTCAATTCGACCTACCTACCTATCTATCTATCTATCTCTTTTTCCACCTATCATCACCATTTTTAGTACTGCGACCAGTCAGGACATGGAATAACTTTTGGACGCCATGTTTCTGGTTGACCAGTATTTGCGCCTCCCATAGTGCAGTTTTTCACAGGTGTTACAGAAAAGAAAAAGGGAGTTAGAATATTCTCCTTACGCTTAGCTCGTGTTATAGAAGATGCTAAACTTGAGCTTAAATAGGTAATTTCAGAAGGTGACACAAACAACAAAATGTTTTTAGGTGAAATCTTCTTAATGACTAATTTGGCGCAGTGTTTATACTTGACTGCCTTTATTACAGATGTAGTCGGGCTGAGTTTGCAATTTCTATCCGGATGCAGGTAAAGCTGTTGTATTACACTTGAATGCAGCTGATCAACATATTCTGAAAGCGTAATTCAGGTATAGCAGAGATAAATTTTCCCCTTCACTATATGAGGTTCCATGGTGCACATAGTGGTAGGTAGGGAGCAGTGAACCTGCTCTGATAGGGTTTCGCTGATGGGCAGTTTCATATTTTCGAGCCATATTTCCCTTATATAAGACGATGGATATAGGCATCTGAATGAAAGCATCTGCTTTTATTGGGGAAATACAGAATTGTTATAGGAAAGTCACTTGCCGGTGAAGCGTTTGCCTATACTTTTGACAGTTCGGCAAAGTTCTTTACATTTTTTGCCAACTGCATAAGACAAACGGCTTCGGAGGCCCTGGGCATGGAAATGACAAGGAATTATTCAACAAAGCCTCAGTCTGTGTCTCAAGAAATGTCTTGATTTTAGGTCTTTTTTGTGATGTCCAGAAAGTGTCATCAACATAGTGATTGCAGGTCTGGAAGCATTCCAATAATGGCCCCCTATGTCACAATTTAGGAGCCTCTATGAGGATTTACTGGGATATCCCCTATCGTACACTGATCAAAAGTGATCTTGCATAACTCCCCACCCCACCTTGGCCGAAGGATGTTTAGATGACTCGAGACAAGCAGATGTGATAAAAGCTCAATGGGGAAGGAATGAATCACTGCCATCCATGGCTCCTTTTCATCTTCTTTTGATGAAAGCTCTGATACATGCAACACAACAAGTACAGCTGGAAAAAAAAACGGAGATGGATAATGGAAAAAAAAAAAAAGAAAAACATCAGCTCGCAGTGTCTTCGATTTGTCTAGTAGGAAGCCTACGATCCATCATGTTATAATAGAAGAACCAGGATGGTTCCGGTGATGGTAACAACATAATACTACCATAAAAAGCAGCATAAAACCAAATGAATAATGGAAACTATTATGTAGAAGGGTGAAAGATATCCATGGACATCTTCTAACTGCCCATAGAAGGAACTTTTGCTTGAAATATAAAGAGGTTGACCCATGACGACAGCCCCTAATAATATAGGGGGAGTCATTGACTGGGGCTTCGAGCTATGAGCCAGAATGTAGAGCCATTCTGGTGGACTCAAGCCGCCCTTGTATTACATGGACAGCCTTTCTTCTGAATGGCCACCATGTAATACTACATTTCCCCTGTGATAACCACTAGTTGATGGGGATGCTAAGAGTGGGCTATCAGCTAGGGACACTTTCTGAAAAGGGCTCTCTCTGATGAGATAGCATTCATGTTCCACTTGACCTAACCAATACACAGACCTCATCATGTCACAATCTCTCCATGAATGGTTGGCTTAACTGGATAGGGCCTGTATTTTGTGGGACAAAACTATCTCATGTGTGTATCCTGAAATTTTCTTGGAAGGCTTGTAAAAAAAGAAAGAACCCAATATACTAGATTGACCAAAAAGGAGCTCATTGTGAACTCAGACTTTATGTGATGCCCCATTTCAAACATTTACAGCCCTCAGCAGGACAGAACCAGAAGTAGGCAGATTAGGTGTCCAACCAACTTAGGCCACCAACCAGAGAGGGGGTAATTTTTTGGGAATTGAAAATAAACCCTAAGATAAATAAGTAATAGAGGCGAGAAACTGAACTAGGAGAGAAGCTGTAGGAGCCAAATGACCCTTGTATGCCTCATAGGGTGACCAGCTTGTCCTGCATCGAGAACTGCACATATGTTGAGGAGATGGGGTAGAGTGAAATATAGGGTGTGTATTATAAAGAAGAACACTGGGTACTAGTGGGTAGTCCCATGGAGTTCATCTAAAACATATCATGTTGTACTTTAGAGATTAAGGATGTATGTGGGGGTTCACATTTTGCAATCCCTGCCAACAATGTTTACATATATTTAAAAGCTGGTTCTACAGGTAATATAAGAGATTCAGTTGGAACTTTCTTCATGGTCGGTGGTCTGGCGTGCACTGGATTATTAATGTGGATGACATTGGCCATATGTTATTTACAATGCATTTAGAAAGCCTTCACACCCTTTTACTTTTTCACAGTATGTTGGAGCCTTTTGCTAAAATTTTAAAAATTGAGTTGTTCCCCATAATTCTGCATTCAATACCCCAGAATGAGAAAGTGAACACAGAATGTTAGAAATGTTTGCTAATTTATTGAAAAGCAAAAACTAAAATCTTGCATTGACATAAATATTCACACCCTTTACTCAGCACATAAGAATTCAAACCCTTTACCCAGGACTTTGTTGAAGCCTCTTTGACAGTGATTGCAGTCTCTAGTCTTCTTGGGGATGAAGCCACAAGGTTTGCACATGTGGATTTGGGGATTTTCTGCCATTCTTCTATGCAGATCATCTGTCAGGTTGGATGGGGACCGTCGATGGACAGACATTTTCTGGTCTCTTTAGAGATGTTCGATTGGGTTCAGGTCAGGGCTGTGGCTAGGCCACTCAAGGACATTCACAGAGTTGTCCCTAAGCCTCTCTTGTGTTGTCTTGGCTGTTTCTTAGGGTTAATGTCTTGTTGGAAGGTGAGCCTTTGGCCATCTGAAGTCCAGAGTGCTCAGGATCAGGTTTTCATTAAAGCGGTTATCCTGGAAAAGATAATGATGACCTATCCTCAGGATAGGTCATCATGATTACATGAGTGAGGGGTCCAAGTCCCGATATTCCCGCCAAGCAGCTGGTCCAGGGAGCTGCTGCGCTTACCAGAGCTCTGGTGAGCAATGCAGGCTCCCGGCAGCTTTCCAAGGACAGCGCTGTCCATCGTATAGTGGCAGTGCTTGGTATTTTGTAGCTTAGCTCCATTGACTTGAATGGGGCTGAGCTGCAACTAGGCCACATGACCGATGTACAGTGATGTCGAGGATTCGCTCAAGGGATCTTCTAACAGCTGATCAGCGGGGCTCCCAGGTGTCGCACCCCAGAAGGTCTGATACTGATGATCCAGTCAGAGGATAAGTCATACTGTAAATATTTTTTTCTGGATAACCCCTTTAAAAATATCTCTGTACTTTGTTCCATTCAGAAAAAAACACCCCCAAAAGCATGATGCTAACACCACCAAGCTTCATCGTATGGATGGTATTGGGTAGGAGATGAGTGTCTGGTTTTCTTCAGACATGACACAGAAGTGAGGTCAAAAAGTTAAATTTTGGTTTCATCAGAATCACAGTCTGAGAGTCCTTTAGGTGCTTTTTGCAAACTCCAGGTATGCTTTCATGTGTCTTTAACTGAGGAGAGGCTTCTTTCTGGTCAATCTGCCTTAAAGGTCAGATTGGTGGAGTGCTGTAGTGATGGTTGACCTTCTGGAAATTTCTCTCATCTGCAAACAGAGTCTTTGAAGCTCAGCCAGAATGACCATTAGGTTCTTGGTCACCTCTCTTACCAAGGTTCTTCTCCCTCGATTACTGAGTTTGGTGGGGAGCCAGCTCTAAGGAGAATCCTGGTTGTTCCACTTCTTCCATTTCAGAATTATGGAGCCACTGTGCTCTTCGGAACTTTTAGTGCAGCAGACCTTTTTGTAGCCATCTCTAGATCTATGCCACCATACAATTCTATTTGCACTATAGATAGTTCTTTCCTCCTCATGGCTTGGTTTTTGGTCTGATATGCATTGTTATCCATGAGACATTATATAAACAGTGGGTGTCTTTCTGAATCATGTCCAATTTACCACAAGTGGATTCCGATCAAGGTGCAGAAACATCTCAAAGATGATCAAGAGAAATAGGAGGACCCGAGAGCTAAATTCATAGCAAAAGGTCTGAATAATTATGCCCATGCCAAATTTTTGTTTTTTTGTTTTGTTTTTAATACATTTGCAAAAAAATTCTAAAATTCAGCCTTTTCATTATGGGGCATTTAATGCAGAATGATGGGGGGAAACATGAATTTGAAATTCATAAAACGTGAAAGGGTCCGAAGACTTTCCTAATGCACTGTATATGATATATGCTTCTAAAGCCTTGGTGAAGAAGGTCGGTTATGCCCATCTGAGCCTTTTTTTCCTCATCTACTAAAGAAATTTACATCTCAAAAATATGATAGTGCTTGGCATAGAATTGGGTAAGGCAGTATTAAGCCAGTTTGTACAGTAGGATCTCGTGATGCTTAGCATAAAATAAAGCTTTTGATGTGTGTGGATAGTAGTCTTACTGGTAAATAGGCTTGGATTGTAGACTGTAGTGGCTGTAAAATGGGCTATGTTCCAAAATATTGTCACAAGGACTGTGCCCAGATACCCACCTTTTCCATTACTAGGTGTAGCAGATGACGAAACTCGTGAATAGTGCAATCACTGCAACGCGTCATGAACTGGTGAAGCATGGTTCCTAATAGGTTATATTTGGAATTCATTGTAATATTGCCCTGTTTCCTTCTTGTAACAATTTTCAAAAGGAGAAGTGCTGAACTGTTTTTTGTATGTTTGGGTTTTTTTTTTGTATTTTTTTTCATTTATTTTTGTTTTATAGACTGTAGGGTAATTTTATTCTTGTTCTTTCCATGATATAAGTTCCTTGGTGTGTTTGGCCATTATGTGGCTGAAAAAAACCTACAATTTTCACCTGAAAAGATCAGGTGAAATCAGTAGGAATAAATAAAGGTGATGCATTTGTATACAGTCCTAAGGACTATCAGGCTGGTGATAACCAATATCTTTGAGTTGCTTGATTTTTTTGAAGTTCTAAATATTTTACAAAAATCTGTCTAAATCTAAACTTAAAAAAAAAATCATCTTAACTTTTTGGGTATTTTTTCATATGTATATAAGTTTCAAAGGTGTAGATTGAAACAACTGGGCCCCGCTGCAAAATTTGTAAAAGGGGCCCCAACCTATCATGTGTCATTTTTGTTCCCATCAAGAACCTGAGCCTTGGTGCCACCCCCTATTGTTAGGCCCCTGGTTACATAGCAGAGCAGGAGAAGCCTTTTCTGGCAGAGGATAACCGTTATGGTGTCCATATGCTCTAATAGGGAATACGGACAAGGCGTTGTGGTCGCTAGACAATCCCTTCAATTTCTAATATTGGCAGCCCTTCAGTGCTTGTATTAATTGAGTTTTGTGTCTTAGCCGCTAATTACTGTTTGGATGTATTGGCCATGGTCTGAAGTTTGGCCAAAAATATAGTTGACAAGTTGACATTGTGAGGATTTACGTTGTTTTACATAATGGAAGATCAAGCAGACCATGAGGGTTGTCAGAATTACTGCTACTTCCATTACAAATGTTGGTTGATAGCTATTATGATTTTTCTTTTCCTGTTTCCACACACTACAGATGTGCTTTTTAAAGTTTTTAAACATCTACTTGCTTAAAGGGGTTGTCTAGGATTTGAAAAAGCAGCACGCTTGTCCTTGGGCTATGTCTAGTGTTGCAACTCAAAGCCAAACACTTGTGGCTAAGCTGCAATATGAGACATAGCCTATGGACAAGAGACTGTTTCTGGGGATAAAGTAATCTACTTTTTCCGATTTTGGACAACCCCTTTAATTGAACCCAAAGGAACCCGCTTTACTAATAGTACTCATTTTAAATGCAGTTAGAAAGTACTATCACAGCATCAGGCTATTGCCGCCATCGTTCCCCAATCACACTGGCACTCTGGGTCAGGCGGTGTGGGCCTGCTCCCCTTACTTTCCCAGGAAGGCCATTGGGCTAGCTCTGTCTCTGCATGCAGGCTGAGGCTTAGTTGCTGGCTAAGTCTCTCTCAGTCTAGTCTTAGGGTGCGCAATCCCTCCAGCTCTTAAAGGGCCAGACAATGTCGCGCTTAGGACTCGTAAAGCACCTTTCTCTGTGGGAGGGTGCCTAAGCAATATGTTCTAGTCTGCTAGCGTCCTGCTAAGGTCTACTGTTATATTATTGACTCCCTGTATACCGACTTCCGCCTGTTTTTCAGATTTGAGCCCTTTGCTGTCTGACATGAAGTTGGCCTGATCTTCATACTGACCCTGAGCTCACCTTCCTGACCTCAGTTTGTCCATCGGATTGTACATTCTCTGCCTTCCCTGACCCTGGCCTGTCCCTGACTATGGTTTTTCCTGATCCCTTTGTGCTCTGCTCCAGTGTCTTTTGACTCCTGTGGGTCAGCTGTAAACCAAACTCCAGGAGGCAGAGGCCTGGTGGTTCCCCTGCAGTGAATTCCAGATCCCTGTATAGGGGTTAAAGGGTGAAGACCAGGGGACTGCCAAGATAACACCCTTAGGAGTAGCCCCAAGTCACATCTGTTTGGTCAGCACATTTGTTCCATACCCACTGGTAATTTGTGCTACATAGTTTCTTGTAGTATCAACTGTGGTTTTTCAGGTTTCCTAGCAACCTATGGCCTTACTTTCTCGGTGACTACTATTTGGTTACATGAACTGAAGTGATCACAGGAAGATTTATTTACTTTAATGAAACTGCTTCTCTCAACTACTCAGACTTGTTTTCATTGGTAACCTTGAAATCCCTACCGAATAATGCATTATTTTTTTGTTTTCCAGTAATTTATTCTGGCAATTATAATACATTAGTTTTCTGACTTTCCTTGCAGTAAAACATTTATTTATCTGAATGTGATTTTTTTTGCACATAAAATTAAGACTTTTTCTCTCCACGAGAGCGATATTTTCCAGTTTGCTGTCTGATTTTTCAGGGGTAGATTGGGAAAATGCTGTGCTAAATGGCTAATCAAATTATGCCTGTGTAATTCAGTTTATCAGTCATAAAGTTTGCTTTGCACTTGCTGTTTAAATAGTGTTTCTCGCATGATTACATTGTAAATGCATTTTTAGAAATCTGGAATATGAATGTATTAAGGCAGACACTTAGTTTACGGTGATGCATTCTGGCTCATCCTGGTACCGGGGGACTTGATTTAGCAACTGAGGCCAAGAGCTTTGGGTAATTGAGACAAATATTATTATTTTTATTTATCTTTGTTTTTGTCTAAATTTTTTAAATAAAAAAAAAAGCTTGTCTATGCTTGAATTGACGGATAAATCTTTTTGGGTGAAAATTTACTTTTTAAAACAAATCTTGTGGTGGAATTTGACCCAGAAACCAACATGGACTTCAGATTGGACTTTACTATACACACTGAAATTGTCTACCATAACAATTATTCACTTGTTAGTCTGTGGTTTTATGTCCAATTTCTTTTTAAGTCTAATATTACCCTATGGCTTGCTCAAGCTAGTAGTTGGAACCTACAATGATCAGCTGATCATGGGGCAATTACTTGATGTATGATTTGGCTCAGTATCAGGCTCAACATTGATAAGTTGATTACAGGAAATGCTCAGTATCACACGTGGTGGGATGTTGGAACATCACTTGGCGATGACTAAATCGAGTGGAGGTGATTGAGAAGGGTAGATATCTCACGAGCCTTTAGTATTGGCAAGACTTCTGCCAGTAAGGCTACTCTTGCTTGAATGACTCCATCTCTCCTGAAAGAAATGCTTTAATACAAAAAAAAACAAGATTATGTCCTTCCTTTTTCCAATTGTCCCATAAATGTGTTTTTCAGTCAGGAGCCATGATGCTCTGTGACAGGTAGCCACAACAGTTGTATCTTTTCCCCCCTTGTTGCTTGCCATATGAATTTTGCTCCTAGGGGGAGGGACATTTAGACATTATTGATGTCATAGTATCTTAAATTACACTTATATGGACCATCCTTATCCATTTTGGTCCCCATCCAACTGCTCACCATCTATGCGTCTGACTCCATTTTTTTTTTTTTGTTATTGTACTTTTGAAGTATTTTGATATTTTTAGCCACCCACCACCTCACAGATCAGCTGTTTTTGGCAGGTTACGGCACTGAAAACTATACAGTAGATGAAACCAGAAGCAGTAGGCTCCATCCACTGTGTAGTGGCTATGTTGGGGTACTGAAGCTCAGCCAGTTTGGTGGATGTATCGCATACACCTATTAATATAAATAGACCCAACCATTGATTGTTACAGTGGTGCCTCCGCTCACCTGGCGGCGATGACTTGCCTCCTGATGCCTTCCTCTTAGTGGGTCCGGCTGTTGGGTCTGCTCTGTGCCTCAACGCAGGCTGTGGCCTGTTGGGATGGTCTCTCCTCCTATGCCTATAGGGTGCGTGTGGGCTGGCCCCCTAAGACACAGAGGGAGCACACATACATACAAAGGAGGAGAGACCTTGCCGGCTGGCCACAGTCTTCGTGGTGGCACAAAGCAGACCCAGCAGCCAATAGTTGCCAATTTGGGATAATTTAGAAACCTTCTCCTGTGGGAAGGTGCCTGAGCAATAGGTTCTATAGCTTGCTAGGTCTTGCAAAGGTGTGCTGTTCCGTTGTCTGCCTGTGTACCTACTTTCTGCCTGCTTACTGGAATCGCATTGGCTCTGCTGCCTGACCTTGGACCATTTACAATATTGCACCTACTCTGCCTGCCCTGACCTCGGCCTGTCCCTGACTACGATTTTGTGTTGCTGTCCTCCGTGGGCCAGCTGTTAATCAAACAGAGACTACTTCAGGACGTAGTGGCTTGGTGGTTTCCCTGCAGCAAAGTCCAGATTACTGTACAAGGGTTAAAGGGTGAATACCAGGGGACTGCCAAGATAATGGCCTTAGGATTAGTCTAAAGTCAAATCTGTTGGTTGACACAGTGGTTCCACACCCACTGCCGTAACATTTATAACTACAGTGCAGTTGGTCAGATATGTAATGATTATAATTGAAGGGGGTCCTACTGTCCTATTAGGCCTTAGTGATGTCATAAAGGAGGGTCTCCAGCCCACAATACCCTTATGGAGTGTGCTGTGTAATCGTGGTGGACCCTGTCCATGCATGCTTACCATGGACGGCCATTCAACTGACCATTCTGCATGTAATACTAGATTTCCCCTCTAGTGGCTGCAGGGAAAATCTCCTGAAATATGAGGCTTTCCCTGGCAATAACAGACAAATGCAGGAAGTTAGAAAGACAAGACCCTTGGGTTAACCCCTTTCAACAGTATTTGTCACCAAAATACCTTTTCTATGTTTTTTTGCACAGAATAATATATTGAAGATTTTTTTTCTTCATGTAACTTATACTGGATATTATCTGTATATTAAGATAAGATATATTAGTTATAAGCAATCATTAGTGGCCCCAACCTTTTAGAATATATGACCTAGCAGCTTCTCCTACAAGCTGACCTCTGATTGGCTTGGCAAATGTGACCTCCTATTTAAGGGCTTATTCACACAACCGTATGTATTTTGCGGTCCGCAAAAAATGGATCCGCAAAAAATACGGATGACGTCCGTGGGCATTCCGTATTTTGCGGAATGGCCCCTAGTAGAAGAGTCCTATCCTAGTCTGTAATGCGGGCATTAATAGGACATGTTCTATTTTTTTGCAAAACGGAAATACGGACATACAGAAATGGAATGCACACGGAGTAACTTCCGTTTTTTTTGCGGACCCTTTGAAATGAATGGTTCCGCATACGATAAGCAAAAAAAACGCAACGACACGGAAAGAAAATACGATCGTGTGCATGAGGCCTTAGTCTTTGCAACAAGCAATGTGATTGGTTAAAGTCCCATACTGAAGCTCCGTCCTCAGGAAATACTGAGTAACCCCTTAGACTCATTCACTCCGGAAAACCTAAGTCATTATTTCATTGAATCCTCCCATGACTATGTATTGTAAGACAAGATGGAAATCCACTATGTTGGTCGAAAAAATCATTCAAAAGAAAATAGGAGCAAATATAATTGAACAATTGCCCAAAAATTCTGCACTTTCTTACATTTGAGAATTTTGTTATCTTAGAGTCCATCTGTCAGCAGTTTTGTCCCTATGACACTGTCTGACCTGTTACATGTGCTCTTGGCAGCTGACGGCATCTGTGTTGGTCCCATCTTCATATGTGTCCGCATTGCTGAGAAAAATCATTTTTTAATATATGCAAATGAGCCTCTAGGAGCAATGGGGGCGTTACCATTACACCTTGAGGCTCTGCTCTCTCTGCAAGTGCCGCTCCTTCTGCACTTTGATTGACAGGGCCAGGAAGTGATAATGTCATCATACTATCATTCAAAGTGCAGAAGGAGCGGCAGTTGCAGAGAGAGCAGAGCCTCTAGGTTTAATGGTAACGCCCCCGTTGCTCCTAGATGCTCATTTGCATATAATAAACCATCATTTTTCTCAGCAATGCGGGCACATATGAACATGGGACCAACACAGATGCCATCAGCTGCCAAGAGCACATGTAACAGGTAAGCCAGTGTCATAGGGACAAATCTGCTGACAGATGCCCTTTAAAGGAGAATTTTTTTATTTTTTTAAATTAGATTTTACTTTTTAAGGTCAGCCATACAAATATTGAAACAATCTTTACATATGGTTCCACTGACCGTATGTAGCTTAGGTTTATCACATTAATATAATTTCATCAAAATGATACTTTAATCTTTATAGACATAAAGGGGTGGGGCATGGAGCTAAATCTTCAAAGATTGTGTGAAATTTATCAAGACAGAGCATACGGCGTAAGATATTTGGTGAAATCCTCTAATCATGTACAAAAAAATGGACTCCCCTCTTTAATAAATTTGCCACATTTTCCCACTGAAAACCATGAACTTTCTTTTTATAAAAGAACCAAAAAAAGAGACATTTGGTCCGTTTCTTGGCGCTGATCGTGAACCATGGTTTAAGGAATCTTGTCAATGTAGTTATTGAGGATTTTAGAGCTTTATTGAAAGGTAAACACCTACGCGCTTCGGGAATGGGACTGTCTCCTTCCTCAGTCCTGACACTTTTATCGAGCACCCATGGAGATGTACCGTCCAGTAGCTCTGTGCCTCCGCTGGGCAGATTCTGTACGAATTCAGTCACTATATGCTCCATAGAACGTGGCATTATGGACCTACAGGCATTGCTGGAACTTGGCCTGCTGCCACCATAAGGGCTCCGTGCATAAGCCCTAAGACTAAGATTTTTTTTTTTGTGGTAATGTACATTTATTATATTTCACATTTTTCACGATGTTTACGTTTTTTATTTAAATTAATCAGTTTAGATGTTAAATGTATAGACTGAATCGCCCTGGAGTGCGGGTGCTGAATAAGCGAGCAGTGCCGAACCCAGTGATGTGACTCAGCCGTGACTTTACATTCCTCCAGGTTGGATGGGAAATACTATCCCGTCTATAATACAAGTCCCAATCTGTGATAATCCTTATATCCAGGTGTGTCTTACCCAGTGTGTACACAGCACAGTACAGGGCGGTCAGAGTGAGTCACAGAGCGGGGCTTTATATGTATGGAGACACAGCATCTATCTATCTATCTATCTATCTATCTCATATCTATCTATCTATCTATCTATCTATCTATCTATCTCATATCTATCTATCTATCTATCTCATATCTATCTATCTATTTATCTATCTATATCTATCCATCTAATATCTATCTATCTATCTATCTATCTATCTATCTATCTATCTACCTATTATCTATCTATCTATCTATCTATCTATCTATCTATCTATCTCATATCTATCTATCTATCTATCTATCTATCTCATATCTATCTATCTATCTCATATCTATCTATCTATCTATCTATCTATCTACAGTATCTATCTATCTATCTATCTATCTATCTATTTATCTATCTATATATTATATATCTATTTATATCTCTATCTATCTACAGCATCTATCTTTCTCTCTATCTCATATCTATCTATTTATCTCATATCTATCTATCTATCTATCTATCTATCTATCTATCTCATATCTATCTATTTATCTCATATCTATCTATCTATCTATCTATCTATCTATCTATCTATCATCTATCTATCTATCTATCATCTATCTATCTATCTATCTATCTATCTATCTATCTATCTACAGTATCTATCTATCTATAATCTATTTATATCGCTATCTATCTACAGTATCTATCTATCTATCTATCTACAGTATCTATTTATCTATATATTATCTATCTATCTCTCTATCTCATATCTATCTATCTATCTATCTATCTATAATCTATTTATATCGCTATCTATCTACAGTATCTATTTATCTATCTAGTATAAGTAGAAGGAGAGGCAGCACTCTAGATGATGTGAAATAAATGGATCCCTTTATTCACCAATTGCAGCATTTCAACTATCTATTTCCTTCCTTCCATCCATCATGGGGGCTCGTGATTAGAACTAGTGTTCAGCGAAGCGAAGCATCCGAACTGGAACTTGGTCCAAATTGTAGGAAAAATTTGATTCGCCTTGTAGCCAAATTTCCTCGCACTTCGTAATAATGAATCATTTTTCTAATAATGGCAGCTGGAGTTGTCCAAGGGTACTTTCACACTTGCGTTGCTGGTTTTAGGCAGGCAGTTCCGTCAGCGGTACTGCCTGCCGGATCCGGCAATCTGTATGCAAACGGATACCATTTGTAGACGGATCCGGATGCGGATCCGTCTCACAAATGGATTGCAATACCGGATCCGTCTCTCCAGTTGTAAGAGGGACTGAACTGATGCATCCTGAACGGATTTCTCTCCATTCAGAATGCATTAGGACTAAACTCATCAGTTCTTTTCCAGTATTGAGCCCCTAGGACCGAACTCAATACCGGAAAAGAATAAAGCTAGTGTTAAGGTACCCTTAGAAAGAACGAAAAAAAAAATATGTGCACACCTCATCCAATTGCTCGCGCAGAGGCGGTCCGCTCCTCTTGATTGAAAAAGACCTGTCGAATAGCCTGCGCTGAGGGTGATGACATCACCACATGATCATGCTGGGAGTGCACAGTGACATCATCACGCTCAGCGCAGGTCCTTCGACAGGTCTCTTTCAATAAAGAGAGGAGCGGACCGCCTCTGTGTGAGCAAGTGGATGAGGTGAGTGAGTTTTTTTTTTAAACCCAAAAGGCCATATTAGACTAGCGTATTACCGTTAGACGGGTGCACTTCTGTCTAATCGCCCATTAAAAACGCTTCCACATAGCGATTCGTGACAAATTATATTGTAACAAATTGAATTTCTTCTCAAACTTTGACGCAGCTGAATGGAATTTTTCCAAACTTCGCTCATCTCTAGTTAGAACGTTCTGATCTGGCCAAGGACAACATCTGCGTGGAGTTTATATGTTCTCCATGTTTGCACAAACCAAAAGCCTATGGGGGCCGGTACCAATGTGAGTGACGGCGACGTATGCGCGGAGCTACGGAATACCTTGTCCCCATATATATTCATAAAATAACACGTCTCTCTTCTATGAGGCGGCAGAACCGTCCTGTCAGCCTGATTGCAGTATTAGAATAAATCTTGGACTTTTTATGTTTGCGTCTGTTTTTTAAACCTTGTCAGTGATTTAGCTGTTTTCTTAGGGGCTCTGCCCGGGATCTGCTGCATTGTGTTTGCTGCAACAAAGAATGTTTATCCTCCCTTAAGTTATATGTTATGTCAGCTGCAGAAATTGGAATGCTAACAAACACCTTCTGGGTTTTTTTTTTTATGGCGTCTCCTCTTGTATCCATACATACAGCCGCAATAGAGCGAGTGACTGACAACAGGAAAACTAGCACTCGGGGCTATAATCAGCATGTAATATAAGACAACAGCAATATAATCACAAAAAAAAACAAAAAACGATTCAATTATTATCCATTTTTTCATGTTTTTGCATTATGTTTTATCACCCTCGGCAGATGACACGATAAAGTGCGGTGATGTCACCAAATGTGTCCTACTTGTCATACAAATGAAGGGCGCTGCCACGTAGTGTCGCAAATCACCGACCGCAACATTGTAACGTTTTTGGAACTGCGACAATATCGGGCTTGTACGGAGTTAGCTCCCAGCATGCCTGGACGGACTACAGCCTGGTGGGAGTTGTAGTTTTACAACAGCTGGAGGTCCTGGCAACGTGAAGGACTGGAGAACTTGGACCTTGTGTGGTCCCACTCCCAACCTCTTTTCCATTAACTGGACAGCAGCAGACTGTGTGCGAACACGCCCCATTGACTAAGGCTGGGTTCACACGAGCGTGATGGATTTCGGTCCGGATGCGTTCAGTGAAAACTGTGCGTTTTCACAGGCAAAGCCATTCAGTTTTGCCTGCGATTGCGTTCAGTTGCTCAGTTTTTTCCGCGCGGGTGCAATGCGTTTTGATGCGTTTTTCACGCGCGTGATAAAAAACTGAAGGTTTACAAACAACGTCTCTTAGCAACCATCAGTGAAAAACGCATCGCACCCGCACTTGCTTGCGGATGCAATGCGTTTTTCACAAAGCCCCATTCACTTCTATGGGGCTAGGGCTGCGGTAAAAACGCAGAATATAGAGCATGCTGCGATTCTCACGCAACGCAGAACTGATGCGTGAAAAACAACGCTCATGTACACAGCCCCATAAGAATGAATGGATCCGGATTCAGTGCGGGTGCAAAACGTTCACATCACGCATTGCACCCACGCGGAAAACTCGCCCGTGTGAATGCAGCCTAAGGCCTCTTTCACACAAACGTTTTTTTTTTGCGAGTGTACGGGCCGTTTTTTGAGTTCCGTATACGGTCCATATACGGAACCATTCATTTCAATGGGTCCTCAAAAAAAAAACGGAAAGTACGTATGCCTTCCGTTTCCGTATTTCCGTTCCATTTAAAGATAGAACATGTCCTATTGTTGTCCGTATCATGGACAAGGATAGTACTGTTCTATTAGGGGCCAGATGTTCCGTTCCACAAAAAACGGAATGCACACGGATGTCATCTGTTTTTTTTGCGGATCCGTTTTTTGCGGACCTCAAAACCATACGGTCATGTGCAATAGGCCTAAGAGAGAGCCTGGTTGTCCCTTTATTCCTGTGTTTCCCGGAGGAATAAAAGAGTGATGAAATAAAACAGAAAAATAATAATTCTGAAACACCATTTTTAGAATTCTGATTTGTTCCATTCCTCCATATAAAAATGTCAACTGGGTGTTAAAATTCTCCCAGTCAATAAACTGTCTCTATACAATCAGCACTAACTGGACGGCAGCAGACTGGGTGAGGGCCCGCTGACTAAGGGCTCATGCACATGACCATATGTATTTTGCAGTCCACAAAACACAGATTCCACAAAAAAAAACGTATGATGTCTGTGTTACATCCATTTTTTTGCTGATCCATTTTAACACTGCTTGTCCGCAAAATGGACAAGAATAGGACATGTTCCATTTTTTTGCAGGACGGAGTTGCGGACATACGGATACATAATGCATACGAAATTATTTCAGTTTTTCTTTTTTTTTCAATGAATGTTACTGCTTACGAGCTGCAAAGAAAAAAAACAGAACGAATGCGGACAAAAAAATAGGTTGGTGTGCATGAGCCCTCAGGGAATGGCGATGCCTAGTTGTCTATTTATTCCTATATTTCAAGGAGGAATAACAGAGGGATGGAATAACACAGAGAAAATGCTCCAGAGCACATAATTAGGCCTCATGCATAAGAACGTATTTTGTTTCCGTGTTTTTTTTTTTTTTTGCGGATAGTATGTGGACCTATTCATCTCAATGGGTCCGCAAAAATTTTTGTGTGCTGTCCGCATCCGTATATATGGGTTCCGTAGCCCCGCAAAAAATATAGAGCATGTCCTGTTCTTGTCCAGGATAAACATGGTCACAATGCAAAAAAAAACGGATGCAACACAGATCTCACACGGATGGCATCTGTATTGTTTGCCTTATTTTGTAGAAAAAGTGACTTTTTACTAAAGCAGGCATGTCCAATCCTTTTTAACTTACCTGTGACCCCATCCCATCTCCCAATCCCTTTATACTGGAGGGTTGTCAGGTTGTCAGATCTCGCCCCACCTGTTTAGAACATCAGAGCCCGTGAATGGTTGTCCAGTACTTTTGGCAGGGCTCTGCTTTATGATGTGTAACTATAATAAACCCGGTGACTAAGAATTTCCCATGCTCCCCTCCGCACGATACCCCCCCACACACACAACAGATGTTCTATCAGCATGAATGCATACTGTACCTCTATAGCGAATACAAACACAATCTTTCTCTACAAGGGGACAATTAGGTGGCAAAATGCAGCTCTTGAAAAACCAGATCCCTCCTAGAGAGGCTCGGGCTCGCTGGCAGTCCATTAATTTGTTCAAATTAAATATTATCTTTGAATATTTAAAGGTTAAATGTACACTGATAATGGATTCAGACAGCCATTAAGCCGTAAGTGCTCCTTAATGCCGTTAATAACAGACGTTTTCATGTAACTCACTAAAAAATTGACAGAAAGCACATTGGATTTCCTCTATTTTTTCCTCGTTAAGAAGGCTATTTGTTTAAGTGAAATTGTTTCTTGCAAAGTGAACGTAGAGCTGCGGGGATCCTCCGCCAAGCGCAGGCGCTAGGACGGACGTGCATCATGGAGAAAGATCTGCTACAGTGCAGGGGAAAAGATTAAGTATTAATATATGTCGTCCCCCCCCCCCCCCCAAGACTTAGGGGTTCATGTTCCAGCCCCACATATCAGGGAGAATCCCTAACTGGATGGCTGGATATACAACTGACCAGTATCCCGCACCAGTATACGATGGAGAAAAGAAAAAAATATCCTATTACAGGAGTCAGAAAAACCCTTTTCCAATGTACGTTATTAAGGCAAAGGGACAAAGTTCCGTGGGTGCTATCTAGGTGTAACTGCAGCTCCCACTTTGGTGAACCTGGTGCATCCATATATTACATACTGTAGAAGAATATATATACTGCTGGATGCCTACATAGAGAAAATGTGAGGCAGGCCTCAACTTCTCCCAGTGATAAAAGCTGATCGCTGAGGGTCAGAGAGGTCTCATACTGCAATGACAACTGAAAACCAGGAGAAAAGTGATTTTCCTCCCTTCCTGTCCTGTCAGGTAACTGCTCTCACTGCAGTAGGACATTAGGCATGCTTAGACCAGTTACTTTGTAAAGACCTGTCTCCAACCTGCCTCACTAGTATATACAACTACTATAATACTGTCTGCAATGTACAAAAATATAACTACTATAATACTGCTCCTATGTACAAGAATATAACTACTATAATACTGTCTGCAATGTACAAAAATATAACTACTATAATACTGCTCCTATGTACAAGAATATAACTACTATAATACTGTCTCCATGTACAAGTATATAACTACAATAGTACTGTCTCCTATGTACAAGAATATACCTACTATAATACTGCCTCCTATGTACAAGAATATAACTACTATAATACTACCTCCTATGTACAAGAATATAACTACTATATTACTGCTCTTATGTACAAGAATATAACTACTATAATACTGCCTCCTATGTACAAGAATATAACTACTATAATACTACCTCCTATGTACAAGAATATAACTACTATATTACTGCTCCTATGTACAAGAATATAACTACTATAATACTGCTCCTATGTATAAGAATATAACTACTATAATACTGCCTCCTATATACAAGAATATAACTACTATAATACTGATCCTATGTACAAGAATATAACTACTATAATACTGCTTCTATGTACAAGAATATAACTACTACAATACTGATCCTATGTACAAGAATATAACTACTATAATACTACCTCCTATGTACAAGAATATAACTACTATATTACTGCTCCTATGTACAAGAATATAACTACTATAATACTGCCTCCTATGTACAAGAATATAACTACTATAATACTGCTCCTATGTACAAGAATATAACTACTATAATACTGCTTCCTATGTACAAGAATATAACTACTATAATACTGCCCCTATGTACAAGAATATAACTACTATAATACTGTTCCTATGTACAAGAATATAACTACTATAATACTGCCCCCTATGTACAAGAATATAACTACTATAATACTCCCCCCTATATGCAAGAATATAACTACTATAATACTGCCTCCTATGTACAAGAATATAACTCTTATAATACTGCCTCCTATGTACAAGAATATAACTACTATAATACTGATCCTATGTACAAGAATATAACTACTATAATACTGATCCTATGTACAAGAATATAACTACTATAATTATGCTCACTACAGTATGTACAATATAACCACTATAATACTGCCCCCTACTGACATGTGTATGAATTAGAGTAGAACAGAGATAAAAAGGGCCTGGGGAAGATATAATAATGGTAAGTTTGTTATGTAATATATGTTCTTTCACGAAACTACAAATCTTCTCTGCTAAGCCATTTTAGTGAAATTATCACTGACAGAGTGCGCCGGATTTCTCCAGCAATTTCGGAGGGCCTTTTTTCCGAGTAGAGCTATGTAATCATATGAATGTAGATTCTTTTCAAGAGACAAATGGAAAGACAGCTAAAAATTAAGAAATGAAAATTATAATGTGCATTTGTTCAAATTACAGAGATGGTTCTAACAAGCTTATTTTAGTGTTTTAAATGTTAGGACAAAAAAAACTGCACTCATTTTTATTTTAAATAGCAGAATTAAAAAAGTATGCTTATATGTATGTGAAACTACTGTATAAAATTTTTTGTTAATTTTGGAGTGGGTTTTAAATATCTGCCTGGAGATGGTTCTACAAAAAAAAACATTTGTCTACTTCACCTGCTTCGTTTTAAAGTGTCCATTATTTGTTTTGTATATATACTGTATAAAATAAAATTCAATACAGGAAAAATGAAAATAATTAATGAAATTAATAGATAAAACAATAATCAAAAGTTAAATACAAATAAAAAGAATTCATGGAATAAAAAAGCAATAGTCAAAAAAGTGAATCAAATACATAGAAATACAAACATTGAAATAATTAAAACAATAATTTAAAGTAAATCAAATAAAAGACATAAAAGTAATGAATTAAATAAATAAAACAATAATCAAAAGTAAAAAAAAACACAAACATAATTAAATAGTTAATAAAAATAACGAGTATAACAAGGACAGAATTTGTTCTAATTTTACTTGTCTTTTTTTCTTTAACTTTTCATTTGCAAGGCTAAGTCGTTCAAATTGCTGCAGATCAAAAAAAGGGGAGGGGGTTCAATAAGGAGGGGCTGTCTTTCTGGAGGACTCAACCTGTCCATGCACCATGTGGACAAGCCATTGTTTTTAAAGAGAAGTGTGTAATACTTAATTCATCCTGCGGTGGCGCTGCAGGGAATTTGAAATCTTGTGACTTTAAGAATGGATGAAATGAAATGGCATTAGAACAAAGCTAAAAATATATATATACAAAATATAATTTTGAAGAAGCTTCTCTAATTTAGTAGTTTCTCTACAAAATATTTCTCCGATATAGAGCTATGACCTTTAGGCCTCATGCACACGACAGTAGGTGTTTTGCGGTCCACAAACCGCGGATCCGCAAAACACGGAAGCTGTTCCACGTTCTGTTCCGCAATTTGTGGAACGGAACGCGGCCCATTGTAGAAATGCCAATTCTTGTTCGTTTTGCAGACAAGAATAGGACATGCTATATTTTTTTGCGGGCCCATGGAACAGAGCAAAGGACGCGGACAGCACACGGAGTGCTGTCTGCATCTTTTGCGGCCTCATTGAAGTGAATGATTCCACGCCCAAGCCGCAAAATATGCGGCTCGGGCGCGGACCCAAAATACGTTCATGTGCATGAGGCCTTGAGAAAAAGCCTAATGAATGTTTTCCCTTTAAATTCCTTGAGTCCTCCTTAATTTTGAGCCTTGCAATATGTTTTTATGCTAAATCCTGTCCTCAGCTATAACTTAAAGCCGTTACCGAGAATTTTACAAGCAAACAAAACCTCAGGATTTGCCATCACAATCTGATTGGCAGAGGTCCGACAACCCATATTTGGGCCGATCAGTAGGTCCAACAACAGAACTCCACAGCTCCATCCATTATGTAGTGGACAGAGCTGGTAACTGCAGCGCTGCTCCCATTGAAGTGAATACTGCAGTAGCCTGCTCTTTCCACTACACAATGGATGGTACTGTGGAGTTCCAATGCCAGGGCTACTGCAGGATAAGTGATCGGTGGGCATGTGGGTGTCAGACCCCTGCTGATCAGATATTGATGACCTGTCCTGAGGATAAGCTATTACTTGTAAAATCCTGGACAACCCCTTTAAGCTTCTAAGTCCCAGTGCAAAATCTGTACAAGGAATGTGCAACGATTTGCTCACCTAGATTGTTTCCCACTGCCCTATCCTGCTTGTTGATGCTCTCCACTGTGCTGTGTCTAAGGCTTCATGCACACGACCGTTTTTTTATGCTGTCCGCAAAAAGGGGTTCCGTTGTTCAGAGATCCGTGTCCGTTTTTGCCTTCCGTTGTGTTTCCGTGTGTCTTCCGTTTTTTTAGCGGACATGACCCAAAAGATTTTACCAAAAGACAGGCTGACAATTTTTCCCAAGTGCCTGCCAAGGGATCCGCAAAAAAAACGGACATGGAACGCGGATGACACACGGATGGCCATCCACATTTTTCACGGACCCATTGACTTGAATGGGTCCGTGAACCGTTTTTCACGGACAAGAATAGGACAGGTTATATTTTTTTGACGGACTGGAATCACGGACCACGGACACGGAGGACAAACGGTGCATTTGCCGAGGTTTCCACGGACCCATTGAAAACCAATGGGTCCGCAGAAAATCATGAAAAACGGAGCAACAGACACGGAATCAAACAACGGTCGTGTGCATGAGGCCTAAGAGTGGTCATATCATATGTGCAATCTGTGCAGCGGCCTAGGGGCTCTGTACATAAGGGGGTCCAAAGTCATCCTAAAAACAGCTACATGACGTGTAAAGGACTGACCCCTTGACTATTATGGCACCCAACTGACATACAGTAGACATTTAATAGAGACAAGGAGCCCATCCATACACTGTTCTTGCACAGCGCCCCCTGCTGTCTGTGTCCAAACCCATCTGTACAACCAGATGTTGCAATTACATGGCCAGACAACTGCTTACAAGATTGGTTGGATTTCATTTGTCAATTTTAGGCTACATGCACACAAACGTATTTTGTTTCCGTGTCTGTTCCGTTTTCTTTGTGGATAGGATGCGGATCCATTTATTTCAATGGGTCCGCAGAAAATGCGGACAGCACACGCTCAGGATGTCCGTTTCGTAGCCCCGCAAAAAAAATAGAACATGTCCTATTCATGTCCGTTTTAGGCAATCTGCAAAAAAAACGGATGGCATACGGATGTCATCCGTTTGCGGACCGCAAAACACATACGGTCGTGTACATGTAGCCTTAGAGAAATTGTGCACATCGAAAACCCAGAAAGTCTCATGTAAATCCATTGAACAGCAGTAACTGAGTGCGTGAACTGTTCCCTTATAGTTATATCTGTCGGGACTGATGTAGCAGAGCTGAATTTGCCTTCTCAATGTTTATTTTGTTCCTTATTTTGTGATAAATCACTGATTTCAGATATTATCGTCGGTTTAGCAGCAGTCACAAGGAAAAAACACCTTGTGATACCGCCGGGATACATAGTGCCCTGTGGTACAGCCACAAACTCTGCTTTTTCTTTACGTAGACCTGGGAACAGGGTCAGAAAAGCATGTTTTTTTTCCTGAAAACAGCGCCACACCTGACCACAGGTGATGTGTGGTATTGCAAACCATTCACTTCAATGACACTAAGCTGCCATACCAGATGCAGCCTATAGAATGGTGTGTTTTTTTTTATTCCTGGGTCTAAACTGGACCTTGGGCTGCCAGCTAAAGTCTCCCCTCACCCCTATAATTCATCGCTAGATTTCTAAGACCTGCAATACCAATTTTTAAAAAGCCATTGAGTTCAATGGTCCAATGTCAGGAGCCGTTTTTGCATAAGGGTTCCCATCATTTTTCTTACATTGCGGCATCCATACATCCCGGCATAGAAGCGGTGACAATACTCTCTAAGTTCCTTTGCGTTTCTGCTTACTGCGCCGGTCGTTTGAGATGTAAATATCTAATGACTCTCATCAGATAACATTTAAACTTTGTATGGGGAGCTGGGGAGCGTTCCTTTGGATGACATTATAAAGAACAATAGATAAAATGAGCTTGAATGGAAAGGCTGTGTTCAGTCTGGAGGGTTCTGCAGCTGCCGATGACGTCACCCAATCACTGAATGGGTCGACGTCTTCCATTCAGTCCCCGCGCTTGGGACCATTAAGATAGACGCAGAAATTGGCCCGTTCGACAGCCGCTTTCCAAAGGTTTGTATAGAATTTTTTTTTTCTATTGAGCTTCCATAAGCACATTGATCGGTGCTTGTCTTTACCGTAAATGCAAAATTATTTTGCATTGAATTTTTTCTTTTTTTTTGTATCTAGTTTGTCACCATTTTGGTATTTAAAAAGCCATTTCTATTAATATGTAGCTAATTAAGTGCACAATTTTGTTTATTATTTTTGTCAACACCCTGTTTCCTTTTGCGTGTGTCAAAAAAACCTATTTATCAAGTTCCGATCAGAATAGTTTAAAAATATTTTTATAGTTTTTTGTGTTTTTTTTATTACATTTTTTGATTCTCCGTGTCATTATCCATGTCTAATAAATGTTGCTGAAATCTCCCAATTTTTACACTCGCCACTACACCCTGACAACAGTCTGACACGTCCTTTCACTTTTCAACATGTGCTGTGAACATGGGGGGTGCAGTCATTTCATTATCATCAGTTAGGGCTCATGCACACGACCGTTGTTTTGCGGTCCGTTTATCACGGATGCGTTTTTCCGCATCTGAGTTTTTTTTTCCTCTGATTTAAGTCCTCTTCCATTCCGTTATTGGACAAAACATATTTGTATTGTTTCCGTATGCGATCCGTTTTTTGCGGATCAGAAATGGAAACTGTAACTTATTAATCAGCTAACACATGAGCAATATGGGCTGGGCATAGCATTTCTACAGTATGGATCCGCAAAATACGGATGTGTTCCGTGTGCGTTCCGTATTTTTGACTTGAATGGGGCCTCGGACCGTGATTTGCGGACAATAATAGGACATGCACTACTTTTTTGCGGAACGGCCATGCGGACAAACGGAAACGGAATGCACACGGAGTAACTTCCGTATTTTTTACAGCCCTATTGAAGTGAATGGTTCTGCATACGAGCTGCACAAAAAACTAAACGGAAGCGGAAAGAAAATACGGTCGTGTGCGTGGGCCCTTAAAGTGAACACCTCTATTATAAAGCTGTAGGTAGATAACATAGGGGTTACATCATAGACTAATGGTGATGGATGCAGGTCACCACCTCCTCCCTCTCACAGCACTGTGACTTTTAAGTCATTTCATTATCATCAGAGGGCAGGATTACAGTTAAAGTGAACACCTCTATCATAAAGCTGGAGGTAGATAACAGAGGGTCATATCGTAGTGGTGATGGATGCAGGTCACCTCTTCCCTCTCGCAGCACAGTGCCCCACATGTTAGCATATTTACACAATATTTGGCCTTTTTGTAGAAAGTTGCTCCTGTGCGTGCAGTGTTCATAGACCCCCGTAGGCCTGGTAGATGCCAAAAGGAGTACATTTTTACCATCTGCCAGGTTAATAGATGCTGGAACACTTTTTGGGGGTATTTCCTATATAGTGGGGCACCGTGAAATACGTATGCTACAAAGTATTTTTTTTGTTTGTTTGTTTGTTTTTTGATACACCAGTAGAAAACAATCCATCAGATATATATATACTGAGAACATTCCCAGTATACGTCAAACGGATGCCCTAAGCACGGTGTGAATGTAGCCTTACTGAGCATGCCCACAACACTCTCTGAGTTGTTCATTGATTGACGTTTCCTATGACCATGTATCAAATCTCCAGTACTTCAGTTAAAGGGGTTTTCCGAGATATTTTACCTGATGACCTATCCTCCAGATAGGTCATCAGTATCTGATCAGCGGGGGTCCCACACCCGGGACCCCGCCGATCAGCTATCTGAGAAAGCACTGGCGCTCACAGCAGTGCCTCGGCCTTCTTTCTGCTTCTATCCATTGGTATCACATCTCAATCCCATTCACTTCAATGAACTGATGTGACAGATGAATGTGATGTCACTGGCCTAGGCTAAGCTACGAGATGGCTGGTTCCTTCTCCAACAGGTGATCGGCAGGGGTCCCGGGTGTCGGACCCCACTGATCTGATACTTATGACCTATCCTGAGGATAGGTCATCACTTAAACTATCTCGGAAAAACCCCTTAACAGCTCAAACCAGGCGGCCGATACAGATGATGCATCAACCTTAAGAGTCCAGTGGGAGGTCTTACTTAGTGATTGACAGCAATCATTGATTTAATGACTCCACCCACTAAACCCGTAAAGAGAAGGAATTTTGCAAAATGCTAGTCGGCTCAGCTCCTCCTGCTCTACGATACAGATAGTTGAAGATGACGGGATCCCTTAAACTGCTGCAGTTTTGTATCTATTACTGGTACTCGCTGCCTTTTATCTCTCCGTAGTCATGATATCATCTGGTACCTTAATCCCGAGGACACGGATTCATTTGGTGGTAAATGTTGTGTAAATGTTTAGTTAATTAGCCTGCATTGTCCTACGTGGTGGGGCAGATGAATGTGCTGAGGTGTCGCGTCTTCATGTTGGTATTTGTTTTGTCTTTTCTCTGGGTATGGCTCTACGGCCACTTGGAAACCTGCTGCATAGATCATTAGGGAAATTTACGGTAATAAGGCTGTGTAAAGAGCAGGCGATGTACCGGGGGCTGCCGTTTCCTCTATTGCCGTAATGAGAATATTGTTAAAATATTCGAAGGCGCGAAAACAGTGGTGTGGAATGTTTCTCAAAATGTTGCAAAAAAAAAAACTGCAAAAGAGCACGGCTAAAAGGCTGGCATCAAGGGCATAGCTCTAGGGGGCATAGAGGTAGTCCTGGTGCTCCAAGACCCCTCTGTCACACCAGTATTACAAATGGCAGGTGGGGACCCTGTTACTGATTTTACTAGGGGTGCACCACCAATGAGGCCAGGTGAGGCGATCACCTCAGGCACAAGAGAGGGGGGGGCAGCCGAAGGGCCATGTGCTGTAGGGAAGGGGTTAGGTTAAGAAATTGGCATTGGGGAGGGAGGGGCGCCATTTCAGTTTTCGCTCAGGCAGCAGAGAGGTTAGGTGCACCCCTGGCTCCTGCATACATCTATGGCACTGGCAGGTGCTACTTATCACACAGCACCCTATGGTTAAGGGTTGGTGTGGCCTTCAGGAGTGGTGGGCATTAGCTGTTAAATATAGCTGCTACAACGGCAGGAATACAGCCGAGGCTCTGCTTCTACAGCCAGTATGACTTACTGCAACATTTAAGCAGTTTTACAAAGGCAATGGGATTCCTCTGAAAGCCCCTAGGCACCCCAGAGATGCACCCAGAGGGTTCTGATGGGTTGCCATCTGGGAGAATTAGACAGGCCCCCAAGTCCTGCCATGGACGTGAGCCTGTTAGGCCCTGCAGGAACATCTTTTCAATGAGCCGCTTAGTTCTAAAAGTGTATACACCCCTTGGTTGCAAAAATGTACATAGCCTTTAGGCCTCTTTTACACGACCGTATGGTTTTGCGGTCCGCAAAAATGGATCCTCAAAAAATACGGATGACATCCGTGTGCATTCCGTTTTTTGCGGAACAGAACATCTGGCTCCTAATAGAACAGTCCTACCCTTGTCCGTGATGCGGACAAATATAGGAAAAGTTCTAACTTTAGATTGAACGGAAATACGGAAACGGAATTCATACTGAGTACCTTCCGTTTTTTTTTTGGCGGACACATTGAAATGAATGGTTCCGTATACGGATCGTATATGAAACGCAAAAAACTGCCCGTACACTCGCAAAAAAAAAGTTTGCTGAAAGCCGATTTGGTACTGTGAGGAAATGATTTTAAAAATGGTATCTTGGCTCACGATTTTCACAGGTTTATGTTAATTTGCATTAAGAGGGGAAATATGGGGAACATTTAGAGGTCACCCCCAAGTAAAAGTGGTTGGGGCTTAAAATATCCTGTGATTTGGGACTGAAATGCCCTATACGCAGCTGAAGCCTGTGCTGCCCGTAACAGCTGAGCAGCGCATGCGTCACCAGGCAGGAAGTGGCATCATTTCCTTCGCTGCCTGCCAGTGCAGCCTCGTGGTCATGGCACGCCACAGAATTGCCAACATTAAAGATTTTGCTGGGAGCACTGGACTGCACCAGGTTACAGTAATTTGCTTTAAGAACTGGGCATTTTTGGAAGGTTGTAGGTGGAATATCCTGCAATTTGGAATGCATTTGTTAGAAAGTATGCAAGCACGGCTTTTCACTGCTGTCCTTTCTGGAAATATTGCAGTTAGAGATGAGCGAACTTTAAAATAAAGTTCGGCGTTCGGGTTGTGGTAATCGCCGCATCCCATTATGGATTCCACTACCGCGGACTATCCCGGCATATGGAATCCATAAGGGGCGGCCTCCACGAACCTGAACTGTTGAACAGCCGAAGGACCTGGGGTGACGTCACCGTCATGTGATCAGTGCAGGGGGCGTGGCTCAGCACGGGATCAAATCCAGTGCTGAGCCACGCCCCCTGCACTGATCACATGATGGTGACGTCACCCCAGGTCCTTCGGCTGTTCAACAGTTCGGGTTCGTGGAGGCCGCCCCTTATGGATTCCATATGCCGGGATAGTCCGCGGTAGTAGAATCCATAACGGGATGCGGCGATTACCACAACCCGAACGCCGAACTTTTTTTTAAAGTTCGCTCATCTCTAATTGCAGTACATGGGTATGTCGTAAAGCGGGGTTATACTTTAAGCTGTTATACGAGTGCCCCATTTACTGGCATAAATTGGCGCCATCATCAGTTTATATTCAGACTGTTGCGTTTCATGTACATTCTGCAGGGTCCATCTTGCAAGGAGATTTCTCTACCCCTCCTCAAAGCCCTCTTAGATATCCATCATGGGTTTGTAGGCTGCAGCTGTATGTGGCAGTAATATAATTTTTCTCAGCCCGGCACTATCCTCTCCGGCTCTGGGATACATTGTGATCTCACTTACCATTGTCAGTGTCACAAATTATTAACATCATGCTGCTTAGTAAGTGACATTAGCACGCTAATGAAATCAGTATCACCTTGGCAGTTAACATATTTATTACAAATTAATGTTGATTTTAAATATTGAAGTTAATTATAGGAGCTGACATTGGGTTTACCTTCATTATAAGTGGAGGCACGAAAGTGACTGACATATATCAAGGTATCATTAAGATGTGTGGAAAGTGGAAAAAATTATCTTTGCAGCCTGTAATTAGCGCCTTCAATCTCGTTTCCACATTCCCAGCAATGTGAATAACTCGCCGCCGTCAGCACGAAACGTCTGGCCTAGATATGGGCGCACCGTCAGGCCACATTGCGAATCAGAGACGGTGCTACTAAGAATACGGCGATCATACGGCGTTTTTTTCTCTAGTCTGGAGCATTAAAAAAATCGTAATAATGAAGGTTTATGTGGAACAAGAAAGTGTTTTTTTTTTTTTGCAAAGACCGTCGTTCTAGGATCATTCATCATTAGTAGTGTTGAACGAATCAAAGTGCATGAAGTAGACTTTAATGCACATTTCAGGGAAAATTCCATTCGCTGCGAAGCCGAATTTCCTCGTGCTTGGTGGTAACTAATCAGATTTCCCTGAAATGGGGTAAAAAATCTAAAAAAATCATACTTACCTCATCCATTTGAGCGCAAAGAGCCATCTTGATTGAAGATCCCATGAAATTCCGTGTGCGCTGACATATGACGTCCCCACGTCGGCCGACATGATGGCTCATCAGGGGCTGCGTGAGATTTCGTGCTGGATCTTCAATTAAGAATGCAGCGGCGGGTCTTCGCTTTCAAACGGATGAGGTAAGTATGATTAAAAATTTTTTTCTTTTATTATAGACAGAAATATTAGATGCCGTGATCAGCGATGAACGCGGCATCTAAGGGGTACAATGACGGGGAGCGGAACAATCACCATTCCCTGTCATTGCATCCGCTATTTACAAAGAATTGCGCTTTGTGACTAAGTAATTTGAATTTTCCAGAACTTCGCTCAACACTAGTCATTAGGTATTGGTTCCTGCTTGTTTTTAACATTGTGATATTTTACTGCATCGAGATACCAGACAGGGCTGACGCCAGGGATCCCAGGGCCCAATGGAGGAGAGAGGGTGCACAGCCGCTATGTCCTGTCTCCTGTAGTTTCCCTCACATGGGATAGAAGGAGAAACTACACAGGACATTGCTACATTCTGACCTCCTGGGCAGTACCTGCCATGCATTATGTCGGGGAAGGGGTCGGCACGCTGACTGTACTGCGGGGATAAATGTATTTATTTTATGTATTTATTATTTATTTATATTTTAATTTCTCAGTAAAAAAAAAAAAAAAGCTAAGGATGCTTTATCACCCAGGGGCTCCTGCATCTCAATGTTGCATTGTAGACTGTTCACACAATGCAGTATCAGTTGCTGCATCATCAGTAGAAATCTGTAATAAGCAGTAATAATGAGTGACATGATAATTCACCTACAAAAAGTAGTGGCATCGAAACTCTGACGTCACTAAGGAAAAAGAGTGACATCATCATACACACGTAATAAGGAGTGACATCAGAAGTCACAAGTGCAGTGCCTCAGAAGACCCCTGCAAAGGGTTAACATTTGCAGAGGGCTAGCATTTGCTATTTGGGGTAATGTGTTTTTCCTGTGCTTAAGGCTACATGCACACGACCGTTGCCTGCCTCCGCGTCCGCTCCTCCTTGAAATTTTGCGTCCGTCAAAAAAAAACGGATGACGGACCGTTTTTTTTGACGGATCCGATTTTTATGGCAGATCCATTGTAAAAATGCCTATCATTGTCCGCAAACGTGAAAAAAATAGGACATGCACTATTTTTTTGACGGAATGAAAACACGGATCACGGATGCGGAACAAAAACGGTTGACCATCCGCATTTTTTGACGGACCCATTGAAATGAATGGGGAAGCATCCTATCCGTGAAAAAAAACGGAACAGACGCGGAAACAAACAACGGTCGTGTGCATGGGGCCTAAGGGCTCGTTCACACGACCGTGGTTTTGGTCCGTATCCGAGCCGCATTTTTTGCGGCTCGGGTGCGGACCCATTCACTTTTATGGGGCTGCAAAAGATGCGGACAGCACTCCGCGTGCTGTCCGCATCCGTTGCTCCGTTCCGTGGCCCAGCAAAAATTATGAGTCATGCCCTATTCTAGTCTGTTTTGCGGACAAGAATAGGCATTTCTATAAAGGGCCGCAAATTGCGGAAGGCACACGGTCGTGTGAACAAGCCCTTAATGTGAGAGAGAAAGCAGTAAAGATATCCACTGTCTAGGATCACAAGGGACTGTGCGTGTTAGCAAAGGTAATGCTTGTTTATGGCAAAAAGCCTTTGCTGTTTTAGGACAAAACACAAATATAACGGATTGGCTGTCTGTTTGGGGATCCACACTCTGATTGGGAGAGTTTTGCACCCCTGTGGTCAATCTAAAAGGATAGCAAAGTGTTTAGAAAGAGCTTAGTGACTACTACCACCATCATTGTTACCGCCCATACACAGCTATTAAGAGAAGACTATACAGCAATATACTTTGGCTGTTTGTATTGAAACTCTCATCATCCTCAGTAAAGAGACTGTTCTTTGTTATTACTATACTGGGCCTGGTCATTGACTCCATCATCCATACGCTGGCCCCTGCTCCTAAACTTCTGCCTTGCACCCTGCCAACCACCTAACATCAAGTACACCCCATCTACCATCAGGTAGGAGCCCCAGAAATTAAGTGAGTGCCTGAGGGAAAAAAGAGTGCGCCCTCCATGCAGTGCACGGCCCCAGAGGGAGGACTTCCACCGTAGAGATGAGTACTACTAACCCTCTCAGGGCCACAGCCGCTACTCCCATCCTCTCTGCCCTTGCCTCCCTTTGGGCTGCTGCATAAGTGACATCACAAATCACATAATAAGCTATGACATCACAGTCAAATAAGCAGTGGCATCATAATACACCAGTACTAAGCAACACACACATAATACAGACAATTGCACTAAGCATGAACAAGACGGGTTACAGACTGGTACAGAAGAGAGAGGGCCCTGCCCGTGAGGGCTTACAGTCTACATGGTAGGGGAGGAGGACACAGTAGGAGAGGGTGAAGCTGGTCATGGCAGTATAGAGGCAGCAGGGGCACTGATTGTAGGCTTGTCTGAAGAGGTGGGTTTTCAGGTTTCTTTCCACATTATCCACATTAAATACGCCACAAAATCCAAAACAGTAATTCTGCACAAGGTTTTTGCCGCAGAGTAATGCTGCAGATTTTGTGGGTAGCCACATGTAAAGGCCTGCTTAGACATCTAAAATATACAGTACCACAAGTCACTATGATAAGCAGTGATCTCATAAGACATAAACAGTATAATAAGCAGTGGTATCAAACAACATATACTGTATAATACACAGTGATCTCATGTCCTATAATAAGCAGCATCTTTATTACAACACCAGTATTCTAACAAACGAAACCTTTTCCAACCCTAGACCACCAAGCATGCAGACCTTGACCCCTTCTCTAGCCTAGTCCACCAGCCATTATTAAACTATCAATACATGTAGCAAACTACTGAATTTACCGTGATACTAAGTGGTATTGTGTATCTGGCTGCTGTATAGCACATTACTTCGGCTCTATATGTCACAGTATTAGGATAAGTCAGCAAAGAGGGACTAATACTGAAGTCCCCAACTGCCCTGGTCAGTAGATACAGTGGCATAGAGGGATCATTGGTGACATCATAACACACCTATAAAAATCTGTGACATCACAAGTCATCTAGAATGAGTGGTGACATCAGAAGAAGACACCTACAATAGGCAGACTTGAAGTCAACTTGATAGTTTTCCAAAATACATCTGAATTGAAGAAATTTTGTAAGTAATTTTGTAAGTAATTTTATAAGTAATGTTTGTTCCAAGAACAATTACTACATTGGATCTTGAGACATGAGAGATGTCCGCCCTGGTGCACAATGCTAGGGGGATCTCTGTGGTTGGTACAGTTAGGGCATCTGTGACTGGCATCCAGGGTGAAATCTGTGGTGAGCACTGATCCACGGCTCCTTTGGGTCAGTTTTTGGGGGCATCTGAGTGATTGCAGGTGAAGACTATGCCAGTGTTAGTCAAATCTAAATAGGAGAGTCCACCCCTCCGTGCCCCTTGCACTTACACCACCTGAATACTAAGGGATCAGCAACGCCTGGCCCCAGCGCTCATCATTACTGGTTTTGTAAAAAGTGCAAGATGGAGGCTGTCATTCAGATGGTTGGCTTTGGATTGTTCATGAATAGTGTCATCTAGGAAAATCTTTGAAGTTTTTCCAATAAAAGCGATGTTCCTCTGACAATGTATAATAGCTGCTGACAGGAAGTGTAAATTCTGTATTTGACTGACAGAGCCATGAAGGCAATTATGTAACTCATCTGTTTGTCGCTACTTTTGAAGCGAGATCAAATGCACGGCCCTCTCCAGATGCAATGAGTGTGTAATGATGGATGTATATGGAGGTCAGCGAGCGAACTGTCTCTGACTTCTAATGCCGAATCCATGATTTCACTGTATAGATGAATGATAACAAGTGCTGAGCAATTACTGCCAATTCTGTAACCGGGAGCCAATAGATCATACAAAACGTGTAATTTATTACTGCCGAGCTGTGACATAGTGGTGGGATTATCAAGAGGGTCTGTTTGCTCCTGGGACATGTCTGCTGTACGGACTACTACACCTCACAGGAGAGCTGACAGATCCTCTATACTACACCACACAGGAGAGCCGACAGATCCTCTATACTACACCACACAGGTGAGCTGACAGATCCTCTATACTACACCACACAGGAGAGCCGACAGATCCTCTATACTACACTACACAGAAGAGCTGACATATCCTCTATACTACACCACACAGGTGAGCCAACAGATCCTCTATACTACACCACACAGGAGAGCCGACAGATCCTCTATACTACACTACACAGGAGAGCTGACAGATCCTCTATACTACACCACACAGGTGAGCCAACAGATCCTCTATACTACACCACACAGGAGAGCCGACAGATCCTCTATACTACACCGCACAGGAGAGCTGACAGATCCTCTATACTACAGCATACAGGAGAGCTGACATTCTCTATACTACACCACACAGGAGAGTCGACAGATCCTTTATACTACACCACACAGGAGAGCTGACAGATCCTCTATACTACACCACACAGGAGAGCTGACAGATCCTCTATACTACACCACACAGGAGAGCTGATAGATCCTCTATACTACACCACACAGGAGAGCTGACAGATCCTCTATACTACACCACACAGGAGAGCTGACAGATCCTCTATACTACACCACACAGGAGAGCTGACAGATCCTCTATACTACACCACACAGGAGAGCTGACAGATCCTCTATACTATACCACACAGGAGAGCTGACAGATCCCTCTATACTACACCACACAGGAGAGCTGACAGATCCTCTATACTACACCACACAGGAGAGCTGACAGATCCTCTATACTACACCACACAGGAGAGCTGACAGATCCTCTATACTACACCACACAGGAGAGCTGACAGATCCTATATACTACACCACACAGGAGAGCCGACAGATCCTCTATACTACACCACACAGGAGAGCTGACAGATCCTCTATACTACACCACACAGGAGAGCTGACAGATCTTCTATACTACACCACACAGGAGAGCCGACAGACCCTCTCTACTACACCACACAGGAGAGCTGACAGATCCTCTATACTGCACCACACAGGAGAGCTGCGAGATCCTCTATACTACACCAAACAGGAGAGCTGAGAGATCCTCTATACTACACCACACAGGAGAGCTGAGAGATCCTCTATACTACACCAAACAGGAGAGCTGAGAGATCCTCTATACTACACCACACAGGAGAGCTGACAGATCCTCTATACTACACCTCACAGGAGAGCCGACAGACCCTCTATACTACACCACACAGGAGATCTGAGAGATCCTCTATACTACACCACACAGGAGAGCTGACAGATCTTCTATACTACACCACACAGGAGAGCCGACAGACCCTCTATACTACACCACACAGGAGAGCTGACAGATCCTCTATACTACACCACACAGGAGAGCTGACAGATCCTCTATACTACACCAAACAGGAGAGCTGAGAGATCCTCTATACTACACCACACAGGAGAGCTGACAGATCCTTATACTACACCACACAGGAGAGCCGACAGATCCTCTATACTACACCATACAGGAGAGCTGACAGATCTTCTATACTACACCACACAGGAGAGCCGACAGATCCTCTATACTACACCACACAGGAGAACTGACAGATCCTCTATACTACACCACACAGGAGAGCTGACTGATCCTCTATACTACACCACACCACACAGGAGAGCTGACAGATCCTCTATACTACACCACACAGAAGAGCCGACAGATCCTCTATACTACACCACACAGAAGAGCCGACAGATCCTCTATACTACACCACACAGGAGAGCCGACAGATCTTCTATACTACACCACACAGGAGAGCTGACAGATCCTCTATACTACACCACACAGGAGAGTGGACAGATCCGCTATACTACACCACACAGAAGAGCTGAGAGATCTTCTATACTACATCACACAGCAGAGCTGACAGATACTCTATACTACACCACACAGAAGAGCTGACAAATCCTCTATACTACACCGCACAAGAGAGCTGACAGATCCTCTATACTACACCACACAGGAGAGCTGACAGATCCTCTATACTACACTGCACAGGAGAGCTGACAGATCCTCTATACTACACCACACAGGAGAGCTGACAGATCCTCTATACTACATCACACAGGAGAGCTGACAGATCCTCTATACTACACCACACAGGAGAGCTGACAGATCCTCTATACTACACCACACAGGAGAGCTGACAGATCCTCTATACTACACCGCACAGGAGAGCTGACAGATCCTCTATACTACACCACACAGGAGACCTGACAGATCCTCTATACTACACCACACAGGAGAGCTGACAGATCCTTTATACTACACCACACAGGAGAGCTGACAGATCCTCTATACTACATCACACAGGAGAGCTGACAGATCCTCTATACTGCACCACACAGGAGAGCCGACAGATCCTCTATACTACACTGCACAGGAGAGCTGACAGATCCTCTATACTACACCACACAGGAGAGCTGACAGATCATCTATACTACACCGCACAGGAGAGCCGACACATCATCTATACTACACCACACAGGAGAGCTAACAGATCCTCTATACTACACAGGAGAGCCGACAGATCCTCTATACTACACCACACAGGAGAGCCGACAGATCCTCTATTCTACACCACACAGGAGAGCTGACAGATCATCTATACTACACCACACAGGAGAGCTGACAGATCCTCTATACTACACCACACAGGAGAGCTGACAGATTCTCTATACTACACCACACAGGAGAGCTGACAGATCCTCTATACTACACCACACAGGAGAGCCGACAGATCCTCTATACTACACCACACAGAAGAGCCGACAGATCCTCTATACTACACCACACAGGAGAGCTGACAGATCATCTATACTACACCACACAGGAGAGCTGACAGATCCTCTATACTACACCACACAGGAGAGCCGACAGATCCTCTATATTACACCACACAGAAGAGCCGACAGATCCTCTATACTACACCACACAGAAGAGCCGACAGATCCTCTAGACTACACCACACAGGAGAGCTGACAGATCCTCTATACTACACCACACAGGAGAGCTGACAGATCCTCTATACTACACCACACAGGAAAGCTGACAGATCCTCTATACTACACCACACAGGAGAGCCGACAGATCCTCTATACTACACAGGAGAGCCGACAGATCCTCTATACTACACCACACAGGAGAGCCGACAGATCCTCTATACCAGGCATGTCCAAACTGCGGCCCTCCAGCTGTTGCAAAACTACAACTCCCAGCATGCCTGGATAGCCTACAGCTATTAGGGCATGCTGGGAGTTGTAGTTTTGCAACAGCTGGAGGACCGCAGTTTGGACATGCCTGCTCTATACTATACCACACAGGAGAGCCGACAGATCCTCTATACTACACCACACAGGAGAGCCGACAGATCCTCTATACTACACCACACAGGAGAGCCGACAGATCCTCTATACTACACCACACAGGAGAGCTGACAGATCCTCTATACTACACCACACAGGAGAGCTGAGAGATCCTCTATACTACACCACACAGGAGAGCTGACAGATCCTCTATACTACACCACACAGGAGAGCCGACAGATCCTCTCTACTTACCTTCTGTTAAAAGTGTTCTTTATTTGTATTTGTGATATGATAATATATTTCGCTCTCAACATTTTCAAAATCTCTGCTTGCAGTCAGTTGTGTTTGTTGCTAGTTGCTTACATGCGTACTACCTGCTCATTGACTACATTGACACGGGTTGTGCAGTGCAAAGATATCAATGAGTCAATATTTTTGCACTTGGGTCCCTCTGTCCCCTCTATCACAGAGGGCACCAGCAGGGGCGTAGCTAACGGCTCATGGGCCCTGGTGCAAGAGTTCAGCTTGGGCCCCCCTCGCTCATTGCTTTGTGTGTCTTCTTATGCGGCACAAGGGTCTTTGGGCCCCCTCAGGCTCCTGGGCCCGGTAGCGACTGCTACCTCTGCACCCCCTATAGCTACGCCCATGGGCACCAGTATTTTTAATGGCTCAGTGAGGGGCTTGTTACAGATTCCACATTGGGTTCCAGTTATGCATCCGACCAACCAGGCATATTTGCTGTTCTGGCTATAATAGCCAGTAGAACATTTTGTGGCAGCCAGTTTGCTCTTTTCAACCAACTTTCCCAGGTACAGATAGATGTAGATCTGGATGATGTGAATGCCTTTTTTCTCTGATGCTGCAGAGCTGTCCCAGTAATAAACTGGGAAATGAGCATTTTCTATTGTGTAAATACATATTCATCCCGCTCAGTGTTCAGTGGGAAGGAGGTCTTTGTAGGATGTTTTTATCACCAGCCAGAAACGCGTTGCTGCCAAAAGACTGAAATTGCTCAGGACTGTGAGGGTGTGTAAGGCTTACAGACCAACTGGAACATGGCCACGGTTGTGATGAGTCTATCAGTTCGCTTCTAGAAGAAAGTAGGAAGGTTGTGATTGGAAATATAATTTCTACATTTACGCTTACATTTCCTCTAGGGTAGCGCCCCCCAGAGCGGCACTGGACGTGGCAGTGATGCCTAGCAGGGTCCAAATGTAAACAAACAGCCCTTAGCGTGCACTATTCAGCACAAGGCAAGGGGGAGCATCGGAGCATTAATGGTGAATGAGTGCCGATCGGGTCTTTTCCGGGTTCAGCTCTGAACCTGGACAACCCCTTTAAGGAAGTTTTCCTGGATTTTGATATTGATCGCTTATCTACTAGATAGGTCATCAATATGAGATCGCTGGGGGTCCTACCCCTGGAAACCCCCACAGATCAGCTGTGTGAAGAGATCATAAGCACTAACCTTCATTGGTTACATGAACTAGGCACAGCTCCGTCCCATTCAAGGGAATGGGGCTGAGCTGCCTTACCAAGCCCAACGGTTATATAATGGACTGGATACAAGTGTAGCAAACTCTCAACTACATATTTGCGAAAAATGCTCCCATTCACTGCCAGCAAGCAGAGATCTTGAAAATGGCGAGGAATTCAAACAAAACATGTTAGAACTTTTCATCCATACACTGATTGAGCATTACTTGGATGTAAATAGACATGTCCTGCGCAAGCGCAGAAGAGGATCCGTTCGGGAGCATCACAGACAGCCGTGACATGGATGAATCACGTCAATACCGCCATACCGTACCCTATGGACACATCGGTTAAGGACTGTAGGACTTTACATGGCCCACAGATGAGGACATAGGGGCCTTCTGCTGCATGGCAGGGGTAAAATACAGACGGATGTTTAACAAAAATATAAAAAAATAGATTAGGGGTTACTGGAAAATATATTTAGAGCCATCCCTTTTAACAGAGGAGAATTCCTTCAGTAACTAATGAGTACCGCCACCTCTGGAGGACTCAGGAAGACCATGCATGGCATGGACAGTGTATTGATTTTATTGAGTAACATGTAATGCTTCAGTTCTCCTGTGGTGGCGCTGTAGGGAAATAAAATACTTGATGTTAGGTTCCTCTCTGATCATAATGGTCCCATTTTCAAACCCTACCAGCAAGTCTTACATTCCTTATATAGCCTTCCCATGTTATGTTTTGCCAATTACTGACCCCCCAATCCCCCACCCACTAGACTTACAGGTTGGCAATAAGCTACGAAATAAAAAAAATATACGTTTTAAAAAACATGACATATTCTGTTATCTTCCCCGTTTGAAGGAAAAAAAAAGGGAATGCGTGAAATCTGTCTGGCGAGCAATCAATATAACAATATATGGCGGTTATATCTGCGAGGCTCTGAGATTGCGGTATAAATTGTACACTGATGTTATATATGAGGCTCTCAAGGCCAAGCAGGTCAACTGTGACATCTAAGCCTATAGGGTCTTATGAGCTGATGTTAGGGCGGTAAATCATCCCTGTACAAGCCCCATAAACATGGTCGTAGGCTGATAGGAATATGTCATTCCCGGACACCATCCCAATATGATGGGTGTTGGGAAGGTGTTAGTCATGCATGTAGGGCCAATAAAAAAAAGGGTCAATGTCTACAGAGGAACGAAATTAAGAGGCATCATCTCACTGTAGTCTATGATCAGGCGGACATTGATTTGACAATTGGTTAATTTTATGTCCCAGTAATAGATCTTAAAAACTAGGGCTGCACCAGTAACCAAAGATCCTTCATAATCTCTTATTTGCAGAGCACCACCATACTATGCATACATGTATGTCGTGTATTGTCTTACATTTGATGTCACCTCCACTAGAACCCAGCATCGAATTTCCTAACACCCATACCATCCAGGATCACTGTCATAGGAGGATCTTTCATGTACGATTTTGGAGGTTGCAATATCTAAAGTATCTCCAAGCTTGGAGGGTACCAGTGCTAACCAATGGACCACCAATGGTCCAGATGTTATACCAACATGGCAGAAATAGGAAGGGGTCCAGATGTTACCCTCCTGTCCAGACCCTGGTGCTTGAGCGCAAGTCTGGACTGACCCACCGGAGTACCAAAGAATCCCTAATGGGTCCCAGGCCCAAATGGGCTCCAAAATAATGGGCTCCAACAGTAGAGAACAACCCCAAATGGAGACCATCACCTGCCACTAGGGTCTAATTTTTATGGGATGATTTCCAACCACTCGCCCTCCTGTTCTTCTCCATACCAAGCTTAGCTAAGTGTCTTCTACAGATTTAATCTTGATCTGGCTTGACAACTTCGAGACATTTGTTTCTACTGACAACTATCCACTTCACTTTGTTTTTTCTGTCTAGGTTTTCCATTTTTTTCACTTTAAGAACTCATTACTGGATAATGACCATGAGATAAAGTCTTGGGACCAGCAGAGTACCCAATATGAAGGAAGGTGGTTCAGAGGTTAGCATTTGCAGGATCTTAGGTTCAAGTCCAACCAGGGACATCATCTGCATGGAGTTTCCATGTTCTTCCATATTAGGACTCATATGCTCAGTCCAGGAAACACGGCCCGTGTGTTGGTCACATCTCCCAGACCGATGGTGGCTTCTCTGACCTGAACTCATTGCATCATAGTGATTTATGATGCAGTGAGTTCCTATCTCACCATGGGTCTATTGTACTGTACTCACAGCAGCATCAACGTCCCAAAGGAACTGCATCATAAATCACTCATATCTCCTTTATGATGAATTTACAGCAATATTAATGAAGTGAAGTTACTCGGGTGATTTTTCTCATAGGAAAGTCCTTCTCAGAAGGATGGACTTACCTCAAGCGACATCTGACGGGGTACTATGAGGTGGTGGAGGTCTCGGGTTGTATGAGTGAACTGATTGATTGGTGTGTGAGCGGATAAAGGATGTGTGTATTGACTGGTGGGTGGATGGAAGGATGACTTGACTATGTGTGTGAATGGACAAATGGATAGATAGATAGATAGATAGATTGTTTCTCCTATACTCAATTGACCGCGGTCCGGGTCTTTTTGGGCGGTTTTTGCACCAGATTTTTCAAGTGTGCTGCTCACCATTTTTCTTTTATTATTAGATAGATAGATAGATAGATAGATAGATAGATAGATATGAGATAGATAGATAGATAGATAGATAGATATGAGATAGATAGATAGATAGATAGATAGATATGAGATAGATAGATAGATAGATAGATAGATAGATAGATAGATAGATATGAGATAGATAGATAGATAGGATAGATAGATATGAGATAGATCATAGATAGATAGATAGATAGATAGATAGGCAAAAAGAGGCAGCACTCCAAAAATACATGAAAAAAGTTGATGTCTTTATTCACCCATGTATCAGCATAAAGGCTCCACTGAGTAGAGCTGAAACACTGCTGATACATGGGTCAATAAAGACATCCACTTTTTTCACGTGCTGCCTCTTTTTGCTTTTTTTATATATGGAGGATCTTGATCACCGATCCCTGGAGGGATTTCACGCAACCGATACTAGTGTGCTGCTTTTTGCTTTCTATATTTATTAGATAGATAGATAGATAGATAGATAGATAGATAGATAGATAGATAGATAGATATGAGATAGATAGATAGATAGATATGAGATACTGACATTTTGTATACAGACACTTTAACTTACACTCTTATTAGATAAGCATGTGTATGTTCATCATCACTATAGATGTAGCAGTGCTGAGTTTGTCACTTTGTACATCTCCCCGTGCTATTATCTGTCATTTTATACGCTTGTATAATATAATATACACCATATATAATATGCATGAACTTTCTTTTGATGAATTCGGATGTTGCCTGTGTGTAGCCTGCCGCCATATACTTGAGTGGTTTGTGGTGGAGTGCAGTGAAGCTCCGGAGCAGACTTGTGTGCAAGTTACTAATAGGTGAACGCTATGGCTAGTTTATAGCCCCAAAGAGTTATACGCAGACTTCAGCTCTGCTACATCTGCTGCTTTCTACAGCAGATCATCAATGGAGGCGCATCGCCTGGACTGCGGGACATTTACAGCCTGCTCTCTGTGCTCATTAAAGCGCCACGTTGAGTGCATGCGACAGCAACCGCTTGATGGTTTTATGAGCCTACCATGGGGCGCTGTGTCAAACCGCTTAATAAAATCTAGATAGATGATTTTTATTGTATCTTTCCTCCATCAACCGTGCCAGCAAGTTCGACGGAAGGGTGAAAGTATCTGCCCCTGAGCCGGGATTTATTGTGTTTTAAAGTTTTTATGTAAAAAATAAAAAAATAAATGCATAAAAGTTTGTAACTGTATCACAGGAATACAATGATCCTCCTCGGAGCTATTTCCGTTTGATTTCCTGTAATCGCTGTATATAGTCTATGTTTTCATTTTTCAGCAATTTTCAAGATCAGTGCTTCCTGTCAGTGAATGTGAGCACTCATTTCCATTCATAGCCAGTAAACCCGTCCATAGCTAGTCCTGCTGAGAAGTGGATACAACTGTATCCAGTGTAGACAATGCTCTGTGAGCTAAACAGCCCGGACTCCAGACTGATACATTGTAACAAACCAGCACAGCTGTTTCCAGTCTAGACAATGCTCTGTGAGCTAAACAGCCCGGACACCAGACTGATACATTGTAACAAACCAGCACAGCTGTATCCAGTGTAGAAAATGCTCTGTGAGCTAAACAGCCCGGACTCCAGACTGATACATTGTAACAAACTAGCACAGTTGTATCCAGTGTAGACAATGCTCTATGAGCTAAACAGCCTGGACTCCAGACTGATACATTGTAACAAACCAGCACAGTTGTATCCAGTCTAGACAATGCTCTGTGAGCTAAACAACCCGGACTCCAGACTGATACATTGTAACAAACTAGCAGAGTTGTATCCAGTCTAGACAATGCTCTGTGAGCTAAACAGCCCGGACTCCAGACTGATACATTGTAACAAACTAGCAGAGTTATATCCAGTCTAGACAATGCTCTGTGAGCTAAACAACCCGGGCTCCAGACTAATACATTGTAACAAACCAGCACAGTTATATCCAGTCCAGACAATGCTCTGTGAGCTAAATAGCCCGGACTCCAGACTGATACACTGTAACAAAGTAGCAGGGAGATCTGTGGATTTAGCTCACAGGGCATTGTCTAGTCTGGATACCTTTGTATCCATTTCACAATAGAGAGGAGGACTGGCTATGGGCAGAATTACTGCCTCTGATTGGAAACTACAGTGTTCTCATTCACTGACAGCAAGAAGAGATCTTGAAAATGGTGACATTAAAACAAAGTATAATAAGAATAGAAAGTTGTAGAACTTTTCATCTGGACAGTGGAAAACCCCACAGTTTTTCATGACTTCTTTGACTTTTTGGGGGACCTGAAACACTGCGGCCGGATGTTCCGTTACAGTGTATAGGGAAATATAAAAGGTTAAACAGACAAAAAGCTTTTAGTTGCAGCCTTTTGGGGGCATTTTGGGAGTGTGTGTTTTTCTCACAGCCTGCTCTGGATATGTTGTTTTCTGGCAATTTTTCCCATAGGCTTCTCTATAGGACTTAATCAAATTGCAAATGGAATAGCAGAAACTGTGTTACAATTGTAACAGAATAAAAAATAACACCAAAACACTATAAAAGTGCTCAAATTCATGGCTTTTAAAATGGCTGCACAAATATCTGTGTGGAGGCCTAAGACCAGTTTCACATGGATAAGTGCGGTCTGGGAAAAATGGTCCATGTGACAGCCGCATTCCCTCCCATTGTATCTATGCTGCTGTGAGTAAAGGACAGTAGACCTGTGCTCAGACCGGAAGTAACAGCATCATAAATCAGTATGGTACAGTGAGTTCGGGTCAGCCGAGCTATGGAAATGCCGCTATCACATGGATCGGCTCCGCTCTCTTCTCCGTTTACTTCTGGACAATTGTCATTGCCTGCTAAGCGCGTGACCGCTGCAGCCAGTCAACGGCCTCAGTAGTGATACCAGCAGGTACATGACTGGTGGGTACAAGAGAAGTGGTGGCGCTGGATAAAGGAAATTTTAAAGAAAAACATTACAAAATGACAGCGACCTTCATAAATGATTATTTTACAGAATGTTGATACAAACTGGAAAACCCTTCAAAGTCACGAATCTCTAATTGGAAAGATCAAAAATTCTCTGCCGTTTGGTGTATACAGCTCCAATGGAAACCTTGTGTGTCTCCATGACTACAGACTACGAATAAAACCCCATGTAGTCAGACCCTGCGGTCATGTGTTACTCCGCTCCTTCTGCCCGTTTTTGCTTGGTAACATACCTACAATACAGATAGGAAGAAGAGGTAATAGAGTAACACATAACCGCAGGATTGCGCTGCGCACTTTTTCCTGACGGGCCAGGTAAACTTGGACTTAAAGGGTTTGTCCAGGATCTTGATAGCTTTTCCCGCACCCCCACTGATCAGCTTTCATTGTAGCTCTGTCCGGTGTGTAATAGACGTGAATGGGAACAGCGCTGCAGTTACCATCTCTGTCCACTACAGAATGGACGGCGCTGTGTAGTTCCAGCGTCTACTTCCAGCTTAGTGGTGGGGGTACAGGGATTCGGAGGCCCTGCTGATCCTTAGGCGACCCTAAGGGATCTAATCGAATAGAGCATGACCTATGCAAAATAGAATAAATCAGGAAGGGCGCTAATACTTTTGCAAAGCACTCTGTTACATTATAACTTGTAAAATCTCACTTCACGGTGCTCTTATTGCTCCAAGGTATCGGTGACTACTCCTCCTTAACCCTGGGTTCAGACCTGAGCGTTCCAAAAACGCGCGTTTTACGCGCGTTTTTGACGCGCGTTTTTTTGCGCGTTTTTGCAAATAGGAAACGCGCGTTCGTACGCGCGTTCTTGTGATTGACTACTGTGGTGTCAATCACAAAACGCGCGTCAAACGCCCCAAAAGAAGCTCAAGTACTTGTTTATGCGTTGGGCGTTTTACAGCGCGCTCAAACGCGCTGTAAAACGCTCAAGTGTGAACCACTCCCATAGGGATGCATTGGTTTTAATCTGTTGAGCGTTTTACAGCGCGTTTGAACGCGCTGTAAAACGCTCAGGTGTGAACCCAGGGTAAAGGGGTTATCCCGTGACTGATGTAAAAAATGAAAATCAGACATCATATAGTACATGACAAACTCTTTCTAACAGCCCTGTACCAGAGATCTCCACATTCATTGCCTCAACTGTTCTGCTAGATTCTTTTCAGCCTGGGAGCTCAGGTGGCATATCCTTTCTGCTGCAGTTCTCTCTCTATAACAGCTCGGGGGGCATGTCCTTTCTGCTGCAGCTCTTTCCCTGTAGCTGCTACAGCTTCTAACAGAACATATGGCTGGTGGCAGTTAAACTGAGCGTGTTCGACCAGCTCAGTGAGACGGACGAAAAAAAATAAGGAAAAGAGCAAACAGCAGGTGGCGCTATACAGATACATTTTATTGAATAACTCAGCGGGCGTACAAAATTTTTAACGACATGCAATTACAAAAGTCTTCAGATCCGGGTGCTGGTTTGAAAAATGTAGAACGTGTTTCGTGTTTGCTACAATCGTCTTGTAAGGTTCCATTAGAAGTTCCCAGTTTGCAGCCCATCTCTCCATCAGGACAATGCGGATGATAGTGGGCAGACATAAACAGGATGTTAGTATCTGCAGGCCCGCGGCCCCCAGACCTAAATGACGAAAGTGTGCACGCGGTGAAAGGAAGGAAGTTTACGGAGCGGAGCGCAGCGTACACTGAGTGCTCTGGGAAATGAGCTACGTCCTGCTTTTCTTCTCTATACCTCGGCCCTAATCCCAGAGGAGGGGACGCCGCTGCAAATGGGATCTTATTTTGGTCAAAGAATGGCTGACTCATATTTTATCTCCGCGGCTTTGTCGAAAATCTATTGTTGCCCAGAAGTTTAATGGAAGTTATAAATAAACTTATAGTTTCTAGACGCGGCGTACGAACAAATGATTTACAGGAAATTTTTCATTGTCCCTTTTTAAGGAGGGGGATTTCTAAATTCTGTCACAGACTTGTAAAGAGGACCTGTCACCTCTCCCGACATGTCCGCTCCAGTAAATACTGTCCGTAACATAGCAATTCTGATGCATCTTTACTTCTAAGTCTACATTGTGCCTTTCCTCTGTTATTCCTCCTGGAAACTGGGTGTTACCAATTGAAGGGGAGTCCTTGCAGAATCTGACCTTGTCCAGTCATGGCAGGCAGTATCATATTGTGTAAGGACAAAAGGGAATGGTAACATCTAGATGTCAATGTACTCATGATTTCCAGAAGGAGCAACAGAGGAACAGCACATCCCAGAGCTCTATGGAAAGATGACCCTGAAGGGTTATTTCAAGAGGATTGCAAGTATTAGATGGGCTTGTCGGGAGAGCTAATAATGGAGGCTCGTATAGACTCAGATGGGGCAGATTTATAACAGTGGCAGGTCCAGGGCAAAGATTTCATGAGTTCACCCCTCCTCCATTACATACCCCAGTACCATCAGATGCCCCCCCAAAATCCAGTCGCTACATAAAGACATGCATAAAAACACCCAATACATACAGTACATGGACATATACCCATGAGCTCACTACTCACATGGATCTACACATATGTACGCTCACCACACACAGGCATGCCCCCACCTACATTCATCACACACAGGCATGCCCACACCTACATTCATCACACACAGGCATGCCCACACCTACACTCATCACACACAGGCATGCCCACACCTACACTCATCACACACAGGCATGCCCACACTATACTCACTACTCACATGGATCTACACCTATGCACGTTCATCACACACAGGTATGCCCCCACCTACATTCATCACACACAGGCATGCCCACACCTACACTCATCACACACAGGCATGCCCCCACCTACATTCATCACACACAGGCATGCCCTCACCTACATTCATCACACACAGGCATGCCCACACATACACTCATCACACACAGGCATGCCCACACCTACACTCATCACACACAGGCATGCCCACACTATACTCACTACACACAGGTATGCCCCCACCTACATTCATCACACCGGCATGTCCCCACCTACATTCATCACACACAGGCAGCCCCCACCTACATTCATCACACACAGGCATGCCCACACCTACACTCATCACACACAGGCATGCCCACACCTACATTCATCACACACAGGCATGCCCACACACACACCACCACACACAGCCATGCCCACACATAGATTCACCACACACAGGCATGCCCACACATACATTCACCACCACACAGGCATGCCCCTACCTACACTCATCACACACAGGCATGCCCCCATCTACACTCACCACCCATAGGCATGCCCACACTATACTCACCACACACAGGCATACCAACACATACATTCACCACACACCGGCATCCACACACAGGCATGCCCACACATACATTCACCACACACAGGCATGCCCACACATACATTCACCACACACAGGCATGCCCACACATACATTCACCACACACAGGCATGCCCCGACCTACACTCATCACACACAGGCATGCCCTGACCTACACTTATCACACACAGGCATGCCCCCATGTACATTCACCACACACAGGCATGCCCCCATGTACATTCACCACACATAGGCATGTCCACAAATACTCTCACTACTCATAGGCATACCTACACATATGCTCACCACACACAGAAATGCCCACACATGCACTTACCACATACAGGCATGCCAACACATATACTCACCACACATCAGCATGCCCACACATGCTCTCACCACACACAGGCATCCCCACAAATACAATCACCACACACAGGCATGCCCATACCCCGCAAAGTCATGCCCACACATACTCTCACCACACAAAGGCATGGCTACGCATACGCTCATCACACATAGGCATGCCCATGCATACTCTCACTACTCATAGGTATGCCTACACATATGCTCACCACACACCCACATATGAATGGAGATGGCAACAGTCTGATGCAGGAGGTCTCCTCAGGGCCTGTTACCAGAGTTGGCACATAGCGCAGACTGTAGCATCTGCACTTTTTGGCTTATAATGAAACCAGCCCTGGACTGATAGATATGGTGCTGTTTACTGTCGCATCCTCCCATATATTAATGCACTGTAGCTATCCCCTGTTTGGGAATGCCCTATAGCCAAGTTCATCCTGGGCCTCCTGGTTCATTAATCTAGTACTTGCACTACTGCAACCGTGAGGCGCTGATTTGAAGGATGCTCCAAAAATGCTCTGATCACCTGCAATCTGTGGGAGAACTCGTCCCCTACTCCTGCAGCGCCACCACAGGATAAATGGAGCATTGCATGGTGTCTATGTCAATCCATGAGCATCAGCAGACATTTTTTTTTTACATGCAAAAAAAGTTTTTGGGCATGTTAATCTTTGAGAAATTTCATCCTCGGCTCAGCTACTTTTACATATGATGTACCACTTTGAACTCTTGGAAAGCAGGGTAACCAGCCTAGTAATCTTAGTAAGGGGGGCCATACGGACTACTACCCAGCTTTCTCAGAAGCAGATATGACCAAGAGATGACTAAATAGAATAGAAATTTTGTTTCTGAGCTCAATGAGTTGCACTCCAGACGCCGTTGCGAAAGTATTAGACCGCCCATGTGTAACTCAAGACTGCCCCATGCTCTCGGCCTTGACTTTTGCATTCGGCCTTGCGTGTGGACCGCACTGTGGAGCAGTCTACGAGACAGCTGCTCTAACTTGACGACTAATTGATTTTTTTTTGGTAACTTATAAACGGTGCTGACAGAGCTGACATCCTGTGCAAGATCCAGGCAGGAATCACATCTGCCCTCCTGCAGTCAGCATCATTTTTGCAAAGATTTATAGAGTGTCCTTTATCACAGGGCAAAGGTGAAGCAAACAGCAGATAACCCAGCAGCTGATGGTTCTCTTAAAGTGACAGCTCCTGCCTTTGCTTCCACAGTATCCGGGGCGGAGGTTATCACTTGGGCACCATGCCTAGAAAGGACTTGGAGCAGGCCATTTATTATTTTCCATTGCAGAGGCTCGTCATCCAGCTGGGAGTCTTTTAGGATCCTGCATTCTCTATGTAGCTGGAAGCTCAGATTTAGAAACGCCGGAAACGGGTCCCGTGCGCTAGAGATGGCGTGAAGGGGAAAAGCTGCAGAAGGAACAGTCCCTGGACTCAGTTCAGGGCAGATGAGTGAAATATCACAGGATGAACCGGGGCAGCCAATGGAAATTTTATGGCCACATGCAACCACAAAGTCTGGGCCCCCCAGGACTGTAGGGCAGTCAGGGGGGAGATACAAGGTGGCAAAGGCTGTCAGCAGGTTTGGGGGCAGGAAGGAGGCATAGGACACCCAAAGCCTACGCCCCAGTTATAGCAAACACAGCTCTAACAGCTGGATGGCACCAGGGATTGGTAGCCCTATTATTTTTATTATTTCACCCTGGCAGTTACTGGAAGATAACGTGATAACATGGCAAATTATTTATCGTACAGCTGTATATACTGTATTACATCAGTAGTATACTGTACTCCAGCTATATTATTGTGTACTTCGACTACAATATACTGTACTCCAGCTATAATATTGTGTACTCCGGCTATAATATACTGCACTTCGGCTATAATATACTGTACTCCAGCTATATTATTGTATACTCCAACTATAATATACTGCACTTCGGCTATAATATACTGTACTCTGGCTATAATATACTGTGTTCCAGCTACAATATACTGTACTCCAGCTGTAATATACTGTCCTCCAGCTATATTATTGTGTACTCCGACTATAATATACTGTACTCCAGATATAATACACTGTACTCCCACTGTAATATACTGTACTCCAGCTGTAATATACTGTAATCCAGGTGTAATATACTGTACTCCAGCTATAATTCACTGTATTCTGGTTGTAATATATTGTAGTCCAGCTATAATATACTGTACTCTGTCTATAATATACTGTACTCCAGCTGTAATATACTGTACTCAGGCTATAATATACTGTACTCCAGCATTATTATATACAATTCTCCAGATGTGATATTCTTTACTCCAGCTGTAATATACTGTACTCTTTCTGTAATATACTGTACTCCAGATGTAATATACTATACTCCAGCTATAATATACTGTACTCCAGCTATAATATACTGTACTCTTTCTGTAATATACTGTACTCCAGCTATAATATACTGTACTCTTTCTGTAATATACTGTACTCCAGCTATAATATACTGTACTCCAGCTATAATATACTGTACTCCAGCTATAATATACTGTACTCCAGCTGTTGTATCCTGTACTCCAGCTATAATATACTGTACTCCAGCTGTTGTATCCTGTACTCCAGCTGTAATATACTGTACTCCAGCTTTATTATATACGATTCTCCAGATGTGATATTCTTTACTCCAGCTGTAATATACTGTACTCTTTCTGTAATATACTGTACTCCAGCAATAATATACTGTACTCCAGCTGTTGTATCCTGTACGCCAGTTATAATATACTGTACTCCAGCTATATTATATACGATACTGTACAGAGGTGATATCCTTTACTCCAGCTGTAATATATAGTAACCCAATTATATTATATACTGTACTCCAGCTGTGATTTCATATACTCCAGCTGTTGTACATTGTGCTCTAGCTGTAACGTTTATACTGTTATATACTGCTGTGATGTTCATTTGCTATTCTCTACTGCTTTGGCATACTGTACTCAGGCTGTTAGATATCAGTGCAGTATAGTGTTCTTCTGTTATGCTTTCCTGTTATATGCTGTCCCCCATATGTATATACACACACAGAAGTTGTATAATGCAACTTACAACTTTATACTTCCATCTGTGCTCTGGTTGTTATATAGATGTGATATACTGTTCTGTTTTCTTCTGTAGGATATTGTCACACACACGTTGTTATATACTGTACTGGGGAGGCAGACAGGGATTTAATGCACATGGCATTTTCATAGTGTTATTCGTGACATGTGATGCTGAGATGACTAGGGGGTTCTGTTTGGCCTTCCATGTTAGGGTTGGATTTAGGCCTCATACACACGGCCGCAATTGGGGACCGCAAATAACGTCCGTGCGGCGATCGGGACTGATCGAGACCCATTCAACTTCACCGCAAAAAAATAGAACATGTTTCCGCGCCTCCGTTCTGCACCGCAGCTCCAGATTGCGGACCCATTTAAGTGAATGGGTCCACATCCGTGATGCGGGGAGCACACGGCCGGTGCCCGCATATTGCGGACCCGCTGTGTGCATGAGGCCTTAGGGTGAGGGTTCCTGGGTTGGTAGACATTTGTTCTGAGGATCATTAAGTGGTGAGGCTAAATCCTCCTAGGATGCAGAGAGAGCTGAGCCTTTAGGTGTAATGGCAACGCCCCCGTTGCTCCTAGAGGCTCATTTGCATATATAGAAAAACCTCATTTATCTCAGCAATGCGGGCACATATGAACATGGGGCCAACATTGATGCCTTGAGCTGCCAAGTGCACATGTAACAGGTCAGACAGTGTCATAGGTACAAACCTGCTGACAGAGGCCCTTTAAGTCTGATCTGAGATAGGTACACATTTATTTTATGTTCTGTATTTTTTGCAAAGAGTCTTGTCTGTGTGGACTTTAGCTGTTTTTAGAAACGACATTTATTTCAGAATCTGTTTTGGGGAACTTTGTTTATTCTGGGGTTTGCATTTACTCTGCTGTCTGGTCTGGGTCTGCATTTGGGTATTATTTAGGATTCTATCATTATTTTGGGACCTAAATTTATATCAGCGTTTGGTCTGGGTCTGCATTTATTTGGGGGGGTGGTCTAGCTCTGTATTTTGAGATACATTCTGGGATTATTCTGGGTTCTGTATTTTTTCTGGGGTTTGGTTGGGGGTCTTTATTAGTGTTGGGCACGAATATTCGAATTGCGAATTTTAATCACAAATATCGCCAATTTCGAGAATTCACGAAGATTTAGAATATGGTGCTATATATTCGTATTATTTTTCATCTGAACCCATGATCCCTCCCTGCTTCTTGCTTGTGGGCCAATGAAAAGGCAGCAATGTCTTTGTGTGAGCTTAGCAACATCCCTAGCAACCACTAGGAAGATGCCGACCCCTTTACTATATAAGAACCTCCCCAGCAGCCATTTTCTGCAGTTCTGAGAGAGAGAGACTGCAGTGTCATTGCTGTGCTCTGTGCTTTGCTGTCACATTACATTAGATAGTTAGTTAGTTAGTGAGCTTATATATATAATACAGATAGTTAGTGGGAAATAGTCAGTGTAGGTTAGGCCTCTTTCACACTTGCATTGTTAGGATCCGGCGTCGCCGGAAGTGCCCGCCGGATCCGTAACAACGCAAGTAAACTGAAAGCATTTGAAGACTGATCAGTCTTCAAAATGCTTTCAGTGTTACCATGGCAGCCAGGACGCTGTTAAAGTCCTGGTTGCCATAGTAGTAGTGGGGAGCGGGGGAGCAGTATACTTACCGCCCGTGCGGCTCCCGGGGCGCTCCAGAATGACGTCAGAGCGCCGCATGCGCATGGATCACGTGATCCATGCAATCACGTGATCCATGCGCGTGGGGCGCCCTGACGTCACTCTGGAGCGCCCCGGGAGCCGCACGGGCGGTAAGTATTCTGCTCCCCCGCTCCCCACTACACTTTACCATGGCAACCAGGACTTTAGCACCCTGGCTGCCATGGTAACCATTCAGAAAATGCTAAACGTCGGATCCGGCGATGCGCAAAAACGACGTTTAGCTTAAGGCCGGATCTGGATTAATGCCTTTTAATGGGCATTAATTCCGGATCCGGCCTTGCGCCAAGTGCTCAGGATTTTTGGCCAGAGCAAAAAGCGCAGCATGCTGCGGTATTTTCTCCAGCCAAAAAACTTTCCGGTCCTGAACTGAAGACATCCTGATGTATCCTGAACAGATTTCTCTCCATTCAGAATGCATGGGGATGATCCTGATCAGGATTCTTCCGGCATAGAGACCCGAGGACGGAACTCTATGCCGGAAAAGAAATACGCAAGTGTGAAAGAGCCCTTAGATAGTGATATAGTGTAGCTGATAGGTTCCCGTGCAGGGTGTGAGGCAGTGTGATAGGTGTCTGTGGAGGCTCCAATACTGGTTTTGTTCACAATCACTAAAGGAAATCACTGATCAAAACACTGAAGTGTGACTGAGGCTTTATTCTCAGAATCTCCATACCTCCCAACTTTTAAAACATTTAAAGAGGGACACTTATAGTTCATTGCATGAAAGATCCATTTTTTCTGCATATTTATACACTTCAGTAGTTTTCTTTAACGAAATAGCTCAAAAATTATCTGAATATAGAAATTTCTACACTTTAAATTGCATCAAATAATGAAATAATTTACATGGTGGGGGTCAAATATACAGAGAGGAACCAAACACTTTCTGGATCAATATAATAAATGCAGTAATGAAAATCTATACCTCAGGTCAAAAAGAGGGACACTTATGGACCAAAAAGGGACAGAGGGACTTGGATCAAAAAGAGGGACTATCCCTCCAAAAGTGGGACACTTGGGAAGTCTGAATCTCGGATCTGATGTCACCATTCAAAATTGGTGTGATATGTGATATCCTAGCTGTAAAAACACAGCTGTACTGTACTCTGTAGAATATAGCTGTATTGTTGTACCGGTTGTTATATATAGCTGTATGGTTGTACTGGTTGTTATGTATAGCTGTATTGTTGTACTGGTTGTTATTTATATCTGTATTTTTGTACTGGCTATTATATATAGTTGTATTGCTGTACTGGTTGCTATATATGGCTGTATTGTTGTACTGGTTGTTATGTATAGCTGTATTGCTGTACTGGTTCTTATGTATAGCTGTATTGCTGCACTTGTTATGTATAGCTGTATTGCTGTACTGGTTGTTATGTATAGCTGTATTGCTGTACTGGTTCTTATGTATAGCTGTATTGCTGTACTGGTTCTTATGTATAGCTGTATTGCTGTACTGGTTCTTATGTATAGCTGTATTGCTGCACTTGTTATGTATAGTTGTATTGCTGTACTGGTTGTTATTTATAGCTGTATTGTTGTACCGGTTCTTATCTATAGCTGTATTGCTGCACTTGTTATGTATAGCTGTATTGCTGCACTTGTTATGTATAGCTGTATTGGTTGTTATGTATAGCTGTATTGTTGTACCGGTTGTTATATATAGTTGTATTGCTGTACTGGTTGCTATATATGGCTGTATTGTTGTACTGGTTGTTATGTATAGCTGTATTGCTGTACTGGTTCTTATGTATAGCTGTATTGCTGTACTGGTTCTTATGTATAGCTGTATTGCTGCACTTGTTATGTATAGCTGTATTGCTGTACTGGTTGTTATACATAGCTGTATTGCTGTACTGGTTCTTATGTATAGCTGTATTGCTGCACTTGTTATGTATAGCTGTATTGCTGTACTGGTTGTTATGTATAGCTGTATTGCTGTACTGGTTCTTATGTATAGCTGTATTGCTGTACTGGTTCTTATGTATAGCTGTATTGCTACACTTGTTATGTATAGCTGTATTGCTGTACTGGTTCTTATGTATAGCTGTATTGCTGCACTTGTTATGTATAGCTGTATTGCTGTACTGGTTGTTATTTATAGCTGTATTGCTGTACTGGTTGTTATTTATAGCTGTATTGTTGTACTGGTTGTTATGTATAGCTGTACTGGATGTTATGTATAGCTGTATTGCTGTACTAGTTGTTAAATATAGCTGTATTGCCGTACTGGTTGTTATTTATAGCTGTATTGTTGTACTGGTTGTTATGTATAGCTGTATTGTTGTACTGATTGTTATATATAGCTGTATTGTTTTTTTTTTTTAATAGGCTTCTTTTTCAATTTTCAAGGTAAAAAGAAAACAACTCGAACATTGACACAAGGGGATTCCACCCTAGTAGGAGGAACATTATCACTTATTACAGATAGGATACATATCAAAATCTTTGCTCACTCATTAGATTGGCCAAACCGTTGGTGGCGTTCCCCCCACTTGTGTCCACAAACCAAAACCACTCACACACACACTCATTCAGGCAGTGACTCGGACCTTTTCTAGCTGGTGTAGTCAACTTTCCGAAGCTGAATTTGCACTTAACCAAGTGCCCCAAATTTTCTGGAATTTCTCAGGGACCCCTCTAGCCTCATACGTTAATTTATACATGGGTAGGGCCTCGTTAATAATTTGGATCCAGTGCGACACACTCGGCTTTTTAGGAGGCTTCCAGTTGAGCAGCATCGACTTCCTTGCGTAAGACAGTAATAATCTATACAAAGTTCTCTCATATTTGGTCGGGAGGATGTCATTGACCAAACCCAGCAGACTAACTTCTGGTGCGAATACCCCTGGGAGTCCTAGCCTAGCGTTTAGGTGTACCTCTAATCAGAATTGTTGAATAACCGAGCATTCCTAAATCATATGGAATAAAGTCCCCCTCCCTCCACCACATCGTGTACAAGTGTCTGAACTAATTTTGTGCATACGCACAAGGCGCACCGGGGTGAGATATACTCTGTGTAGCCAATTGTTCTTAATCAGCTGATCCCGTGCACCAATCACTGACTTTCTCCATGAGGCAGTCAGCTCCTTCTTATGTGAGGTCTCCAATACAGGAATGTCCACTCGCCACCTGAGGAAAGCCTTTGCTAGTGGCGAAGGTCGGGATGAGATAAGTAGCCCATAAAAGGACGAGACCATTTTGTAATGAGTCGCTCTTCTGGCTACCTTCTCTACCATGCTATACTCTAGCTTCAGGGGACCATTTCCAAATTGTACTTCACAAGCATGCCGCAGTTGCAAATATCTAAAAAAGGAGGTCTGCGGTAGTCTATATTCTACCTGCAGAGCCGAGAACGTTTTAAAGACTCCCTCATCATATAATTGAGTAAGGTATTTAATACCTTACGTTGGCCAGAACACAAAGTCAGGTAGAGCAGACAGCTCGACTAAGTCAGGGTTGCCGCACCAAGGCATCACTGGAGATCTAATAGTGCTCTGTTCGGATCCTCTTTTCCCTGCCACAAAGACATTCCAAGCCTTAATCACCCCCGTCATGAGTGTAGTAAGATGCTTTACCTGATACTTCCCTGCCCGATATACCAGATTCGTCATGGCCTCATATGAACCCATCAGAGCTGCCTCCAACACCACAGCCGGGTTATGCGAGTCTGCCTTGATCCACCAAGCCGCATAGTTTAGTTGAGTTGCTATGTAGTGATATATAGCTGTATTGTTGTACTGGTTGTTATATATAGCTGTATTTCTGTACTGGTTGTCATATACGGCTGTATTGTTGTACTGGTTAATATATACGGCTGTATTGTTGTACTGGTTGTTATATATGGCTGTATTGTTGTACTGGTTGTTGTGTATAGCTGTATTATTGTTTTGGTTGTTATATACGACTGTATTGTTGTTCTGGTTGTTATATACGGCTGTATTGTTGTTCTGGTTGTTATATACAGCTGTATTGCTGTACTGGTTGTTATGTATAGCTGTATTGGTTGTTATGTATAGCTGTATTGTTGTACTGGTTGTTATATATAGTTGTATTGCTGTACTGGTTGTTATATATAGCTGTATTGTTGTACTGGTTGTTATGTATAGCTGTATTGCTGTACTGGTTGTTATTTATAGCTGTATTGTTGTACTGGTTGTTATGTATAGCTGTATTGTTGTACTGGTTGTTATGTATAGCTGTATTGTTGTACTAGTTGTTATGTATAGCTGTATTGTTGTACTGGTTGTTATATATAGCTGTATTGCTGTACTGGTTGTTATATATAGCTGTATTGTTGTACTGGTTGTTATATATATATATATATATATATATATATATATCTGTATTGCTGTACTAGTTGTTATATACAGATGTATTGTTGTACTGGTTGTTATATATATCTGTATTTCCTGGTTGTAATATATGGCTGTATTGTTGTACTGGTTGTTATATATGGCTGAATTGCTGTACTGGTTGTTATATACGGCTGTATTGTTGTACTGGTTGTTTTGTATAGCTGTATTGTTGTTCTGGTTGTTATATACGGCTGTATTGTTGTTCTGGTTGTTATATACGGCTTTATTGTTGTTCTGGTTGTTATATACGGCTGTATTGCTGTACTGGTTGTTATGTATAGCTGTATTGCTGTACTGGTTGTTATTTATAGCTGTATTGTTGTACTGGTTGTTATATATAGCTGTATTGTTGTACTGGTTGTTATATATAGCTGTATTGCTGTACTGGTTGTTATATATAGGTGTGATGTACTGTACCCTGATTGTTATATATTACTGTAATATATGATGCTGTACTTTAGCTATTATATGCAGCTGTAATACTGTACTCTCGTAGGTAAATATCTCTGCAATATATTGCACTAGCAGGGGTGGATTGGGAACCTAAAGGGGTTTTCCGACTTTTTAATACTGATGAGCTATCCTCCAACACCTGAGACCCCGCCAATCAGCTGTTTGAGAAGGAACCAGCCTTCTCGCAGCTTGGCTTAGGCCAGTGACATCACATTAATCTGTCACATCGATCTGCATGGCTGTTGTCCCAGAAGGAAGCCTCTTCTAAAGATGATGCACAAGAAAGCCTGCAAACAGTTTGCTGAAGACAAGCAGACTAAGAACATAGGTTACTGAAACCATGCCCAGTGGTCTGATGAGACCAAGATAAACTTATTTGGTTCAGATGGTGTCAAGCATGTGTGGTGGCAACCAGGTGAGGCAAGTTTGTCTTGCCTACAGTCAAGCATGGTGGTGGGAGCGTCATGGGTGCTGCCGGCTGTGGGGAGCTACAGTTCATCGAGACATGGCCAAGCATGTCTCCATACCTACACCCTATGGAGCATCTGTGGCGCATCCTCAAATGGAAGGTGGAGGAGCGCAAGGTCTCTAACATCCACCAGCTCTGTCATTATGGAGGAGTGGAAGAGGATTCCAGTTGTAACCTGTGAAGCTCTAGTGAACTCCATGCCCAAGAGAGTTAAGGCAGTGCTAGAAAATAATGGTGGCCACACAAAATATTGACACTTTGGGCACAATGTGGCCATTTTCACTTAGGGGTGTACTCACTTTTGTCGCCAGCAGTTTAGATATCAATGGCTGTGTGTTGAGTTATTTTGAGGGCAATCCATTTTTACACTGTTATACAAACTGTACACTGACTACTGTACATTCTATCAAAGTGTCAGATCTTCAGTGTTCAGTGTTATATATGTTATATATACAACTGTGATATACTGTAGTCTGGCTGTTATATACAGCTGTGATATACTGTACTCTGGCTGTTATATATACAGCTGTGATATACTGTAGTCTGGCTGTTATATACAGCTGTGATATACTGTACTCTGGCTGTTATATATACAGCTGTGATATACTGTACTCTGGCTGTTATATACAGCTGTGATATACTGTACTCTAGCTGTTATATACAGCTGTGATATACTGTACTCTGGCTGTTATATACAGCTGTGATATACTGTAGTCTGGCTGTTATATACAGCTGTGATATACTGTAGTCTGGCTGTTATATACAGCTGTAATATACTGTACTCTGGCTGTTATATACAGCTGTGATATACTGTACTCTGGCTGTTATATACAGCTGTGATATATTGTACTCTGGCTGTTATATACAGCTGTGATATACTGTACTCTGGCTGTTATATACAGCTGTGATATAATGTACTCTGGCTGTTATATACAGCTGTGATATACTGTACTCTGGCTGATATATATACAGCTGTGATATACTGTACTCTGGCTGTTATATACAGCTGTGATATACTGTACTCTGGCTGTTATATACAGATGTGATATACTGTACTCTGGCTGTTATATACAGCTGTGATATACTGTAATCTGGCTGTTATATACAGATGTGATATACTGTACTCTGGCTGTTATATACAGCTGTGATATACTGTAATCTGGCTGTTATATACAGCTGTGATATACTGTACTCTGGCTGTTATATACAGCTGTGATATACTGTACTCTGGCTGTTATATACAGATGTGATATACTGTAGTCTGGCTGTTATATACAGCTATGATATACTGTAGTCTGGCTGTTATATACAGCTGTGATATACTGTACTCTGGCTGATATATATACAGCTGTGATATACTGTACTCTGACTGTTATATACTGTTCTCTGGCTGTTATATACTGTACTCTGGCTGTTATATACAGCTGTGATATACTGTACTCTGGCTGTTATATACAGATGTGATATACTGTACTCTGGCTGTTATATACAGCTGTGATATACTGTAATCTGGCTGTTATATACAGCTGTGATATACTGTACTCTGGCTGTTATATACAGCTGTGATATACTGTACTCTGGCTGTTATATACAGCTGTGATATACTGTACTCTGGCTGTTATATACAGCTGTGATATACTGTACTCTGGCTGTTATATACAGCTGTGATATACTGTACTCTGGCTGTTATATACAGCTGTGATATACTGTACTCTGGCTGTTATATACAGCTGTGATATACTGTAATCTGGCTGTTATATACAGCTGTGATATACTGTACTCTGGCTGTTATATACAGCTGTGATATACTGTACTCTGGCTGTTATATACAGATGTGATATACTGTAGTCTGGCTGTTATATACAGATGTGATATACTGTAGTCTGGCTGTTATATACAGCTATGATATACTGTAGTCTGGCTGTTATATACAGCTGTGATATACTGTACTCTGGCTGATATATATACAGCTGTGATATACTGTACTCTGGCTGTTATATACAGATGTGATATACTGTAGTCTGGCTATTATATACAGATGTGATATACTGCAGTCTGGCTGTTATATACAGCTATGATATACTGTAGTCTGGCTGTTATATACAGCTGTGATATACTGTACTCTGGCTGTTATATACAGATGTGATATACTGTACTCTGGCTGTTATATACAGCTGTGATATACTGTACTCTGGCTGTTATATGCAGCTGTGATATACTGTACTCTGGCTGTTATATGCAGCTGTGATATACTGCAGTCTGGCTGTTATATACAGCTATGATATACTGTAGTCTGGCTGTTATATACAGCTGTGATATACTGTACTCTGGCTGTTATATACAGATGTGATATACTGTACTCTGGCTGTTATATACAGCTGTGATATATTGTACTCTGGCTGTTATATACAGCTGTGATATACTGTACTCTTGCTGTTATATACAGCTGTGATATACTGTACTCTGGCTGTTATATACAGCTGTGATATACTGTACTCTGGCTGTTATATACAGCTGTGATATACTGTACTCTGTTATATACAGCTGTGATATACTGTAGTCTGGCTGTTATATACAGTTGTGATATACTGTAGTCTGGCTGATATATATACAGCTGTGATATACTGTAGTCTGGCTGTTATATACAGATGTGATATACTGTAGTCTGGCTGTTATATACAGCTGTGATATACTGTACTCTGGCTGTTATATACAGCTGTGATATACTGTACTCTGGCTGTTATATACAGCTGTGATATACTGTAGTCTGGCTGTTATATACAGCTGTGATATATTGTAATCTCACTTTTATACACTACTATAATATACAGTAGTCTCACTATTACATACTACTGTTATACTGTATTGTCACTGTTGTATATGTCTATGACATACTGTACTACAGCTGTTGTATATACATCTGCGCGGCTGTAATATATTGTACTCATTTTACCATATACGGCTGTAATATGCTCTATTTCTACTCTTTTGTGCCGCAGTTCTATACTATATACTGTGTGATATACCGCTCTTCTGCTGCTGTTATATAATGACTTGATATAATATATTCCTGTATCTCCTCCTGTGATCAATCACTGTGTTGTGCCTTTTGTATAGTGGGGGACGGTTCGTTCTGCCGTGCTTTCCTGTACATTGTTGCATACTTCTGGGATATACTGTTCCTGACTTTCATGAAACCCTATATGTAAGCTATGTGTAGCCACAGCGCTTCTGGCGCCAGGCTCAACGCCATCCTCAGTGCCAGTCATAATGCCTCCAGTGCCAGCAGGCCAGCTTTTAAAGGGGTAGAAAACTAAGCAATTTCCCTAGGGCCTCCGGTTCTATTTGGCCACTAAATGCCACTATTTTGTATAAGGTATATGGCATGTAGTATTATTTGAGTACTATAAGGGATTATGATTTCAGTGCTATATGGCGATAGAATTTGGACAAGAAGGGTGTGTTGTGTGGGCACTGTGTGGCATTATGTGATGGCATCTGGGTATGAACATTCAGGTAAAAGATCACCGCCTAACATCAATAGGGAGCAGAGTTTTTCTAACCTAGAAAAAGTAAATCAGTTTTTGGTTGTAACAATGGGGACAGGAAGTGTTGTCATGGGGACATGCACCTAAAGGGTCCCTCTGCCCCATATGACAAAAGCAGTATTATATATATATGATTGGTCGGTGGGTCCAGAAGCTCCATTGTAGAAAAACTAGGTGACAAACGAGCGTCAAAATTTAGTCAGAAGTTTATGGGGATTTCACCATTTTTGTGTCCTAAATTTATTTTTTACTTCGATTCCTAAAAAAAAGAAATTACAGTCATTTTTTTTTTAAAGTGTCTCCAAACCCTCCACCTTCCTCCTCCTCCGCCAGCCTTCTCAGGGTAAAATAGTCTCTTTGTGTCCCAAAGCTGCTCAAGAACTTCACAGCTGTTCAAGATTTCCACCTGCATCCCACCGGGCCTGGGGTCGGGGGCGATGACATGTGGTCCTAATCCCTGTGTTCAGGGGGTCTCAGCAGCCCCCTTGCAGATTGCATACCGGCTCTTTTTTCGGATTTATGGAGCACTCTTTCAGAAGCTTTAGGTCAAGTCATAAAAAATGTTGACCTTTAGGGAGAACATAAATTTTAAAATATGTGATTTATTCATTTGATTTTATAGTTATTTCTGTAAAAGAAAAAAAATTCAATTCCATGGTCGAAACATTGATAGCTTCCAGTAGCTATAGGATAAGACAGAGGTTCAGACTCTGGCACTCCAGCTGTGGTAAAACTACAACTCCCAAGATGTACACTTGCTTGGAACTCCATAGAAATCAATGGAGCTTGTTGGGAGTCGTAGTTTCCACACTGCTGGAGTGCCGAAGGTTAGCCATCACTGGGATAGGTGATCAGTATCTAAATCCTGGACAACCCTTTTAAAGGGAATCTGTCACCAGCATATTAGCATTTTTTTTTTTTCATGAATCCTTGTTTATTAAATTACCTTATTTCCATAAGTGTTCTTGGTTCTCTTTTTTGTCTTGTCATTTCTTGTAAAAATTGCTTTTTCTGATATGCAAATGACCGTGTTGACCCAGAGGGGCGTTCCTCCTTTAGCAAGGTGCTCAGGAACGCCCCCCTGATGTGCCGTGCCCGCCTAAATAAAAAAAAAAAAAAAAGCCTATAATCTGTAAAATCGCCTCCCAGAGGCGAGGCTAAATGCTCCGCCCTTTCCCCCCCCCCCCCCCGCGCGCACCAGGTCCTCTCTCCGCTTCTACTATCGGATCTGTCTATCACCAGCCGGCCAAAATCTCGCGCAGGCGCATTCCCGGCGATTGCCTGCGTGATCCTCTGAAAACTGAGGGCAACAGCCTCATCAGCGTCACTGGGCATGCGCCGGATAGTAGAAGCGGAGAGAGGACATGGCGCGGGGGCGGGTTCTGGGGGGGGGTTTAGAGCATTTAGCCTCGCCTCTGGGAGGCGATTTTACAGATTATAGGCGGGGTTTTTTTAACATTTAGGTGGGCACGGCACATCAGGGGGGCGTTCCTGGGCACCTTGCTAAAGGAGGAACGCCCCTCTGGGCTCCTAACACGGTCGTTTGCATATCAGAAAAAGCGATTTTTACAAGAAATGACAAGACAAAAAAGAGAACCAAGAACACTTATGGAAATAAGGTAATTTAATAAACAAGGATTCATGAAAAAAAAAAAATGCTAATATGCTGGTGACAGATTCCCTTTAAGGGTAGTTTCACGTTTAGGGGGGGATTTATCATTAAGGGAAATTTTTGAAGTAAATTTTTCTTGAGTTTGAGTTGCCGTAATTTGTAACAAAGGTACGGTATCAAACACTGCACTCTATTGAAGTTTGGCGCATCTTTAAACATAACACTTTTGTCTAGAGATGTCACCACTGGGGTGAGATTGACCCTTTTTAAAAAGTTGCAGTTGATGGATTTGGGCAACCACACCAAGTTTTCAATCCCCATTTCAAAAGAGGTGACAGCAGTGTAAGGCCTCTTGCACACGACCGTATGGCTTTTTCAGTATTTTGCGGTCCGCAAAAAACAGATCCGCAAAAAATACGGGTGACGTCCATGTGCATTCCATTTTTTGCGGAACGGAACAGCTGGCCCCTGATAGAACAGGACTATCCTTGTCCGTTATGTGGACAATAATAGGACATGTTCTACCTTTGAACAGAACGGAAATACCTTTCTTTTTTTTTTGCGGATCTATTGAAATGAATGGTTCCGTATACGGAACACAAAAAACGGAACGTAAATGGAAAAAAAAAACATTCGTGTGCAAGAGGCCTCAATGTCACAAAAATTGCCAAATTTTGTCCAAAAATGGTGTGCACTAAAATGTGCGACAAATTCCTGACGTAGACTTTTTATTTTTGTTTTTCGCATTTTTGTTTATGTGGCCAGATGTTGGAAATGTTTTTTTTTTTTTTTTTACAAAACGCATCATATAGAGTACGAACAGGCCAGAAAAAAATGTCTAATGTTTAAAAGTTTACAATGAAAACACATAAAAATAAATAAATAAATGGCAAAAACTGTGAAGTGAACTTGAACCCTATATTAGACTGTGCAGACAGAATATGCTTTTGCTTTAGGTCCTCTGTCACCAAGGGATGGATCTGCCATTTCTAAGACCCCCAAGCAGAGTTTTGCCACTTTCTGCCCGCTAAGCTCAGCTCTCAGTGCTCAGTGTTGCCCCCCGCCCCCTGCACAGGTAGTATGTCTACCCCTTTAGTTGTTTTCTCCAGCTGTTTGTGCCCCACAGGGGTCCATCTGATATTTGGGGCCCCTTTATGTGGTGGGAAAGTTTGCCCCTGTATGTGAGCTGGATGTGACAGGAGCTCTAAATTGCGTTATTATTTACAGCCTGAATGGCAGCATTTCTTTATTTCTTTTATCAGTCACTTTCTCTGCTTCCAAAACAAGATGGGCCCAACAAAACGACATTCACCAGGGCCCCACAGACCTAGATCAACCAGTGGTGCTCGAGAAGTAGTCACGTCTGTTACACACAGAGGTCAGAAGAGAGGGCAGTCTTTTATGAACAGCAAACTACTACAGTAAAAAAAACAGCTATAATACAAAATTTATTTCAGAAACATTGGTTTTCTTTCCCCAAAAATTCTAAATTCAACGCCCTTCCCTCTTCTGTACTAAACAGTGGAAACAACTGAATCTGTTTGTTTTGTAACTTTGTTTTTATTGCACTGAAAAATCTGTGACTGAGTCAGTATTACTCCAGAAGACAAAGGTGGGAATGTGCACAGGCCCCATGGCACTGTTCCTTCATTCCTCATGTGGCATGACAACTCTACGATGCCACTACACTATCTATCAGTCTACATCATATCTATCCATTCTATCTATCTATCTATCTATCTATCTATCTATCTCATGGCTATCTATCTCATATCTATCTATCTATCTATCTATCTATCTATCTATCTATCTATCTATCTATCTATCTATCTATCTATCTATCTATCTATCTCATATCTATCTATCTATCTCTATCTATCAATCTAATATCTATCTACTGCTATTATTCTTATATCTATCTATCTATCTCATATCTTTCTATCTATAATCTATCTATCTATCTCTATCTATATATATATCTATCTCATATCAATCAATCTATCTATCTATCTATCTATCTATCTACCATCTATCTCCTATCTATCTATCTATCTATCTATCTACTGCTATTATTCTCATATCTATCTATATATCTATCTCATATTTATCTATCTATAATCTATCTATCTATCTATCTATCTACCATCTCTCTATCTATCTATCTATCTATCTATCTATCTATCTATCTATCTCATAACTATCTATCTAACTATCTATCTCATATCTATCTATCTCTCATATCTATCTATCTATCTATCTATCTATCTATCTATCTCATATCTATCTATCTCATATCTATCTATCTATCTATCTATCTATCTATCTATCTATCTCTCTCTCTCATATCTATCTATCTATAATCTATCTATCTATAATCTATCTATCTATCTATCTACCATCTATCTATCTATCTATCTATCTATCTATCTATCTATCATCTCCTATCTATCTATCTATCTATCTATCTCTCTCTCTCATATCTATCTATAATCTATCTATCTATCTATCTACCGTCTCTCTATCTATCTATCTCCTATCTATCTATCTATCTATCTATCTATCTATCTATCTATCTACCATTTCTCTCTCTATCTATCTATCTATCTCTATCTATCTATCTACCATTTCTCTCTCTATCTATCTATCTATCTATCTATCTATCTACTGCTATTATTCTTATATCTATCTATCTAACTTGAAAAAACGAGGCTGCACTCCACTGAGTTGGGCAAAATGTTGTAATTTGGGGTAATAAAGCGGGTTCATCACCCTCTTACCCACACTGGAGGGCTGCCTAGTTTTTTCAAGTAGTCTCCATATAGTAGTCTCTGGACTATCAGCCAAAGGTCTTGGAGGAATTTCACCCATTTCCTTCATTTATTTGTGACAGTGCTGCTATAGTTTCTTTTCTTATCTATCTATTGTATATTTATCTCATATCTACCGTTAATATCCATTGTTGTATCTAATATCCATCCATCTATCTATATGTCTATCTATTTTTCTAATGATCTATCTATCAATCTTTATATATATCTATCTTTCATATCTATCCAATATAGATCTATCTCATGTAAATTGATCTATCTATCTATCTATCTATCTATCTATCTATCTATCTATCTATCTATTGCTATTATTCTTAGGCTACATACACACAAATGTATTTTGTTTCTGTGTTCGTTCCATTTTTTTTGCAGATAGGATGCAAACCCATTCATTTCAATTAGTCCGCAAAACCGTGTACTATCTGCATCCATATGCCCTGCAAAAAAAATTGAGCATGTCCTATTCTTGTCCGTTTTAGGCATTATTACAATGGATCCGCCCAAAAAAACGGATCCGCAAACAAAATGGATGGAATACGGATGTAATCCGTTTTTTTTGAGGACCGCAAAACACATCCGGTCGTGTGCATGTAGCCTTAAGGGGAGAGATACAACTGCTTAGGTTGGATTCACCTTCTTCCTCAAGGGTGGCATGAGCCAATCTAGAGCTTCGTCTTTCTTTAAAAGAAGCGAGTAAAATAAAGGGACTCCGCTGCCAGTTGAGGCTGTACGCAGAGTCCTGTCTAAGTGCAGACTTCTACAAAAAGTCATATTATGTCTCCATACACCTTGGAACTTGGAGGAGCCTTGATACCACCATGCGCCTGATGTCTAAGGCCCCTTTCACACGAGCGTGTCCGGATTAGGTCCGGATGCGTTGCGGATGCGTTCAGTGAAAACTGAGCGTTTTTACAGGCAAAGCCATTCAGTTTTGCCTGCGATTGCGTTCAGTTGTTCAGTTTTTTCCACACGGGTGCAATGCATTTTGATGCGTTTTTCACGCACGTGATAAAAAACTGAAGGTTTACAAACAACATCTCCTAGCAACCATCAGTGAAAAACGCAACACACCCGCACTTGCTTGCGGATGCAATGCGTTTTTCACGCAGCCCCATTCACTTCTATGGGGCTAGGGCTGCGTGAAAAACGCAGAATATAGAACATGCTGCGATTTTCACGCAAAGCAGAAGTGATGCGTGAAAAAAAACGCTCATGTACACAGACCCATTGAAATGAATGGGTCAGGATTCAGTGCTGATGCTATGCGTTCACGTCACACATTGCACCTGCACGGAAAACTCGCTCGTGTGAAAGGGGCCTAAGGCCCCTTTCACACGGGCGAGTTTTCCGCGCGGGTGCAATGCGTGAGGAGGACGCATTGCACCCGCACTGAATCCGGACCCATTCATTTCTATGGGGCTGTGCACATGAGCGGTGATTTTCACGCATCACTTCTGCGTTGCGTGAAAATCGCAGCATGCTCCAGTTTCTGCGTTTTCCACGCAACGCAGGCCCCATAGAAGTGGGGATCATGTGCGGATGCGTTGCGATTTTCCCGCATGGTTGCTAGGATACGATCGGGATGGGGACCCGATCGTAATTATTTTCCTTTATAACATAGTTATAAGGGAAAATAATCGCATTCAAATTACAGAATGCAATGTTCCCCGGGCTTTAAAGGGTTAAAAATAATAAAGAGTGAACTTACCTTCTCCCATTGTACGCGCAGAGCCCCAGAACGTCTTCTCTCTTGATAGTTTTGATGCTTGAGGACCTGTGGTGACGTCACAGGGTCACATGGTCCAATCATAGAAGCATTTGCGTGGACCATGTGACCCATGTGATCCTGTGACATCACGGCAGGTCCTTCCTTGAAGGACCTGCCGTGATGTCACAGGATCACATGGGTCACATGGTCCACTCAAATGCTTCTATGATTGGACCATGTGACCCTGTGACATCACGGCAGGTCCTTCCTTGAAGGACCTGCCGTGATGTCACAGGATCACATGGGTCACATGGTCCACTCAAATGCTTCTATGATTGGACCATGTGACCCTGTGACGTCACCACAGGTCCTCAAGCATCAAAACTATCAAGAGAGAAGACGTTCTGGGGCTCTGCGCGTACAATGGGAGAAGGTAAGTTCACTCTTTATTATTTTTAACCCTTTAAAGCCCGGGGAACATTGCATTCTGTAATTTGAATGCGATTATTTTCCTTTATAACTATGTTATAAAGGAAAATAATTACACATACAGAATACTCATCCCGAAACCAGACTTCAGTGATGAAGTCTGACTTCGGGTCTGGGTACCAAGCATGCGGATTTTTTCACGCGCGTGCTCAACGCACTACAAACGCTAGCACACGCGCGGAAAATTCGCGGCGATTCCCGCAACGCACCCGCATCTTATCCGGGCGTCAAACATGACGCCCGTGTGCAAGAGGCCTAAGGGTCATTATCCTCAGACCCCTCTGAATTCTGGTGGGGTTTCTTTTAGATTTTTTGCCACCTCCTCTATATCAGCCACCCGCAGGAATAGTTACAGTGTGAACACATCCCGTATATTTCTGCCACTGTTTTCCACTCTGTGTCTTAAATCCCGACAATGACTTTTTTTTCTCCTGAATAAGATGCCACTGACATCAATTTCTCTCCCTCTTTATGATATGTGATATTATGTTATCAAAGGTAGGATGAAAGGACATAGGCTTCAGCTTTCCAGCTGTTTTCATCTGAAATCATCCCCCTCCCTCCCCCGTAGAAGACGCTATTTTATTTAGTTTTTTTTTAGTTTTTAATCTGCAAACCGTTCCCTCTGTCTATCTTGCCATTGTAAAATGTGTTCCCTGCAGGTCATATCTGTCTCTTTTAAAATCCAGCCTGCCCTTTTCTCAAGCTTTTCATGCTCCTCAACAGAACAAACAAGGTTTTCCAAAGCACCTGCAAAGACCAATAAAGCTTTTATGTCGATATGTAAGTGCAGACATTTCCCCATTCACATGGGTTAAATATGGTTGGTGAGAGGCCCATAACTATTTGTCTTCGACATCCATACTTGGCAGAAAGTGCGAGCTCGAAATCAGGCTCTGGGAAAGCTCGGAAGATCTTACAGGAATAGAACACATAGATATGAAATACGTCTATAGGGTCTGTTATGGAAATGTTTGATAAAACTTTAAAAAATTAACCCCATTAGATCTGAATTGTAGCAAGGAAGGTAGTCAGCGTTCACTGCAACTCACCACACCAATCAAAGGGAAGGAGAAAAGGTCAGTGATATCAACATGATGGCTAGCATTAGTACATATGTAAGAGGGCCAGAGCCTTACAGGTGTGGTTTATGACCATTACACAGCCCCCCACTCAAAGATGGTGCAATGACTCGCATGGGTTCAGCGAGATTTAACATGAACTGTAGTATACTCAGAAAGAGGCAACATGTGTATGGTTATAGTCTCTAACAGAGGGCACAAACCTGACGGTTATAGTATTGCAGCATAGAGCTTGACGGTTATAGTATTGCAGCATACAGCTTCATAGTTATAGTATTGCAACAGAGATTGACTGTTATAGTATTGCAGCATAGAGCTTGACGGTTATAGTACTGCAGCATAGAGCTTCATAGTTATAGTATTGCAACATAGAGATTGACTGTTATAGTATTGCAGCATAGAGCTTGACGGTTATAGTATTGCAGCATAGAGCTTGACGGTTATAGTATTGCAGCATAGAGCTTGACGGTTATAGTATTGCAGCATAGAGCTTGACTTTTATAGTATTGCAGCATAGAGCTTGACGGTTAAAGTATTGCAGCATAGAGCTTGACGGTTATAGTATTGCAGCATAGAGCTTCATAGTTATAGTATTGCAACATAGAGATTGACTGTTATAGTATTGCAGCATAGAGATTGACTGTTATAGTATTGCAGCATAGAGCGTCATAGTTATAGTATTGCAACATAGAGATTGACTGTTATAGTATTTCAGCATAGAGCTTGACGGTTATAGTATTGCAGCATAGAGCTTGACGGTTTTAGTATTGCAGCATAGAGCTTCATAGTTATAGTATTGAAACATAGAGATTGACTGTTATACTATTGCAGCATAGAGCTTGACGGTTTTAGTATTGCAGCATAGAGCTTCATAGTTATAGTATTGCAACATAGAGATTGACTGTTATAGTATTGCAGCATAGAGCTTGACGGTTATAGTATTTCAGCATAGAGCTTGACGGTTATAGTATTGCAGCATAGAGCTTTATGGTTATAGTATTGCAGCATAGAGCTTGATGGTTATAGTATTGCAGCATAGAGCTTAATGGTTATAGTATTGCAGCATAGAGCTTGACGGTTATAGTATTGCAGAACAGAGCTTGACAATTATAGTATTGCAGCATAGAGCTTGACGGTTACACAGTTGGCCAATTTTCCCAGGTGCTGTAGAAGACTTTAGAGGTTTGTGGCATGGGGCTCATCAGATAAAACCCCGAAAAACACACAATGAGGAAGTGGCATAAATCGGGTGGTTAAAGAGGGCATAGCTGGCAAAGGAGCATGTCTAGTCCCAAAAAATATTCCAGGCCCTTATGCCCTGCACTACGATACACAACGCTACAGGTCTAAAGCTGGCCATACACATTCGCCTTTTATCGACCAAACTGGGCTCTGCCAACACACTACCTTAATTTGTGTGGGAAGCTCCCAACTTTTCCCCTTACATTGGAGTAGACAAGAATAAGGTAAAATGAATATTTTCAGCTGATCCTGTTCTCCCAAGAGATAAGCCACCTCCAAAAGTGTCTGGTGGTGGCTTTCCCCTCTCTCCCTATAGAAGATGGCAGGAAGTCGGGGAGATAGCTCTTGGACGAAAGCTGTTGAATATTTATGGGCAGCTTTAGATTTGGGCACTACAAATGTAACATGATGATTGCCAACTCTAGTGCTGGAGTAAGGTTAGGCTACTTTCATATTCATACTGGTGTTAGAGACATACAGCAGGCTGTTCCGGCAGGGATGGCCTGCCAGAGTTCTTCGGAGTTAGTGCCATCTGACCTCATTGACTATTGACATATATGCCAGGCTTTGGTTAGACAAAGGTTGCTATAGTCCATGTTTTTTGTCCAGCCGAATCCCAGCTTATATGCCAGGGAGAAGCCGGATCTCTGCCGGTTCCCATTATGGTTAATGAGGTCCGGCGGTCACTATACAGTCATGCCAGATCCGGAGAACTCTGTCAGGCTATCGGTGCCAGAACAGCCTGCCAGTAAGTCTGTAATAGGTTTATATTTCTTTACCAAGGTTGACCTGGATAGGACTGGAAGGGGAACTTCACAAAGGGCCTTTATGTCTCTTACTGGCATTTGTTCATCTGTTCTTCTTCATGGTTCCATCACGTCTTAGCGGTATAATTGACGTATTTTATTCATACGTCTCTATGTCTTGTGAACGTATTCTGTTAGCGGGTGCATTAATTTATGGCAAATACTAATTTGGTGCTTCTCTCATCTTCTGTCATCGAAGATCTTTTTTGTGAGTGAGATCATTTCAGGCTTCTTGCGGTTATTGTAACGGCTGGGGAAGTTCTCCCGAGAAGTGTTTTTGCTTTATATTTTACGTTACGACTGCGGAGCGACTTATTTTATTACCGCATTGTTAAATCACATCAGGAAAACTTGCTCCGGTTTTGTCATTTTGCGATCTCCGCTGCGCAGAGTTGTTGTCTTTGCTATGAAGCATTGTCGCGCTAACCTTTAAATGGAAATGCACCCGGGTTAGTTTTAATGTAATTTTAATAAGGCTGGAATCATTTTGAAGTAGACTTAAATCATAACGCTAATCTCAGAAGACGTCTCGTTCAGCTGAGGAGGCCCGTAACACTCGTTAGTTCCTTTTCCAATGTTTGCATTTGATTTCTTACTTGCTTTTTGTTTCAATTCAAAGATGATATCTTGTAATATTAACATCACAGCTATCAATTGGCACCTGAAATGCGTCAGCGAGGATCTTGTCTTGTTATCTTTTTGACTAATTCTTGAGATACAAATTCCCTTTCTATAGCAGCCATGTGTTATGGATGGTAAAACAGGAAAAATCAGTCTGATGTAGAAAATGCTGTAGCACTTTAATTTTTTAACCCTTTGGGACCATCCGCTGTACATTTATGGCATAGGACTCCGGCTATCGATGACTAGTGCCATAAATAGGATGATGTGGGAACTGTGCCCATCCCAACAGTAATGGCTGAGATCAGCATGTAAAAATATTAGTGAGGCAACTGCCTTTGAGACCCCATATTGATCCCTGTGATTGGGCACAGGGACCAATAGTTAAATATGGCAGCTTGGGTTAAAGGGGTATTCCAATTGATAGAACATGCCATAAATGTCCAATGGCTGTGGTGTCTAGCTCTGAAACCCACTACTATGTCAAGAATAAGGGGGGGGGGGGGGTTCGGGTGGCCAAAGAGAGCAAGCCACGCATGCATCATTCACTGCTATAGAAGTTTCAAAAGGAAGGCCCATAGCAGTTAAAAAAAGGGGTGGCCACATATGCTTGACATGTTCTCTACTTATTGCTATGGGACTTGGCTCGGCTACTTTCGGAAGCCTCATTGCAGTGAATGGAGTGGATGCTGCGCATGAGCATTGTCAGCTCTGTTCAAGGCAAGGCCTTGTTCTTGAGATAGGAGCAGGCCCACCTCTTGGATACTTACGACACATCCCTTTCGATATGCCATATGTATCCCATTATATTATTATTATTTATTTACTTATATGGCGCTATAGAGACATTATCATGGGACTACCCTATTAAATATGGCAGCCAGAGGGCCTAAAAAAACCACCACCATGGCTGCCAAATGTAGGGGACTATTAGGCCATTCCGTGCCTGATAGGTGTCTGTCCGTTTTTTAGTAACAGGCAAAGATATTCCAATGTCATTTTCTTTTTGTATCAAAGTAAAATTCTCCTAGTGGAACAAGAACGGTAATACGTTAAATAAAGTTGTTTACAAAACAGCCAAATAAAGAATAAACTTTCTTTTTTCCGAAAAGCAGCATTTATTGAACAAAACTGATTAAAAAAATGGTTTTCCAGTTGGCTAAAAAATAAAAAATGATAAAAAGATGAGATACGGCCTCTAGCCTAGATACAGGATGAGATACGGCCTGTAGCCTGGATACACAATCAGATACGGCCTCTAGACTGGATACAAGATGAGATATGGCCTCTAGCCTGGATACAAGATGACATACGGCCTCTAGCCTGGATACATGGTGAAATACGGCCTCAAGCCTGGATACAGGATGAGATACGGCCTGTAGCCTGGATACACGATCAGATACGGCCTCTAGACTGGACACAAGATAAGATATGGCCTCTAGCCTGGATACAAGATGAGATATGGCCTCTAGCCTGGATACAAGATGAGATATGGCCTCTAGCCTGGATACAAGATGAGATATGGCCTCTAGCCTGGATACAAGATGAGATATGGCCTATAGCCTGGATACATGATGAGATACAGCCTCAAGCCTGGATACAGGATGAGATACGGCCTCTAGCCTGGACACAAGATGAGATACGGCCTCTAGCCTGGATACAAGAAGAGATATGGCCTCTAGCCTGGATACAAGATGAGATACGGCCTCTAGCCTGGATACAGGATGAGATATGGCCTCTAGCCTGGATACAGGATGAGATACGACCTGTAGCCTGGATACAAGATGAGATACGGCCTCTAGCCTGGATACAAGCTGAGATACGGCATCTAGACTGGATACAAGATTAGATACAGCCTCAGGGCCTGGATACAAGATAATATACGGCCTCTAGCCTGGATACAAGATGAGATACAGCTTCTAACCTGGATACAGGATGAGATACGGCCTCTAGCCTGGATACAGGATGAGATATGGCCTCTAGCCTGGATACAAGATGAGATACGGCCTCTAGCCTGGATACAAGATGAGATACGGCCTCTCGCCTGGATACAAGATGAGATACGGCCTCTAGCCTGGATACAAGATGAGATATGGAATGTAGATCCTGCACACTGGTAGGTTGGTGAAGCTGGTGTCTCAGTTGGTCCCATAGATGCTGGATTGGAGATAAATCTGGTGACCGGGCAGCCAAGGAAGTGCTGTAACCTGGAGGAGACATTCTGGGAAACCCTTGCTGTGTGCGGGCGAGTATTATCCCGCTGATAAATGCCAACTGTAAGCCCTGCCATGGGAGAAGCACACGTGGCGGCAGGATGTCCTGCACATATCGCTGAGCTGTTAGTGACCCTTCTATCACTACTAGGGGTGACCGACTGCTGTATGTGATCATCCCACCAGTAGTTGGGGCAGTGAATTGCTCCACAGCAAAGACAGGATTGAAGCACTCACCATGAGGCCACATACTTGAGCCCGACCGTTGTGGGAATCTAATCAGAAACTGGATTTACCGCTAAAGGAAATACGGTTCCAGTCCATAGCAGTCCAGGTTTCTGGTTCAGAACATCACTGCAAACAAAGGTGATGGTAGATGTCTGTAAATGGCGGGACATGTAATGGATGACTTAACACCAAGTTTCCTTCTGCTAAGTGCCTGGAAATGGTCCGGGCAGAGACAGGGTGTGTAAGGAGGGAGCCACCTGTGTTTGGATGGTGGACAACAAAACAGTGGAAGCTGCTCGTGCTTGTCAGCGGATCAAAATATATTTTCTACTGGTGGTATGTCTGGACCGACTGGAGCCTGTTCACCGTGTGTGCCTGGATATAACCACAGCTCCCAACCCCACCTAACAGTGATTTCAGAAAGACCTAGATGGCAATGAATCAAAATGACCATCCTGCTCCTCTCAGTCCGATGATGTGTCCTCTCTCAAAGACTGTCATCTGGACAAAATGTCTTCAAGTGCGTGGTAGAGGCTTTTCTAGCAGTCAACCATTTCTCACTAAGAGGTACACGACCCAAAAGTAGCCTCTGAGAGCCTTTTTATAGGGCAGTGGGGGGGGGGCACTTTTATGCTCTCTTGTGGCAAGACCCAGTGTCTTCAGAGTTAGTAAAACCCGGCCATAGCTAGTCCTGCTGAGAAGTGGATACAACTGTATCCAGTGTAGACAATGCTCTGTTAGCTAAACAGCCCAAACTCCAGACTGATACATTGTAACAAACCAGCACATTTGTATCCAGTCTAGACAATGCTCTGTGAGCTAAACAGCCCGGACTCCGGACTGATACATTGTAACAAACCAGCACAACTGTATCCAGTCTAGACAATGCTCTGTGAGCTAAACAGCCGGGACTCCGGACTGATACATTGTAACAAACCAGCACAACTGTATCCAGTCTAGACAATGCTCTGTGAGCTAAACAGCCGGGACTCCGGACTGATACATTGTAACAAACCAGCACAGTTGTATCCAGTCTAGACCATGCTCTGTGAGCTAAACAGCCCGGACTCCGGACTGATACATTGTAACAAACCAGCACATTTGTATCCAGTCTAGACCATGCTCTGTGAGCTAAACAGCCTGGACTCCGGACTGATACATTGTAACAAACTAGCACAGCTGTATCCAGTCTAGACAATGTTCTGTGAGCTAAACAGCCTGGACTCCGGACTGATACATTGTAACAAACCAGCACAGTTGTATCCAGTCTAGACCATGCTCTGTGAGCTAAACAGCCTGGACTTCGGACTGATACATTGTAACAAACCAGCACATTTGTATCCAGTCTAGACCATGCTCTGTGAGCTAAACAGCCCGGACTCCGGACTGATACATTGTAACGAACCAACATAGTTGTATCCAGTCTAGACTATGCTCTGTGAGCTAAATAGCCTGGACTCCGGACTGATACATTGTAACAAACTAGCAGAGAGATTTGTGCAGCAGCTGCCGATGGGTTTAGCTCACAGAGCATTGTCTTGGCAGATGACAGGCCATGGGGAGGCTGCACGGGCAGTGATATGGGTGGACATCCAGCTATCCCAGTATGAGATATGAGGACGACTCAAGGACTTACCTGTTTAAAAAGAAGACGTGGAAAGAACAAGTGTCGTATCTTATGTAAAGTGTCCTGAAGGAGTCATTTTTTTGGTCGTTTCTGGGTGGGAAGATTAAATACAGCTGCGTGTTTTATTGTACGGGAATCTAAAAAAAATGTTCAATCCACCCTTGGCCGGTTTATTAAACGGTCGGATGTCTGACATAACACTCGGTGCGTTCGCTTCAAATACAATTTCTACTTGTTTGTGGCTTTCACAGAATCAATTGAAGCGGCGGTGTATGTATCTGGCAGCTGGCTCCGCTTTGAGGGGAGAAAAATCTAATGCTTTGTGTATAATCCCCTGAGCGAGCCGTAATAAACTGTTTATCAAGTAAGTCGTCGATTTCTGCCACTTTAAAGCTGCTCACGAGCTGTTCCTGATTTAAACACTACAGTTTAATAAATCTATTCCCAGGGCAATGCCCTAAAGTATGGATCTGGTCGTGCTGCCTCCTGGATGATTTCTATGTAAAACTCTCAATATTCCTTCCCGTAATTCATTTATATATATAAAGATGTAGCAGAGCTAAAGTGATCGCATCACTATTTCTACTAAGGACAGTCAACCCTGCTACATCTACTATCTATCTATCTATCTATCTATCTATCTATCTATCTATCTATCTATCTATCTATCTCTCCTATATCTATCTATCTCTCCTATATCTATCTATCTATCTATCTATCTATCTAATATCTATATATCTAATATCTATCTATCTATCTCATATCTATCTATCTATCTATCTATCTATCTATCTATCTATCTATCTTTTATCTATTGTCTATCTGCGGATGTTAGGCGCCTGCATAGGATTGAATTTCATAGCTCACGAATAGGGATGAGCAAACTTGTGTTTTCAAGTTTGGCATTCAAGGTTTGGGTTATCTAAGAATTCAGTTATGGATTCCGCTACCACGGAACATAATGATGAGCTACCAGAGAGAAGGGGCCCATATACAATTGCCATATGGGGCCCCTCTGCTGCCTGTGTCAGTCTCCGGATCTGCTGTAAACTCTGTTATTCCTAGATAAGACCTTTAGGGACCGTGGCTGCTGACAAACCTTGTCCATATTCCTGCATATGGACGAGGTGGGCCCCTCAGTCAGGACCCCCTCTGACTGCTGTCTCCCTGCGACCATTCATTTGAATGGGCGCCATCTTCTTTGCAGCTACATGAAGCTTCTCCTCTGATACTCGCTGATCCATAGGGTGACTTTATGTTAAGAAGAGATCGTCCACTTGGAAAACCCTTTTAAAACCTAATTTCATTGAAATCTAACTTTCGTCAACGCCCAATAGTCCATTCACCAGGAAGCTGAGATATGAGGAGCTGTTTGCTGGGCAGCTGTTGTGGCTCTCCCTGGGCCGCTTGTGACATGGAGCGAATCTTGTTGTAAAGTCCTTTTCTTTCCCCAAAAAAACTGCCTTTCTACAGACTCAGAATGACCCCCAGCAAACAGCTACTGACATCTCAGGTCCCGGGTTTGGGTTCGCTGCAGTCTCTCGGATTTTGAGTGGAGTTAGATAAGGAACCGTGCTTTCTCCGGGTCACTTTGCACAGTTCTGTAGCCCTTTTGCTTTGCTGTTTTTTGTATACTTTTGTATTTTTTCAGTTTTGTGCCGCTCGGTAAAGGGCAGTGAAAGCGAAGCTTCCAATTAGCGAGGACTACATGTATCATTTCTCTGCGCTATGTCAACCATCTTTAATTTCATTACTGACATGGAGATGGCTTTATCTGTCACTGTTAATTAGGGCGACTCGCTGATGCTGCGCAGACTAATAGAATGAGCTTTGCACGTGGACTGTCGTAATACGGAAAAACAAATAGTCACAACCTCTGCCGGAAAACAGATGAATAGGAGGGAGACTGCGGTCCGGACTGTACAAGAGGCGCCTTAACGTAGTGTTTCTGTTCTGCCGGGGGCTATAGTAAAAAAAAAAGATGCAATAATATGTCCGTAGACCCCAGTGCAGATTTATTGTCTGTACGGCAAATATTATGTTTGTGCCCACTCATCCCTGGGATCAGCACTTTATTACAAGGCTTGTTCAGTGCTCTGTGTACCAATATGGTGTCCCTTTTAAAGGAGTATTCCAGCTCCAAAAAAGTGCATAGGCTGAAAAAAACAAAAATGAACTTACGGATTGCCTGCTATTGCCCTTTCGATGGTGTCAGGGTCCTCGCAAAGCTCCACTTCCTGCCCCTGTCTCAATCACTGGCTGGGTAGCAATCCCTGGGCAGGAAGTGGAGCGCAGCGGGGAATCTGCCACCACTGGAACGGCCATGGCAGGAAATCCGTGCGTATAAGGTCAGCAGGGGAGGAGAGTAGTAGCACTGAGAGTTTGCTAATGTAATCACTTGGAGCCCAAAGCTCCAGATGTAGAGGAGGGATGTCCACTTTCCTGACTGCCTACCTGTTGGGATCAGTTTGGAACAGGGGTGCACCACCAATGAGGCCAGGTGAGGCGATCGCCTCAGGCAGCACCCGGTAGGAGCAAGATGGGGGAAGCGGAAGGGCCATGGGCAGCGAGCGCTTTCATTGTGGCAAAGGGGTTAGGTTAAAAATTGGCATTGGGGAAGAGCGAGCGCCGTTTGAGTTTTCGCCTTAGGCAGCACAAAGGGCAGGTGCACCCCTGGTTTGGAAGGTCCGATTTCAGACCACAGCAGGCCAGTTGAGTATACCTGACCTAAGGTTTTTTGCATTTCTGCCACAGTTATTTTTCATTTTCTACAAAAGGAAAATAGTGGATGAACAGATGAGATATTTAATGGCCTCAATACCAGTTGTGCTTCCCAGAAAAACAAAAAACATTTACCATATTTATCATAGTAAAAATCTTCAGTAAAATCTTCCATCACATAATCAAATAGTCAGAATAATCACAATCCTCATACAGTCACCAGCAACTTTCTTCTCTCCCAGGAGAAGTGGCATGATGAACGTACAGAAAAAAAGGACAATGCAGCAGCACTCTGCAGACACAAATAAAGTACAACAATGCCATAATTATAGAAAACATTCTGGTGCTAATGCAGCGCTTATTTTGCAAATTTGAGATTTTTGGCAAATACATTTTGTACAAAATTATCTGGGCCCGTCTGCCAAACATCAAGGCGATCTCTATCAGACGGGAACCTAACACTAAAATACTACCTGTTATCTGCCATACCGGCCACCATAAAATTCAGGGAGTGCAGGTTCCACATGCCTGCTGGGTCCACTTACAGTGAGCTCTTGCTTAAAGGGAAGGACATTGTTTTTATTGTTTCACTGTCTTTAAAAAGAAAAAAAAAATCTAACCTTGCCCCCACACCAATTGTTTGGCAAAATGTATGCTATTTCCCCCTTCGCGCCACTGGTGAGAAAAAGGGGTGTGCCATGGGCAGGGAGCGGGCATCGCCACATTGATCTTTCTTCACTCCAGTTTTCCGGCGTGAAGAAAGACTTAAATCTATAGCAGCTAGGAGAGTGCCATAGGTTTAAGTACGTCGCACGGCACGGTCAGGTGATGCGCCAAATTTATGAGTGGCATCCTCATCCACAAGCAGCAAAGGGAGAATTAAGGCTAGCGTACAATACGCCAGACTTGATAAATATCGCTCTTGGTGTTCACATCTCCCCATGCAGACTTTGGTGTCTCCATGGTAACAGACTACTAGCAAACCCTGTGTAGTCTGATCGTGAGAAAAAAAAAACATCCATTGGTCCCCTGCTGCTAAGAAGTAGGTGACAGGTGCCAAGGGAAAGGAGGGGGGAGGGGGGGGACTGTAGACTCCGACTACACAAGAGATTGTAGTCTGTTACCATGGAGACATATAGGTCTGCACTGGAGCTGTGGACACAAAATAGTAGGAGATTTAAATCCAGTTGTTCATTATAGATGCACTGGAAAAATAAAAATGTGGATTGTTCATGATTTCGGGGCGGAATTACTCCATCTTGCCCTATTTCACTTTGTTTTCCGTACAGCACATCATAGCTTTTCACAGAAGGAATGGTTTGTACATTTGTTGCTTCGCTGCACATTAGAAACAGAAGTAAACTGTGAGATCGCTGTCCGGTTCATAAAATGCCAAGTTCTGTGTAGTCAGTCAAACACCACATGTAGCAAGGTCTGTTTTCAGTTTTCACTCTCTCCCTCTTATGTTTTGTGCAACTTCCTCCTCTGCCAAGAAATGTAACCTTCACCGTAACGAGCGCTCAAAACACCATCTTCAAAGAACAAGTCAAAATTCACTTCCTCGGCCTGTGAATATTGCATCTTAGTCCTGATTTTAGCCACTGACATAACAAGGGTGGGACTAATGATAAATTATGCTGATTAATTTCATAACATAGCGGTCGGAGGTCCACATTTCTGATACAGACTTCCAAATCCTCTTCTTCCATGCAAGCTGCCATACAATTGCCTGATAAAACTATCTCTCTGGCTTTAAGGAGAGCTTACTGAGGTGGATTTATCATTGGGTTCAATGTACAGTAGGCTGGATACACTTGTATAAAGTGAGCGCCACCTAGTGGCGGCTTCCGTCAGGCAGAATTTTCTCATCCAAGAGGTTTGAAGTTCCAGTTGAAATTGACTTGAATATATTGTATATTCAGCCCAACCTTTGCCAACAATGTACCAATTATGCAATCAGTTGTCATCTATAATCTGCCAGCAAGTATTCGATTTCCTTGCAGCTCCCCCGCAGGAGAAATTAAGCATTGCGCAAATCCAATCAGAATCATTGGATTGACTATGTCATTCCAGAATCTTCTAGGTCCTCCAAAGCAAGAGATGTTCTTCATAGCAGGGTTTTCTAACCAGGCACCTTTAAATGGAGTATATATTACGAGCTCTCATAAAACTAAGGTAGGGGTTGTTTATTTCTTATATGAGGAACATTATTATAAACTAGAGTTAATATTTGGAGCTATTTGATCTCTATAACAAAAAGTGAAATGACTGTACAGCCCGAGTCAGGAACCAGTTGATCACAATCTATAGGAGAGGGGTGTAGAGTAGATAACAAGCTGGTCTACAGCACTGAGTTAGGTCACTGCTTACGCGAGACCACCACCACCAGCTCCTATTGCAGCTGCACAGCTCAAAACAGGAGGAAAAAAGGTGTCCTCCATGTATAGGACCGACAGCCACTTCATCACAGTCATGTAACTTGTCAATGGAAGAGCAGTGGGGACACTAGTGGCATAGTAAATTATAGCAATATGGTAGTGCTGTAAGTTAGGGGCACTAGTGGTGATATCAATGGCATCACTGAGGGAGGATGGTGAATGGGGGGGGGGGCTGAGGTGGCACTGGTAATGGGGCTGGTATGGTGGCATTGTAAACGGGGCACTGTGGGGGTATCATTAATGTGGACACCTTTGTGGCTTTATTAATAGAGATACTCTGGTGGAACTGGTAATAGGGGCACTTTGGTGGAAACTGATAATGGGTATACTGCAGTGACACTAGTTTTGGGAGTACTTTTGAGGTCATTGAGAATGGGGGTAATTATAGCGTAAATTGATAATGGTGGTACTATGGAAAGACTGGGAATGAGGGTCATTTTGGCAGAAATTCATAGCAGTGGTACAATGATGATATTGGTGATGTGGGCCCTTTGGTGGAAATTTATAATGGAGGTTCTATAATGCCATTGGGGATGGGGATACTTCAGTGGAAATTGCTATGGAAGGAGGGGGGGGGGGTTATGGGAAGACTGGTAATGGGGGCACTTTGGTGGAAATTGATAATGGGATACTATGGAAACGCTGGTGATGGGGGTACTATGGAAACACTTGTGATGGGGGCCCATTAGTGGAAATTGATAATGGGGGTACTATGGAAACACTGAAAATGGGGCACTTTAGTGGAAATTGGCATTGGTAGTACAGTGGTAACACTAGTAAAGGGAACACCTTATTGGAAATGGATAATGGGGGGAGTATGGAAACACAGGTAATGGGGAACTTTGATGGAAACTGACATTGGTGGTACAGTGGGGTACATCTTGGTAGAAATTGATAATGGGGCGACTATGGAAACAATAGTAATGGGGAGACTTTGGTGGAAATTGATAATGGGGGTTCTATAGTGCCACTGGTAACGGGAGGGCTACTTTGGTAGCATTAATAAAGTAGAAGGAAAAAAGAAAAAAAGACAAGAATAAATGGATGCTTCAGGCACACATCAGGGAAGTCTGAATGGTAAATCTGACAACCCACCTGGAAACTGTAGGTTGTCACCCATCTATCTCACCAAAGCAGATATCACAAAAAAATGTGGAAGTTAAATTTTCTTTTTATTGAATGCTTTTTAGATACAATGAGGTGACATGGTTCTGTTTATATGACTAGGTGTTACTCCCCTTCTAGCACTAAGATCACACTGGCTGTGAGGGTGTGAACCTGTTAAATCTATTGGCATGCAGCCGGTGTTGAGGTCACTCGTGCTCCCTCCCACCATGTAATAAAGCAATAGGTTGTCTTGGTTTATTTTTATTTTTTATTATTGCTCCAGTTGGTTTGTAGAGATTATATTATGATTGATTTTGTCATCGCTTTTTTTTTTCCATCCGTGGTTTCGATCTTGGCAATTGACTGGCCGGCTTCGGTAATAGCCGGGACTGACTTGTCGGTGCATTAATTTATTTATTACATTGAACTTATGCCGAGCTAGGTCTATAGTTATCTGTGCTATAGGAGCAGTTACTTCTTACCTCACTGCAGACTAGTGACATCACTGGGCATTAGGCACTGGAGGCATGAAGCCTTATTGCTCATTATCTTTTCTTGTGTATAGATAATATTCTTCAGGTTTTTGGAGTAGATCTGCAGCATAAATGGCATGCACATGTGCATCTGGCTGATATTCCATAAATTTTTTTTCTCGTGCCTGAGATTCAAAAGACTTCTAGGAAACTGGGACTAGAGCGAGACCACCCAGCCATCACCGGATCACTGTGGCTTGGCTGCTGATACCCTCCGCAATCATCTGTCCCTTGGTGCCATGGGCAGCTGCACAGTAAAAGGAATAGAAGATCATGTAATACATAAGCTCTGGCTACTTGAGGAGCAAAAACCTACATAAATATGCTTTAGATGAGATGGCTTTGGTTAAATAATATGATGCTGATACGTACATAGAAGTTAATATCCCTGGGTCACAGGGCAGCACCATAATCCTGCAGCACCCGGGGTTCAAATCCAACTGAATGGAACTCCTTCATGGAGCTTGTATATTCTGCTCATGTTTGCATCGGCAAGTAACCATAGGACCCTACAGTAGAACAAGTAAGGCCTCTTTCACACGAGCGTGTCCAGATTAGGTCCGGATGCGTTGCGGATGCGTTCAGTGAAAACTGCGATTTCACAGGCAAAGCCATTCAGTTTTGCCTGCTACTGCGTTCAGTTGTTCAGTTTTTTCTGCACGGGTGCAATGCGTTTTGATGCGTTTTTCACGCGCGTGATAAAAAACTGAAGGTTTACAAACAACATCTCCTAGCAACCATCAGTGAAAAACGCAACGCACCCGCACTTGCTTGCGGATGCAATGCGTTTTTCACGCAGCCCCATTCACTTCTATGGGGCTAGGGCTGCGTGAAAAATGCAGAATATAGAACATGCTGCGATTTTCACGCAACGCACAAGTGATGTGTGAAAAAAAACGCTCATGTACACAGCCCCATTAAAATGAATAGGTCAGGATTCAGTGCGGGTGCAATGCGTTCACATCACGCATTGCACCCGCGCGGAAAACTCGCCCGTGTGAAAGGGGCCTAATGGGGCCTCACTCCATCATGAACACCTTCAGCAGCAAATTCAAACTGTGAAAAGCTTATGATTACTCTATAAAATGCACAGGGGTAATGCCATGTACAAGGATACTACTGTACATGCAGTGATGTCACAGTACAGGGATAATAAACACAGTGATGTCACAGTACAGGGACAATAAACACAGTGATGTCACAGTACAGGGATAATAAACACAGTGATGTCACAGTACAGGCATAATAAACACTGTGGTGTCACAGTACAGGGATAATAAACACAGTGATGTCACAGTACAGGGATAATAAACACAGTGATGTCACAGTACAGAGATAATAAACACAGTGATGTCACAGTACAGGGATAATAAACACAGTGATGTCACAGTACAGGGATAATAAACACAGCGATGTCACAGTACAGGGATAATAAACACAGTGATGTTACAGTACAGGGATAATAAACACTGTGTTGTCACAGTACAAGGGATAATAAAATACAGTGATGTCACAGTACAGGGATAATAAACACAGATGATGTCACAGTACAGGGATAATAAATACAGTGATGTCACAGTACAGGGATAATAAACACAGTGATGTCACAGTACAGGGATAATAAACACAGTGATGTCACAGTACAGGGATAATAAACACAGTGATGTCACAGTACAGAGATAATAAACACAGTGATGTCACAGTACAGGGATAATAAACACAGTGATGTCACAGTACAGGGATAATAAACACAGTGATGTCACAGTACAGGGATAATAAACACAGTGATGTCACAGTACAGGGATAATAAACACAGTGATGTCACAGTACAGGGATAATAAACACAGTGATGTCACAGTACAGGGATAATAAACACAGTGATGTCACTGTACAGGGATAATAAACACAGTGATGTCACAGTACAGGGATAATAAACACAGTGATGTCACAGTACAGGGATAATAAACACAGTGATGTCACAGTACAGGGATAATAAACACAGTGATGTCACAGTACAGGGATAATAAACACAGTGATGTCACAGTACAGGGATAATAAACACAGTGATGTCACAGTACAGGGATAATAAACACAGTGATGTCACAGTACAGGGATAATAAACACAGTGATGTCACAGTACAGGGATAATAAACACAGTGATGTCACAGTACAGGGATAATAAACACAGTGATGTCACAGCACAGGAATAATAAACACAAAGATGTCACATTACAGGGACAATAAACACAGTGATGTCACAGTACAGGGATAATAAACACAATGATGTCACAGTACAGGGATAATAAACAGTGAAGTCACAGTACAGGGACAATAAACACAGTGATGTCACAGTACAGGGATAATAAACACAGTGATGTCACAGTACAGGCATAATAAACACTGTGATGTCACAGTACAGGGATAATAAACACAGTGATGTCACAGTACAGGGATAATAAACACAGTGATGTCACAGTACAGGGATAATAAACACAGTGATGTCACAGTAATAATAGACACAGTGATGTCACAGTACAGATAATAAACACAGTGATGTTACAGTACAGGATAATAAACACTGTGTTGTCACAGTACAGGGATAATAAACACAGTGATGTCACAGTACAGGGATAATAAACACAGTGATGTCACAGTACAGGGATAATAAACACAGTGATGTCACAGTACAGGGATAATAAACACAGTGATGTTACAGTACAGGGATAATAAACACTGTGTTGTCACAGTACAAGGGATAATAAAATACAGTGATGTCACAGTACAGGGATAATAAACACAGTGATGTCACAGTACAGGGATAATAAACACAGTGATGTCACAGTACAGAGGTAATAAACACAGTGATGTCACAGTACAGGGATAATAAACACAGTGATGTCACAGTACAGGGATAATAAACACAGTGATGTCAGAGTACAGAGGTAATAAACACAGTGATGTCACAGTACAGGGATAATAAACACAGTGATGTCACAGTACAGGGATAATAAACACAGTGATGTCACAGTACAGGGATAATAAACACAGTGATGTCACAGTACAGGGATAATAAACACAATGATGTCACAGTACAGGGATAATAAACACAGTGATGTCACTGTACAGGGATAATAAACACTGTGATGTCACTGTACAGGGATAATAAACACAGTGATGTCACAGTACAGGGATAATAAACACAGTGATGTCACAGTACAGGGATAGTGATCACAGTGATATCACAGTACAGAGATAATAAACATAATGATGTCACAATAATGTACACCTTTTTTTTTTTTTTACACATACAGGAATAATGTACAGATGTTGAGATAATACACCCTGTAGGGGTAACCATTTGAGACCTATAGAAAAGTGGGACCACATTCAATTTTACGTTGTCCAAAGTCATCACTAGCTGCACCTTCTGCCTGAGCCGAAATGGGTTCCCTTGGGCCCCATGGAGACGGCTCTGTCTTCTACCCTGGTAGTCATGCCCATGGATTTTGGATCAGGGCCTTGGCACAAATACACGATCAGTCCCTTCATTAGCGACCTCATATTAGTAGAAGAGGGAAGCTTTGGATGTATGTACTAAACTTTGACTACAACTTTTATGCAACATTTTTTCTTCAGGTCTTAAAGGATTTACAGACTCTTATTGCTGAACCTTTTGGCTTCTTCGGGGCGCGGAAGAAATCAGCAGTGAATTTAAATGAGTTTCTTTAAGTAGATGGGTCAGATGTCTATTATCAATACTGTGCTGCTCTATGGGATTTTTAATTAACGCCAACAGCAGATTAGTTTGAAGCTTTAATTTATAATGCATATTATGCGAAAAGCTCATTCACGTGAAGTCAGAAGTTGTATTTAATTTTTATTTGTTTTATTTTTCTAGATGTAGAAGACAGAGGTAACTCAGGTTCCTGGGGGAGCAGTGCACATCCGAGCCCGTCCCGGGTAAGTACCAGCATGCGTCTCACACACTTAGGCCTATGGAAAGTCACTCATGATGCATAAATGTATCTGTTGTGTTCAATGTTAAAGTTCTGTCCTTTTGTGAAGTCCAGATTTGTATTTTTTTATATATATATTAAAACATGGCTACCTTATTCCAGACACAGCACCACACCTGTCTATGGGTCGAGTATGGTTTTGCAACTCTGCTCTATTGAGGCCAATACCTCACACAACCTGTTGACTTTTGTGGTGCCTTTTCTAGAATGAAGTGGCCATGTTCTGCTAATCCTGTACAAGCCCTTATAAACTGAGGAAATGGCCAACCAATTAAACTAAATCCATAAGGTTTAGTCCAGTGTGACAGAAAGTTAAACCAGTAAATCATTCTCTTATGGATGTCATGGAGGACTAACTCCATCTTGGGACCTGAGCAAGAACAGTTTCTACTCTGGTGGACCAGGAAAGTCTAGATAGTGTATGGTTGACCACTAATTTGAATAGCAGACGAATAGGACTACATTTCCCTGCAATGGCCACAGGGTGAGGCCCTCAGACTGTAGAGGAATTGCTTTAGCTGACCATACCTGGGACATGAAAAGAAGAAGGTGGCCACAAAGTAGCTCTGCAGGGTCCATTATACATTTTTTTGACCCTATAGAGCTGCATGTCAGTAAGGGAAATCACCAAATTTTGGCCAAACTTTTTACTAACTCCAATGTATGACCCATCCAGGTTAGGAGAATATATTATTGTTGGTGCATCATAGTCTTAAAGAGTCTGATTTCTTCCAGACACAGCTCAGCTCCGTTGAAATGAACTATACTCTTCAAAATTTTTGAATTTTTGAAAATCTTTATACAGGGTTTTAACCACTATAGGAAATGATGGTATATTGCTAGGATCAATTGGTTGTAGTCCAACTGCCGGTCCACAGTAAGGAGGGAGGGCAGCGCTAGGTTTTAAATTACCCCCCATTATGTCTTTTATTTCCAGGATCAGGAAAGGTCCTAAAAGTTGGAGGCCCACCAATCATAATTCTACGGCATATCTTAGCAATATGCAATAACACCTTAAGATGGGGAATACAACTTTGTAAAGTATCTGTAACCACATTTTGCTTTACATTTTAGTGCATGTATATGAAAGGAGGTGTAAGTGTACGGATATTCAGTAAGGGACAAAAAGGCAAAACAATTCCTTGGACAACAAGTGAAGTCACGTTAGACCAGGCATGCTCAACCTGCGGCACTCCAGCTGTTGTAAAACTACAACTCCCACGATGCCCTTCTGCAGGATGATAGCTGTAGGCTGTCAGGCAATGATGGGAGTTGTAGTTTTGCAACAGCTGAAGGGCCGCAGGTTGAGCATGCCTGCGTTAGACCATATCACCCAACATCAGCACCAAACCTCACTATCGCTCTTGTGAATCAATGGACACAAATATTCCTGACATACTTCATAATTCAGGGGCATAGCTAGAGAATGAACCCTATAGAAATCCACTTATTAAATGGGTTGGTCCTAAGTAGACAACTCTTTTTCAGCCTATGAACTTTACAGAAAGCAATCTCTTACTGTGGACTGCCAGAAGAGGGATCTAAGGACTGAATGTGATCATGTATTACAAAACCAACCATAAGAGCTTCCCCAAATTCTCCCCATCCCCCACGATAACCCTTCTAAAGGGGTTTTCAGGGACATAGATATTGATGATAGCTAATCAATACCAGTTCAATGGTGATCCGAAATCTCCACGATTCTCTGTTTCGAGATAATGCTGGAAACTATACAGTGGATGGAGCCAAAAGCAGAAGGCTCTGTCCATCATATAGTGGCCATGTCAGGGTACTGGAGCTCAGCCGTTCAAGTGATTCAGAACTGCAGTAGGTGGCCTCCAGAATCCATGAATCTATGGATTCTGGAGGCCACGAATAAGTCATCAATATCTAGATCCTGGAAAACTCCTTTTTGTCAAAATATATAATTAATGTGACCTGTTATTTTTTTCCCACCACATTACCATGGTGCACGTTCTACAGCAAAAAATCCAACTCCATCTGTTCAAAATTGTGGAATATTGATAAGATCCAACAGATTTAAAAGAAATGTGTCCTCCATCCCTTTTAAGCCACAATGTTGACCACAAGCCCAGTAGGTTTAACGGTACAAAGTATGGGAATATGTACTTTGGTCCTATAGGTTTAAGACTACATGGAGTCAGGCAGCTATTCAGCGAAGCCGAAATCTTAAAGGAAAGCAGCATGCTTGCTCGGGCAGAACTTCGGGGTCATTGTGAAATAACTGCGTTTTGTGTTTTCCTGAAGGCACACATGACATATGGTTGCTTTGAGTCAAACCATAAGTCTGGGTTCTGTTATGACTTCCTTTGATCTTGTGATAGCATCTGATACCTGCCCACTCATTTTTACTGGTAACAGTAGTTTAGAAGAAAAAACCCTCCACGCCGTGTATCACTGATGTGACATCTGTGTTGTAGCATTCAGGAGTATCAGTCATGCAGAGCTGTGCATTCATAATACAGTTTATCTTGTGGAGGTGCAGTGCCACATGAAAGCACAAGGCTAGAAACATATGAATAAAATAAGTCAATTTTAGCATAGCCAGGAATCCAATGTTCGGCAATATAAGATTCTCTACAGATCTCAATTTACAGCTTTAAGCTACTGTTACACATTACAAGTTCTGCCACAGTTATCTACCCGCTCCACGAATGAACCACCATAGTAGGTTCATCTCAATGTCCATGTGATTTCTACGGGGAAAGGAGGGTCAGACAACTTCCTGGACATCACTGGTTGATCACTGGTTGACTCATTTCTTGGGAGAACGAAGAAGCAAGTTGACCAAGGAAAGGAAGTGGATAAGGGCAGATTAAAAGACTGGAGAAAACATGTTGTAAGATGGTTTGAGACTCAAGGATCTTAAAGGTGTTTTCCAGGAGTTCCATATTGATGGCCTCATCCTCTGGATAGGTCATTAATATCTGATCGGTGGGGGTCCGACTCCCAGAGATTAGCTGTTTGAAAAGACCAGTGAGTGCTGTGGCCTTGGTAGCCAGGAATCCAATGTTCAGCAATATAAGATTCTCCACAGATCTCAATTTACAGCTTTAAACTACTCTTACACATTACAAGTTCTGCCATAGTTATCTCCCCTGTTCCACCAATGAACACACATAGTTGTTCATCCCAATGTACATGATATTTTTACGGGGAAAGGAGGGCCATGGTAATCGGAAGAAAGGGGCCTTGGTAAGTGAGGTGACACAATAGTCACTTTGGCTGAGCTTCTGAGCTCCAAAGATCCTTCAGATGGAAAATTCCAGAAGGCCAACCATCACTGCAGCACTCCACCAATCTGGGCTTTATGACAGAGTGGTCAGAAAGAAGCCTCCTCTCAGTAATTGACACAGAAAGTTTGAAAAAAAGCACCTAAAGGACTCAGAGTGTGAGGAACAAGATTCTCTGGTCTGAAACCAATCAAACCAACAGTGAACTTTTTAGCCTAAATTCAAGCGTCATGTCTGAAGGAAACAGGCCCTGCTCATCACCTGCCCAATACCATCCCTACAGTGAAGCATGGTGGTGGCAGCATCATGCTGTGGGGGTGTTGTGGGACAGGGAGACTGGTGAGGGTTGAGGGAAAGCTGAATCGAGACAAGTACAGAGATATTCTTAATTAAAACATGATCCAGAGCTCTCAGACTGGGTCGAAGGTTTATCCTCCAACAAGACAGAGCCTAAGCACACAGCCAAGACAACACAGGAGAGGCTTAGGGACAACTCTGTGAATGTCCTTCAGTGGCCCAGTCAAAGCCCCAACCTCAACCCAATCAAACATCTCTGGAGAGACCTGTCCAACAACCATCCCCATTCAACCTGACAGAGGATCTGCAGAGAAGAATTGCAGAAATTATTTAAAAAATGATTTCAAATATAGATGATCGAAGTATTGGAAAATTTGATTGGACTGCTTTGCGTAATTTTACTATTAAATTAGCTTCATGACAAATTACTTCATCACAAACCGCATTTCTTTGTAAGTAGTGGGTGCAATGACATGCAATCGCCGCTCCCATCATTGTATGCTTCAGATGCCGCGTTTATCGCTGATCGCGGCAGCTGACATTAATATTAAAGTGTAAAATAAAAAATAAATTAAATCATATTTACCTCAGGGAAAATTGAACTTGCTGTGAAGCCGAATTTCTTTGTGCTTCGTGGTAGCGAATTGATTTTTCCTGAAATGGCGGAAAAAATAAAAAAATTCATACGTATGTGTTCCGTTTCTGTATTGCGGACCGCATATGCAGATCCGCAATAAACAGACACCATTCCGTGTGCATTCCGCATCACAGATGTGGACCCATTCACTTCAATGGGTCCGCAAATTAGGAGATGCGGTGCGGAGGGGTGCGGAACGGGAGCATGGAACGGAACCCTATGGAAGCACTATGGAGTGCTTATTTGGGGTTCCGTTCCGTACTTCCGTACCGCAAAAAGATAGAACATGTCCTATCTTTTTGCAGAACGGAGGGATGCGAACCCATTCGAGTTGATTGGTCCAGGAGGTGTGAATGAGCCCTAACTCAAACGTTTGAGTGCAAAGAGCCGGCCTCCTACATCTTGATTGAAGATCCAGCGTGAAATCTCGTGCAGCCCAAGATCACCAAGTTGGTGGGATATTCAATCGAGATGGGGTGGCCGACTCTTCGTGCTCAAACAGATGAGGTAAGTATGATTTTTTATTTTTTTTTACCACCACTTCAGGGAAAATCAATTCGCTACCACGAAGCACAAGGAAATTCGGCTTCACTGCGAATCAAATTTTCTCATGAAATTCGGATGGAGATTGGCTCAACAGTAATTTCAAACATTCTGTTCTCACTTTCTCATTATGGGGTATTGAGTGCAGAATGATGGGGAAACTTGATTTATTTTACATTTTAGCACAAGACTGCAACATAAAAACGTATATGAAGTGAACGGGTCTGAAGACCTCCTGAATGAACTGTATGTTTGCCTTGTTCTCCCCATCAACTATATACCAGTACTTGTAGAGCTGTTTTCATGGGCCAAAATGCCCTTTAAACCCCGATCAGTGGTCCCGATTTAATAAAAATGTGTCTGAGGGGAGACTTCAGGGAATCTGATAATTCAGCAGTCCTGAAGTGTACCAGTGGTTCTAAGAATGAGAATATGATTCGTTAGATTCACCAAAAACATATACTTTATATTGCATTTTTTTTATTAAGCACAAGATTAATTAAGCCTTTTTAATATGACATTTATGTATAAAAAAGACAATGTTGAATGCATTGTTGTGGAGACTAAACATAGCAAGAAGGAAAGTACTGTTAGATAGGCTCCTTGGTCCCACCAAAGGAAATTATTTTGAGGACCCACCCTACAGCTATAAAGTACTAGTACATGTCCTTTATTAATTTCATCATAAACTCTCCATTGTACACATATGTATGGTCTTATAATAACTTATTTTTGTACAGGTACAACTATGCTCCTATCAGCTTCAAATATAGTTTTTCTCTGCTGGACACTGGGCTGACCTGGCCCACCAGAGTGCCTTTACTTTTAGGACATGTCAACTGTTGAACATCATAGTCCTTGTTATGGCTGGACCCAGGGGAGGACTGGGAACTAAAAAAAAACAAAAAGTGGCCCCAATGGTATAGGTGGGTCCAGATTTACAGAAGGTGGGGCAACACAAGTAGATAAGGCCAATTCAAGTTGGCAGGGTCAGTAATACCATAGTGCAGCATAGAATACCATCGCACAGAACCAAATACTACAGTGCAGAACAAAATACCTCCCCAGAAGCTGCCACATCTGTGGTAGCCATCAATAACTGCCACGTTCTCTCCTCCTCCTTTTCTAATTGTCTCCAATATGGATATGGAACAGGGGCTTAGGAGGTGAGATGTGGGCCACAACATCAAGCCAGCCCTACCTTCAGCATGGAGTTCCTCAACCTGGACTTCCTCTAGTAATGACCCCTATAGTTCCCCAAGTAGTATGTATCTGGCCAGCGGCAGTGAGGAGGGCTCGGGTGGCCCTATGGTTATTGGTCCATCTGGAAAATTACCTGTAGGGTCTATGGCTAGTTCGCTCCTGGCTGGACCTCATTATAATTATTTATGGATATGTCTAAACCCTCTGTAACTGTACCACTGCTAGTGCCAATGCTAAAGGGGACAACCTAATAAAAGCTGCTAATTTCATAAAGTTTGAGCCCATAATAGACTGGGAGCCAGGAAGCAAGTAAGGTTCTCTGACCAAATATACAATTGTGATGTTGTACCAGTTTAGGACTGAAGATGGTGAAACAGCCAGGATGTGATTTAATTGGGTGATTTTCAGTTTTTGATATTTTTTTTTTTTACTGCCTGCCTTCCTATAAGCCATAACTTATTTTTCCATTCACACAGCTGTATGAGGTCTTGGTTTTTGCAGGATAAGTTTACTTTCTAATAGCACCATGTAATATCGCAATGTATTGGGAAGCTGGAAAAGAAATTGAAATGGGGTGTAATTGGAAAAAAAACAATTCTGCCATAGTGTTATGGGTTTCATTTTGGGTTTCATTTTTACTATGTTCCCTATCCGGTAAAACTGTTACCTTATTCTACGGGTCAATAAGATTACAGCGATACCACATTAACCTCTTAAGGACCTCCGCTGTATATGTACAGCGGAAGTCCGGTCCCTAAACATGGCGCCCGCTCGCACGTGCAGCGGGTGCCATAACTGCCGGGTTTCTGCTATTTTAAATAGCAGAGGCCCGTGGTACATTTTACTCTTCAGATGCCGAGAATTTTTCCAATCCGTAAGTAGAAGTCGCACACTTCCTCTCCGGTAACAGTGTTCACCGACTGAGATCGGGGAACCTGTTACATCACCGAAATAGTCCAAAGCCTCAAGCAGGCTTCAGTGTCTATTTCAGGAATATAGCAATACAGGACCCTAGGTGGCAGATTTGTATTCTTATATTCAAAAAAAAGTGTTCAATGATGGCTATATAGCCATCAATGAACACAATGGGCAATCTAATGATTGGCAGTTATTGTCACCCAAGGTGACTTAAAAAAAAGTAAAAAATAAATAAATAAAGTAAAAAAATGTTTTTACAAATATAAAAATCACCCCCCTTCCCTTAAAATAAAAATATTTAACCAATAAAAAATAACAAACATCATGGGCATCACTGTGTGCAAAATTGCCCATACAATTAAAATATAACAATATTAATGGCATACGGCAAATGGCGTAATGGGGAAAAAAAGTAAAAACAGCCAATTTGCCATTTTTTGTACTTCAACTACCCAATAATTTTGTTATAAAAAGTGATCAAAAAGTCGCACACACTTCAAATTGGTATCAATGAAAAGAACAGATCGTCCCTCAAAAAACTGACCCCTCACACAGCCCCGTACACATAACTACAAAAAAAGTTATAGGGGTCAGAATAGAATTTTTTCAGTATTAAAACGCAAGAAAAATTATACAAGTGTGGTATTGTTGTAACAGTACTGACCTGGAGAATGAAGATAACAGGTCAATTTTACCGCATAGTGTACAATGTAAAAAAATAAAAGCCTACCCAATTTACTACAAGGTATGCAACCGTATATGGTGCCATTAAAAAGTACAACTTGTCCCGCTTTAAATAAGCCCTCATAAGGCTCTGTGAATGGAAAAATAAAAAAGTTAGGGCTATGGGAAGGCGGAGAGTGAAAAACGAAAACGCAAAAATGGAAATATAGTTTTTCTGATGTTTTAAAACTTAAAAAAAAACTTTGAAGAAAAGTAATTTTTTCTTTGCATTGTCAAATTCTGATCCCTAAAACTTTGTTATAATAATGTCTACAGAGTTCGGTGGAAGCTCAGCTTTTAACGTGACGATCTGTAGTTTTTATTTAAACCATTTTGGCTCTGGCATTTTGTGATGCAGCAATGTGTATGATCTTTATTTTTTTATTGTTTATTTTTAATATGGGGAAAAGGGATTATGTATGTATAAAGAAAAAGAATCATCAGCAGCACTGGAACTGACAAAGTGTAAAAATGGCGCCCGCAAATCCATTGGTCAAAGGAATAAGTTCTAGAAGAGATCACAGCACTCCAACCACAATACTGGAAAACCGTTGATTTATTTTTTGCCTGCATGTTTATGGACACTTAAAAATAAATCAACTGTTTTCCTGTATTGTGCTTGTAGTGCTATGATCTCTTCTAGAACATATATATATATTTTTTTTTAACTTTTTAAAACTTCTCTGTAGTCCCCTAGGGGACTTGAACATGCGATCATCTGATCGATGCTCCCTCAGACTGCAAGGAATTAGCGTTGCAGTCTATGGGACATTCGCTATGTTCCTATAGGAACATTGTTGTGGTAGACCTTGGATTCTTCAGAGGGACCAAGGCAGCCACAGCAACCAACCAACTCCCTCAATCTCGGGTGAGTCGTTCGGGCCCGGAGAACACAGTGCTCCCGGGGTTTCACCGTTGACAAGACATGGTCACAGTTGACCACAGCATTTGAAGGTTTAAATATCCGTAATCGGCGATAGTGCCGATCACAGACATTTCCTCCAGGTATCTGCTGTTTAAAGCAGCTCAGCTTATGATCGGGCGCCATGTTTAAACTTCAGACTTGCACAGTACTTGTACGGCAGTCGTCCTTAAGAAATGCAGAATACACAGAGATGCACGATACTGATGTAGATGGTTCTTTTGGTGTAAACATATACAACTATAAAAATACTGAGCAAAATCGTATCATTAGCTATCATAAATAAATATAATCTGTAACATAGACTTGAGGTAACGTCTCGGTGCCCATAATTCTCATCCACACCCACTACAAGGTTGCACTACCACCCATTCCTGCCTGGCATTTTACTGTCTTGCATCCATAATACATAGGTAACTGTACTTCTATTGCATGCAACCGTTCCCGTTATTTGTCATCTGCTGATGAGCTAACGTCCTTGTCCGCAACCTTCCCCTCCTGGTCCCTCTGCCCGGTCTCAAGATAACATTCCTCAGCGTTCCATCTTGTTCATTCCTTTCACTTCTCATAACAACAAATGTATCCGCTCCCAAGGATGTTCTTAAAAGAGAAATTCATGGAATGAGGCAGTTAAGCGTTACGGCACTACAGGGGATGCGGCTGAGCCACGTTATTTACACCATCTTTCAGCAAACCTTACAAGCTGACATTTTGGGAGGTCTGCAGGGTCCTGTGTGTAAATAATGCAGCTTTTCCCATCGCCTGCCGTATTACAATATGGTTATAAAAGACATGTGGTGGAAACATTGACCATGGCTGCTTGCTTAAAGGGGCAAGAGCGGCTAAAAAATTTTTTTCAAGATGCCATGCAGCCATGTCTGAAGATAACACATTCCCTACTGATGTTGTCATCTGGCGGGACAGGAGATCTACAGTATTTTAAGTACAGCCCCCCCCCCCCCTTTAAGCAGTAGATCGGTGAATATCTATATGAAGAATATTATACCAGCAAAAGTCTTTTCGGTACTAATGACACTTCCTTCTTCCTTCTGCCCTTCAGAAGCTGTCATGCAGTGTGCAGGCCAGTGTTCATCCCCCCCGGAGGTGGCTGCATGTATGTTAACCCGCTTCTATATTTTGCATTGTATTATGAGACTAATGCATGACGAGTTTTGATTGCTGCTGCTGTAATTATTCTTTATTGCTGTGTTTGTTCAGTGTGCATGTGTCTGTGTGTACAGGAACATAATAAAGTTATGAGATGGGACGTGTCTAAGAATGAAACTCAGGTAATTACGTCTATGAGGAACCGAGACAGCGTCTCTAGTAGATTGCAGCTTCCTACAAAGACCCAGGGGGCCACGAAATGACTTGTCCTGAGAAGGTTGTGTAACCTTGAGCTTTAATAACAACTTATACAGCTTTACAATTATTAAGTCACATGACTCATGGGGTCTTCTCTGGGGCATGAGAAGGACAATTCCTAGGGAATTTGACCAACAAGGTGAACCTCAAATAAAATACCTACCTAAAATTCCCTGCCTGGCGGTAGAGTAGCCCTGGCAATGAGCATGGACATAATGTCCTACCTGGTCCTGAGAATGTTGTGTAACGTCAAAGGGATTGTCCAAGATTTTGAGATGGATGGTCTATCATCAGACTGGTGGGGGTCCAACTCTCTGCAAAACCCCAACACTCTGACATTGGAAGTCAGCGCTGACATTGTGTAATGGACAGAGCTGGTAACTGCACATTAGATGGAGCTGTGTAGTTCCGATGTCAACTTCTGGCACTAAAGCTGCATGGTAACAGTTGATCGGCGAATCGATTTGATATTAATGGCTTACCCTGAGGAAAGGCCAGGATCGCACTGGCCCACCAAAGTACCAGAGGATCCTCCGGTGGGCCAAGGCTCTGATCCCATAATGGGCCCCTAAGATTTGGCAGAAAAAAAAACATTCAGTTGCCTTTGGAGCCAATGACTTGCCACTAGGGTCTATTTCTTTCACTCAAAAACCTTGATAATATAAAGGGATGGGCCTTGAGAATAATTTCCTCTGGTGGGCTCAAGGAACCCCAGTCTGACACTGGGAAAGGCCATCTATATCAAAATCCTGAATAACCACTTTAGGTTTCAATAATACCTTATACAGTGTTGGAGCTTTTGGTAAAATATTGCTAGGTTCCTCCACTGATTACAGCTAATCGCTGGGGGCACTAGTGTCAGGGCATCTTATGTAAAGGACCGTTGCACCAAAAAGGGATTGTCCAAACTGAAGAAACCCTTTTGGTACAGTGCACAATTTTAGGGTTCCTTCATAAACTACAAAAAGTCCAGGTATATTGTGTGACCTACGTTGCCCATAGTGTTGGCTTCTGAGTCACTTGTCCAAAGAACATTATGCGAGATGAATTGGAGAAAAAACATTCCTTCTTTCTCCGCTGGGTTGGTAAGGGGCTAAGTCCCAAGCAGGGGACTTAAGTCGAAGATGTCCATTTGTCCTACTAGGGAGGATCTCAGCTCCTGAATACTACAAGTGTGCTCCTTCTAACGTGTCTCATTGAAATAGTAGTTCATCAAAGGGAAAACTTAAATTTTTGGACTTCATTTGATACCCTGGACAGTCATACCCTGCTCTGTCTTGAAGAGTTATATCCAAGCTCCTTTAATCTGAATATAGTTGGCTAAATTTACTCCACTGTGGTTTGCACTTCTGTTGCAACAGCCCTCACTGTTGGCCCCTTGTGGACAGATCCAGTTTTGAAGGTTATTTTTTTTTAAAGGGATTGTCTCAGGAAGACAACTCGTATCCATATGTCCTAATAGAGTATATCATAGGGAGGGACCCACCTCTTGGGCTTCCAGAAAGTAGTGCTGTTCTGTATGAGGGTCTACCATTCTGGCAGGCGTTATTATTTTATACAGGTCGTAAAGCCTCTAAACCAGTAGACATCACTGCATCCACCAAATAGCCAAATATATCCAACCCAATTCTCTTTAGGACCTCTTGGAGGCCATAAAATAGTTGCCTCCAGTTTCCGAAAGCCATAAGCTGAGGTATACAGATAGAATGGTGGCTCTATAGCACGGATAAAAACTAGGCCCTTTACAGCTGCTGCTTGACGCTGCCACAGTAACCAATTGCAACACAGGTCCTGGTGACACCATCCTATTTCATTGTCTAGGAAGTGGATCAATCTGTAATGCGCCCCTCTCGACAGCGACCCTACAGTAGTGGCATCCCCTGCCGCTAGTTACATACCCCCTTGGCTATAGCTTCCCTATAATATCCAGGTTATTTGTATACATGTGAGTGATGTGCGGATGTTTTGCATACCATCATGCTTACTGCTGAGTGAATGCGTCCCATGTCTGTTGACGCCATTGATTGCACATTTTATTAACCTTTTCTTGTCATTATATATCTTCTGCGTGAGATGCGACCTCTGATAAACACCCATGCTGACCGGTCTTGTCTGTCTTTTGCCAGAATTATGGGGAAGGAGCTCATTATGAACACATGGCAAGCAGGGACCTGACGTCACATGACAATCTCTCCCCTCCGTACGTCAATTCAAGATTACAAAGTAAGTTGCACACATGACTGTGGTTTTAATTAACATTGACCTTATAATCACTGTAAAATGGTTCTAATATATTCCCATTAAAGTGTTTGCAGGATTTTTAGATTTTTTTTGTTTGTTTATTTGTTTTCACTGTGCAGTGTAAAAATGGAGACCGTCAGTAAGCTGCTGTTGGCTGATCTGTTTTCACGAATATATGTACCTATATAATACTAAGAGTGTCTTGTTGTGGATATGCCAACTTTTCTGGGTTTTCACGCTATAGAGTGAATTCACACATGGCAGATTTTGTTGGGCTTGCTACATCAGTGTGTACATGCTGTTTTAGGTAGCCTTTTCTCTCCTTTAAAGATTTTTGTGGTATCATGCATACATTGCCATACTGAATGCATTGGTAAAACAGATTCCGAAAAGTGGATGTAGAACGTTTGCCCATCAGGTGGGAATGTCGTCAAGTTTGTCTACACCAGACATGGTTTTCTTCACCGTTCGATACAGTGACTCATACTTGCCTTACGAAATCCTTCTAGGGATTCGCCATTGATGGCCTCAACCTAGGATAGATCATCAATCTGTGATTGGTCCACCTTCTATGGGGCTGAGCCACCATACAAGACAAAGCCAATCAACGAGGACAGCCACCAATCATACCTTGATGACGCATCCAAAAGACAGACCATCAATATTAAAACCTAGAACACCTTTAAGACACATACTTGGCCAAGAAGATACTTAAGACGCTTTAGCTTGGGAGTCACCAGTTAAAACTAATGCTTCATGGAGCAGGTGGTGCTCAGAAGTTCTGGACACTTGGTTGGTCCTACCTCTCCTCTGATCTCCCACTCTTCCATTTTCTTTTTTTGTTCTTATTTCTTTTTCTGTCTTTATGTGTTCTTGTTCTTTATTTTTTTTTCTTTATTTCTGCAATTATAACTTTTCAGATACAAGTCTTTTGAAGTTAGTACCCACTGACCACCCACAACATCTGGGCTCTGAGAATCTTGGGCATGGTTGGATGTGTATGAGGATCTTATTATTCATATACCATTTATCATTTTTAGGGTTTTACTTTTTGATTGGACATGTTCCTTTGAAATCAAGTGAAAGGCCAATATATCTTTTTTGTAGTTGAGGGAGGAGGCATCATCACGTACAATCAGGGGCGTAGCTAACGGCTCATGGGCCCTGGTACAAGAGTTCAGCTTGGGCCCCCTTCCCTCAGTGCTTTGTGTGTCTTCTTATGCGGCACAAGGGTCTTTGGGCCCCCTCAGGCTCCTGGGCCCGGTAGCGACTGCTACCTCTGCACCACCTATAGCTACGCCCATGCGTACAATGCTCCCACTTTATACTTAGGACCTACTGCATCTCTCTATGTCTACGGCTCTCTGTCCATTCTTTTGGCCAAAGCTCGTGTCAAGTCTGGACTCTAGGGATGAATTGTTTCCCATTCAGGAGATCCAGTTTCTACCTCTAGTGAAATTATATGGACTTTTTTATGGTTGACCAGATACAGATAGGTCCCCTAGTGGTGGCAAAAGATAGCCAAAATATATTGAGCATGCTTGCAAGGAACTGAAAGACTGGGTCTGAGCGAAACTAATATAAGTCTCAGCCTTCTCCTTGGTGTCACCTCCTTATGAGATAGACTTCTGTTGAGTTGTTTGCAATGCAGTGAGGTATCTGTACGTTACATCTGCTGAGGCAGACAACATCTGGGCTAATATAGCTTCACCGCGGCAGTCACATGCGCCTCTTTTAATTCAGCATTTTCTCTGTTGTCTTGATGCATACATATACAAACAATGCAGACGAACAGAATAGGTGCGACTGTACGGTAAAACACACCTAAAATAGAGCTATTACTTGTAATTAAGTAAATCAGGACTTTTAAGTTGCAATGTGTTAATCAGGTCTCTGTAAATCAGGTGATAATGTAACCAGAGTGCAGTTTATAAAGGTGTAAACCCATCCCGACGCTTCATTCCTAGCAGCCTGGATTAGCCCCTGATTAGTCACAGTAATGAAGTCAGGGATATTAGAGGCGCTGAGCCGCAGATGACTGCCGAGTCCACAGTACTGACTACTGGACAGCTGTAGACGCTGGGCTTAGCATTTTTTATTACTGATACTTTAAGAATCTGGTAGAGACACTGCAATGGAACGTATAAAGAGGAATTGTAACACATTTCATCCATACACAGAACAGTAGAAGTATCAGATACTAATACCGGTGAGGGGTGCGACTGGAACCCAGATGTAGAAAAAGAAGAAATTATTACAAACTCTTTACTACTGTTTATGTTTTGTTTTTTCATTTTGAGAAGTAATCTATTTATCTATCTACCTACCTCATATCTATCTACCTACCTCATATCTATCTATCTATCTATCTATCTATCTATTTACTATATCTATCTATCTATCTATCTATCTATATCTATCTACTCTATCTATCTATCTACCTCATATCTATCTATCTATCTATCTATCTATCTAGCTATCTACCTCATATCTATCTATCTATCTATCTACTATATCTATCTATCTATCTATCTATATATCCATCTACCTTATATCTATCTACTATATCTATCTATCCATCTATCTCATATATATCTAATATCTATCTATCTATCTATCCATCTACCTCATATCTATCTATCTATCTATCTATTTACTATATCTATCTATCTATCTATCTATCTATCTATCTATCTATATCTATCTACTCTATCTATCTATCTACCTACCTCATATCTATCTATCTATCTATCTATCTATCTATCTATCTAGCTATCTACCTCATATCTATCTATCTACCTCATATCTATCTATCTATCTACTATATCTATCTATCTATCTATCTATCTATCTATCTATATATCCATCTACCTTATATCTATCTACTATATCTATCTATCCATCTATCTCATATATATCTAATATCTATCTATCTATCTATCCATCTACCTCATATCTATCTATCTATCTATCTATCTATCTATCCATCCATCTATCTAATACCTATGTTGAAAACTGACAACACATTTTAAACAAACTCTTACTTTTAATTGTCTATGTATGTAAACTATCTATTTCATATCTATCTATCTAATAACAAAACAATAACAGTAAAAATGAGGTGAAGGTATGAAGAAACCTGACTCAAGAATCCAAAATGGTAAAAAGTACTGAAAACATGGCAGCACTCTCCAGAGATACAACAATAATATTATTTTATTCACCCAAACATTTCAGCTCAACATTAGAGCCTTCATCTATCTATCTTTCTATTTGTCTGTCTGTCTATCTATCTATCTATCTATCTATCTATCTAATATTAGTTTTTGATCTATTATCTAGCTATCTATCTAACATCTGTTTATTATCTCTCTAATATCTATGTATCTGTCTATCTCTCTATCATATACCGCCCCCAACCAGCTGTATCAGGTGGCCACCGGCACTGAAAACTATACAGTAGACTGTGTACTGTCTGGCACCAGCATGCAGCAGCTTAGCTTCTATTCCTCTGAATGGGAGCTGAGCTGCAGTACCCGGCACGGCCCCTACTCAGGGGATGGCGCCTTGTTGCATGTCGATTCCCAACCAATCCAATACTGATGATGTATCCCGAGGATGGGCCACCCATGGCAAAGTGTCAGAAAAGTCCTTTAAAATGCCTGGATAATGGCCCAGAATAAATGTATCCCTTTTCTATTTCTGTTTCTTTTACGTCTTTTACTCCTGTTTATTGACCGGCGCTTGACGCTGACTGGTTGATTCTGGGTAACTTTACGTTTCTACTTTTCACCTGTTCGGATTGTTGGTAAATATCTCCGGTCGTGTGAATTAATTTAAGACAGCGTGGAGAAGGCCTCCATATCAGCTTTTATATTAAGTAGCTTTTATTTTATCGCTTTTGCTGTCATACTGCATATCTTCATATATGTGCCTAACATCCCCAGGAAATGTAGATAATATCTATTTAATATTGCACTAAAACGTCATTTAATGCCCCGAATATTTAGAATTAGCTTCTTTAGCTCATGGCGGCTGATGGTGGCGATTGCCAAAAATGTGAAATGCCAGATTTAACAGTTCATAGTAACAGTTTTATTATACATAACATAGAGCAGGCAATGACAAATGTGCTCCTCCTGCCAGCAACATACTGCGTAAGGTCACTGACCGATCCGGCGCAAAGTAATATCCCGATAATCAGCTGCAGGGAGTATATTACACAGTATAGCCATCCACATATAGGTCATGGGAAGTTTTACTGTGCCAGTGCTTTCATGGGGGAAATCTGACTATTGGACAGCGAATACATAGATGTTTTTTTTTTTTAATAACACATGATTATGGTTGACTTTTTACAATATTCATAAATTTACAAGATGTGCAGTAAAAATTTTAAAGAGAGTCCTTGAGTACATGGAGTAGAGGGCGGATCCAAAGAGCATCTCTTTCTGCAGACTAGAAATATTTTTTGGCATTCATTTTTTTGGGGTTGTCCAGGAGTATATATAAATTTTTATATATATTTTATTTTTATAAATTTTTTTTTTTTTGCATCATTTTTGGGGGTCATTTTATTCATTTATTTTTTACACCATTCATGTTTTTCATGGTTATTATCTGAACACCTAATATGTGTATTTTTAAATTTAATGTGTGCATAATAAAATGTATTTTACACTAAATAATGATGGTGATGACTTTATTTAACTCTTATAATGTATTAACAAACTTCTGCATGTTAATACATTATGCTTCGTGTCAGTAGGACACATGCTGCTGTTCGGGAAACACTAATGCGCCATCACAGTGGGCTTAGTAGACAGGCAGCCCTGGGGTGTTTCATAGGTTCTCAGGACTGACTGTGGATCACTCCCTCCTTCTCTTATTTCCCAGTGACCCGATCACAGGGGAGAGTCCCCTTCGATCATGCCAAGGCATGATCAAAGGGGAAACAGCTGGGATCGGAGCTTCTTCTGATCCCAGTTGTGAAGCAGAGCCTGCGCTGGGAACCTAAGCTGTTGCTAATATATAATTTTTTTAGCACTGGAGCTCTCTGACAGCCTTTAGAGGGCAGTCGTTAGGGGGTTAAACTATTTGACGTTCCCTGTCACTAATCAGCTGGACTTTTCAACCACATATGGTCCCCCATAGGATGATTATATTGTGACCAACCAATCACTGCCTACTTCCAGCTTTATAAAATGTATCCTTAGGTGCTTTCCATCGTACTGTATATTCATCTTTTATGCCGCCCTCCTCCCACAGCCCTCTTGTGATTTGGTCTGGTGATACGACACTGTTATTTTGGGTTTCCGGTAGCGTAATATTATGCTCTGCACTCTTTACTCTATGAGTTTCCGTCTTTGATATCTATATAATGGATCTTAGTGGACATATCTGTTGTAGGGGTACCTAGAGCCTACTATGGGCCCACCACTGTACCTCTAATTTTTTTGTACAGATGCATGTGCTCCAGTAGAGGCCCTATATTCTTTCCTAGAAGCCTCAGTGCCGCCCAGTGACCCATATAGGCCCATAGCATAGACTCCATGTGCTGCAGAGTCCATGCCTGCACCTTATTCCATTTACAGCAGCCTGCCATACGTACCTATAAACACCAACACCCACTGGAGGCCGTGAGGCTGATCCACCTACAGTCATCAAAAGTATCGGCTCATATCTGTAGTTTCAGATTTCATTTCTCGTTAGGACAAATCACATGATTAAAATAGTGAGTGTGACGAGACCAATCTCGCCACATTGCATTGGAGAAACCTGGTTGCTCGCCTGCTGCCTTTGGACTATGGCCCCCTGTTAAAAGACATCTTTTTTTACCTGCAGAAAAGCTTAATTCGTGCTTTTCTGCCTGGGGTTCGGTAGTTTTGGTTGAATGTGTTATACCCCAGATAGGAATCCCATGGAGCCCATTCGTATGAAACTGACTGTAAAGACTTTGGCTCCATGGCGATTAAACTGTATTCGTGTGGTCTGAGCGCCATTCACTTAATAATGTGCGCTCAGACCTGAGCTATCTGGGGATATGTTAAATGTATAGTTTTAATGTAATGTGTCTTACCTGGTGTATTTTATCAGTAATGCTTGTTCTGTGTCCCCATGTGCATAATGGAGTCTTGTCTCTGAAATGTCTGTGTGTATTGTAAAGGGTGGGACATTGTATATTGAATAGTGATGTCTGTCCTATTGTCCCCACGTGTGTATTGGCGATTCCCCTTTGTCCTGAGAGATAATTGAATGACTCCTCAATTGTCTCCAGGACAGAAGACATTGTGTATTCGTCTGCCTGTGATGATTGCATTACCCATGTAGGGTGATGGTATCACAGGCAGAGGGAGAGGATATGCTGGGGGTGTCTGTATTGTCCCAATGTGTGTGATTGGCTGCTGTATCCCGTGTCGCAGTCTTCCTTCTGGTCCTCTAGGGAGTGTCCACCAGGTGGGAGACCTGGATAAATACCAGGCAGGTAGCCGTTAATAAATGAGAGAATTCCTGTTTACCCTCAATACGGAGCCTCGTCTCGTTCTTGGGGGATTCACTGTATGCTGTTAGAGACTGATTGCCAGGAGTGTAAGCTGATTGTCTGCTTTTCCTGTTCGTCTGCTAGCAGCTATTTGGGAGGTTCCAGTACGGGAGTTGGAGTGCTATTTTGTATCCAGTTCGGGAGTTTGGTGTTCTGCAGTAGCTGGGCCTATATCTCTGTAAAGGGGCCGATCGCCTAAACGGTTTTTACCCCTTGTCTGCAGCTACGGTCCGTTACAATTGGTGGCGAGCAGCGGGATCGTTCCTACAGCCAGAAGGACAGCTACAGGAGACACCATTTCCTTGGATTTACAAGTGGGGGCAACGCATGTCCCAGTACAGCGACCCTAAAAGCACCAGAATGGAACCAGCAGTGTCATACGAGGAGGAGGACCTGGATGGCCGGGATGCATTAAGGAAAGGCATCTGGTACCAGGCCCTGGACAATGTACAATACCAGCGGGGTGAGAGTCTCCCCAGTGAAGAGCAGCGGTGGCAGAAGCAAGTGGCCCTGCGGATGCCCTTTCTGGGAGAGCAGCCCCTGGATGAATGGGTGAAGGAACTAGAGCACCGGGTATGGCAGGAGCTATGGCTGGAGGATGCCTACCAGGCGCTCTGGTGGTATATGGCACAGTATATACCCTGGACAGCCGAGCATGACAAGCCAGAGGGAGAGGAGTTTGATGGTTCTGGCTTGTTATGGGAGTCCTTTGCAGAGCCTGACTTCGGGAGTCCTGCGCAGAACAGACTTCAGGACATTTTCTACGAGAGGGAGGCTAGGCATGACGGGGATGACCCCCATGAGGTAGAGCAAGACCTGGCTCACCTAGCAACCCTGGAGTGGGAACTGGAGCAGGACTACCGAGATCTCTTCCACTCCATTGGGAAGGCTCAGCAGGACAGCAAGGTGACAGATCCAGTTCCAGACCCATTCCGCTGGGAAGACATTATTGAAATTTACTGGGAGGAACCCCAGGCGGCAGGTGGAGATGGGACCGAGGTCTCTCCACCGGTATTGCAGGGAATTGGGAGCCTGAGCTCCATTCCCCAGCGGGAGATATTGCAGGGAATTGGGAGCCTGAGCTCCATTCCCCAGCGGGAGATATTACAGGGAATTGGGAGCCTGAGCTCCATTCCCCAGCGGGAGATATTGCAGGGAATTGGGAGCCTGAGCTCCATTCCCCAGCGGGAGATATTGCAGGGAATTGGGAGCCTGAGCTCCATTCCCCAGCGGCAGGCTGAGCTACAGGGGGCAGAGGTAGTTGTTCCTGCCCCACAGCAGCAGCGTGATTTTTCGGGAATTGGGAGCCCGGTCTCCATTCCCCAGCGGCAGTATTATTTGTTGGGAATTGGGAGCCCGGTCTCCAGTCCCCAGCGGCAGAGTAACCAGCAGGGAATAGAGAGCCCAGTCTCCTTTCTCCAGCAGCAGGACTCTGTATTGGGAGGAGAGACAGTCGGTCTCCCTCCACTGAGGAGGAAGGTATGTATGGGAGAGGAGCTTACTACCACCTCTCCCCAGCGGCGGATCATTAATGGGCAGGGAATAGAGAGCTCAGTCTCCTTTCCCCAGCAGCAGAGCTGTGTAACCGAAGGGGAGACAGTCGGTCTCCAGCAGCAGGACGGTATATCTAAAGGGGAGACAGTCGGTCTCCCCTCCAACAACCAGGCTTCAACCAGGCTACCCTCCCAGTAGCGCTGGCAACAGGGCAGAGTGACGCGGGTCTCTGCCCATGCAGCACCCCACCAAGTCAGCGTACCCGTACCCAGCACAGCCGTGGTGAGGCACCTGGACATGGACAAGCTTCTCCTCTACCCAGTTGCAGTAACTATTTATTGTGGGTGGGCTGTGCTGTTGATTGTGTTTTGTGGGTGGGCTGCTGGACTAACAAGGGCACTGACCGGCAGGAGGTCAGATACCCTGTTAGTCTGTTTGGAAAAGGGGAGAGATGTGACGAGACCAATCTCGCCACATTGCATTGGAGAAACCTGGTTGCTCGCCTGCTGCCTTTGGACTATGGCCCCCTGTTAAAAGACATCTTTTTACCTGCAGAAAAGCTTAATTCGTGCTTTTCTGCCTGGGGTTCGGTAGTTTTGGTTGAATGTGTTATACCCCAGATAGGAATCCCATGGAGCCCATTCGTATGAAACTGACTGTAAAGACTTTGGCTCCATGGCGATTAAACTGTATTCGTGTGGTCTGAGCGCCATTCACTTAATAATGTGCGCTCAGACCTGAGCTATCTGGGGATATGTTAAATGTATAGTTTTAATGTAATGTGTCTTACCTGGTGTATTTTATCAGTAATGCTTGTTCTGTGTCCCCATGTGCATAATGGAGTCTTGTCTCTGAAATGTCTGTGTGTATTGTAAAGGGTGGGACATTGTATATTGAATAGTGATGTCTGTCCTATTGTCCCCACGTGTGTATTGGCGATTCCCCTTTGTCCTGAGAGATAATTGAATGACTCCTCAATTGTCTCCAGGACAGAAAGACATTATGTATTCGTCTGCCTGTGATGATTGCATTACCCATGTAGGGTGATGGTATCACAGGCAGAGGGAAGAGATATGCTGGGGGTGTCTGTATTGTCCCAATGTGTGTGATTGGCTGCTGTATCCCGTGTCGCAGTCTTCCTTCTGGTCCTCTAGGGAGTGTCCACCAGGTGGGAGACCTGGATAAATACCAGGCAGGTAGCCGTTAATAAATGAGAGAATTCCTGTTTACCCTCAATACGGAGCCTCGTCTCGTTCTTGGGGGGATTCACTGTATGCTGTTAGAGACTGATTGCCAGGAGTGTAAGCTGATTGTCTGCTTTTCCTGTTCGTCTGCTAGCAGCTATTTGGGAGGTTCCAGTACGGGAGTTGGAGTGCTATTTTGTATCCAGTTCGGGAGTTTGGTGTTCTGCAGTAGCTGGGCCTATATCTCTGTAAAGGGGGCCGATCGCCTAAACGGTTTTTACCCCTTGTCTGCAGCTACGGTCCGTTACAGTGAGAGCTCATCCGAGACCAGAAGCCTTCAGAGTATCTACATTACAGTACTGGAGTTAAGGTGGCCATACACATTAGTCTGACGTTGATAAAAACGAACAATTTCAACCAAAATAAACGTTCAATTGAAATTTAACAACAGACTATCATTTTACCGGCTGATTATCATTGAAAATTAGTCGGCCGTGTTCAATATTTTTGCTTTATAGTCGGACGAAAGATCTTTCGTTCAACAAACGATCATTCGAGAATGGAAGATCTTTCTTCGAAAGAATGATCCTTTCATCCATCGTCTGGTTTCATTGAACGTGTATAAGCAGTTTGAACAACTGTAATGGCCAACATGGACTAAAATGTGTGTGATCTTTATTTGTTCAACAGATGTTCAACCATAAACCAACTTCTTTCTAAGGTGTACGGCCACTTGTGTACTTCCTACTCTAGGAAACCTTGGCATCAGTTACTGTCTACCATCCTTTTCTAAAAATATTATGGTTGCTGCTTTGGTCACATCAATAAGACAACTGCTTTCCAAAGAGACATCATGGTGGTCTTCTAAAGAGTCTTTAAATATGACTAGGGAGATCAGCCAAATGAGAGACACCCATCTATAGACAGTTGTCTTGGGGTTCTTACTCCTTTTCACTATAGGGTAGTGTTGACTTCTTTTGATCCAGCTTTCGGGGGACACTGGTCCTTCTTGTGGAGATCCAGCTGGTTTAGAAAGTCATGGAGGCAATGCTTCCTGGGAAAAAGTGAGCAAATCTGCTCTCCTCCAGAAGGAAAAACTCTCTCCAGTGCTATAACTTAGGATGCTAGCCAGACGAGAGACTTCCATCTGAAGATGAAGCAAAGATTCTACACAACATATTGCTGAGGCCCATAATATAAGTATAGCATCACAATCCAGTATTGCAGTGTATTATGCAACCAATCAAATAATCACATGTTCAAGGTTAAAGTCCCCAAATGGTACAACATCAAATTATTTAACCAACAAGTTAAATGCTGTACAACAAACATACTTCCCAATGCCAATTTTGTGTGGCAAATTCGGCTGACTGGTACAGTATAAGCAAAGTGGGTGATATTTAAATAAATGTCATCTACACATTGTGTAAAAAAAATAAATGCAGCATAATTTGACCTGCGGTGTGTCAGATTATGCTGCCGATCGCCACCCCTTGCAATGAAGAGGGTGAAATCCAAGTAATTCCGCAGCAGATACTGCATTTAATACATGCAGTTTTTGCAAAGGGGTCAGGGTTTTGGGGCTTTTCCGCTGTATATTCAGTAATGTGTGGACATACCCTTTACACGGGACAGTAAAATCTGGATACACCGCCAACCACAAGAGCATTAAGCTGCATTCACATGAAGGTTAAAAAAATACATTTTTAGAACCAGCTGAAGTCAATGGGGCTACCCCTATGGAAGTTTTTTTTTTTTTTTAACGGCCAATGAATAGCAGCCACCGAAAAAGAGGAAATGTTATTTTTGGCCATTGGACCACATTGAAATCAATAGGACCTTTAAATGGACATTTAAACAGGAGTGCACCCATCTAGTTAAAAACAAATGCAAAATGGAGACATAACGGCCATTAAAAATTGACGCACACACTGATGCAAAAATGGGAATAAAAAACAGTGTGTCCGTTTTTTTAAATGGCAATTTTTTGTCACTGTTGTGTGACTGAAGCCTTAAAGGATTGTCTCATCTGAGACAATGAGGGCATATCGCTATGATATGCCCCCATTGTCTGATAGGTGCGGGATCTCCTAAAGTGGTGGAGGGTGAACTGCGCTGGATCGGCTATTCCCATCGGGCGCATTGAAGTGAATGGGAGTAGTGGCCGGTCATGCGCGGTGCGCTACTATTCACTTCTATGGGGAGAGCGCTTGGTGGTGACCAGACCGGAGTCCTCCAGCCACCACTTTGGCACGCTCCATTCTTGATACAGAATCTCTATATATCCTAGCAATAGGCCCCCAATTTTGCGGCTGAAAATAAGTTCCATTCCTCTGAATCCATGTGTTTGACACCAAAATAACCCCATTCGGAGGAATTGAACCCATTTTCAGTCAAAGAAATGTCTGAAGCGAAATCTGTGAAGGCACTGTTATAATCAAGACGCTACCAAAGACTGGCTTATCCAGCACAAGTCCAGGCACCCCTTGCTTACTGCTCCTGTGTCTGGCGGGGGACCCAGGGTTCACTGTCCCGCTAGGTATCCGATAAGGACGGAGCTGAACTCGCTGCTTATGCAAATGAACCTTGTTCTATGGGACACGTTCTTCCATAGGTATAAATTAGTGCAGTTTAAATTGGATTTGTTCTCTACCGTATTATGAATATCGCCTGGTCCGGGGTAGCGTAGCTGGAAAAAAAAATGTTATGGAAGGAATTTAGTTTTGTTACTTTTTTTTGTGTGTGTTAATTGATAGCCTTTTTGGAAGTGCGGTAAATTATAGTGTTTAAGAGCAGTATTCTTTCTCTCTGATGTAGAGGCTTTTCTTTTCTTTACAAAAAGGGTTATTTTTCCACTCTATCCTCAAGTATAAAAGTACAGTTCATGCAAATTGCATTCTCAGCTCCAGATCTTCCTAATTAACCCCTTCTCCTCGCAGTGTAATTGGCTGTCATCTGCAAACCTGTGGATTCAACTCAGTTTGAGAGTCGCTTTATCATATGGCAAATGTGTAATTTTGGATTTGAATGAACTGCATGGATACGGCAGACCATCCACTTTGCACTTTTTTTTACATGGGCTCATCTCGAGAACCACGGCGTGTAACCTGTCATCGATGAAGGGGGCACCACTGGCACTGATGGCCTGGGCACCAGGAGCTTGTACCCTTGATTCCATGGCGGGTGACCACATCTTCTTTCCCTAGTTTATTGAGTAGTAAAGAGTTGTGTGTACATTGTATGATTGCAATATTCGGGCACTATATGGTACCCTAGAGGGGGCGGTCATAATAGAAGGTACAGCACAGGGCACAGTCCGGCCTAATGCTGGCTGACAACTATCCCTCCAGGCTGACTTATACACAGAACCCGGCCAGCATGCAAGTCTTTTCAATATGGAGAAGGGAATAAGCCACTGCTAGACACCTCTGGCAGCTTAACTCCCAGAAGAATAAAGGATCGGGCATGTTGAAATCCAACAGCCTGATCCTGCTTTCCTCAAATACCTGCCATTAGCAAAAGTTCAGGACATTGCTATGCACTTTTGATCATCGGGTAGTCTTACTGAAATCAGAAGTTTAGACTACCATTTGACAAATGTATATTGCCACCTTAAAGGAGTTTTTTCTGTGATTTAAGATAGCTCATCAATATCAGATTGGTGGGGGTCCGACAGCCGGCACTCCCACTGATCAGATGCTTTGGGTGCTGGTTCCATCCCATTCAAGTGAATATGAGCTGAGGTTCTGGACTGGACATTTATATTTGATTTATTATTTAGTATTATATTGGTATTTTTGTTGTATTAATTGTCATTTTTATAATATTAATTGATGTAATTCTTTTATTCTTAATTATTTTTTATATTTATTTATTTATTAATAAATATATTATCTACCCACGATGACCTCACTATTTTCCTATTTCTATTATTTTTTTTTTTTTTGTCTAACGGCCGCAGACAAGTGAGAACACTCAGCATATTTTGATTGATTACTATACAATATATTCATATATATCAGAGTGAGCCATCCCTCTGGTTTTTGTTGCTGTTTGTATCTACATGAGCTCAGCTGCAGTACACCGGCGCCGGAAACCATGCAATGGATGGAGCATTTCGTATAGTACAGTATGGCACTAGCGGCTGCCGGAAATAGCTGAGCAGTGGAGGTGCTGGGTATCAGACACCCACCCATATGACACTGATGATCTATCCTGAAGATAGGTCATCAATATCTAAATCCTGGAAAACCCTTTTAAGGCCAGTTCTATCATCAACACTTTTCCATATCCCCTATTAAAGCACATGGTCACCATGGGGAAAGTCTCTTGCTCAGGAGTCAGGATTCCCTCTATGACCCAGAGTGGTAGTAGTGTTGAGCGAACTTGTTTTTTAAGTTCTGTGTCCAAAGTTCGGGTTATCGAAGAATCCTTTTATAGATTCCAAATTCCGTTATGGTCCGTGGTAGAGGAATCCATAATGGGATACTTAGATAACCCAAACCCCAACTTTGGACGCAGAACTTAAAACAAAAGTTTGCTCAACACTACTACCAAGCAGTGAGTCTCACCCTAGCAGCCGGTACAGGGGAAACGAGCAATTAATTACAACTTTCTCCCAGCGAAATCAAATGTTTCCTGAATATCTTGCAAGCAGCTGATTGTTGTAGCAGCTCTCATATTAAACCTTCTTTAGACCGCTCTGTTTTGAGTTCCACAGGATCTGACGTTTTCGGATCCTTTACTTCACCCCATTGATTGCAGTGAGGTCCGGCGGTGATCCATTTGATTTGTGGCATAAATGCCGGGTTTCGGACGGATATAAACCGTTGCATGCAATGTTTTTTTGTCCGGCCCACAGCCGGCATTTGTACCAGTTCAGGCTGCTGGATCACCAAAACGGAGATGTGAATGCAGCCTTAGAGGACACAAAGCTATGTTAGGAACCTAAACCCATTCAATGCTTCTTAAAGATCCCTATCACTGGGGATCACTGAAAAATAAGGTGCAGGTAGTGATGATGATGGTGGAGGGCATTACTTTGCGTTATTTCTGTGAAGTGACATCACTGCATTATCCTCGTAGTGTGATGTCATCTGTTCATTATATCAGCATGATGATATCATCATGTTTTCCTTGTCTGTGATGGCACAGTGTACAAGGTGACCCTGTGCTATGATATGATAGAAATCTGTGCAGATATTGCTACATTAATTAAAAATAATAATAAATTACATAACATAAAATATTAAGGAAAAAATAGTATAAAAACAAAGGCACATCCAAAGAAAAAAATATACAACAGTCTGTGTTGTAACAATTTTATATTACGTAATTTACTATTATTTTTAATAAATGTAGCAATATCCAGTGCAGCGCCCTGCAATTCCCCCCTTTTCTTCTTCTGCACAATTGTTTCCTGTTCTTTTGGATCATCCGGCGGGAGGGAGCAGCGGCCAGGATATGCACTACTATCTCCGGTAAGGAGCGGACTGTATGAGTGCGGGTTACTATATCCATGAGATGTTACAGTAGGGGAGTGCCCCTGTATCTTCCTTTTATGATGAAATGCAGTGCATTACTCCTGTCCTGTGACTTCACTCTTTGTAAAGTTCCTGAGGTGTGACATCACTGAGAATACAGTATATCCCTGTGCTCTGACATCACTGTGTGCATTAAACCACTGTTCTGGTATCACTGTTATTATTCTCTGAATTATCCAGATACTTTGACATCACTGTGTGGATTTTACCTATTTTGTAACTTCATTGTACACCACTTTATTCTTTAACTGTAACATCACTGTGTGCATTATGCAGGTACTTTGACATCACTGTGTTTATCTTTGTCTTTGTGCTGTGACATTACTATGCAGATCATACTACTAATATGACATCACTGTGTTTATTATCTCTGTACTGTGACATCACTGTGTTTATTATCCCTGTACTGTGACATCCCTGTGATTAGTATCCCCGCACTGTGACATCACTGTGTTTATTATCTCTGTGCTGTGACATCACTGTGTTTATTATCACTGTACTGTGACATCACTGTGTTTATTATCCCTGTACTGTGACATCACTGTGTTTATTATCCCTGTACTGTGACATCACTGTGTTTATTATCCCTGTACTGTGACATCACTGTGTTTATTATCCCTGTACTGTGACATCACTGTGTTTATTATCCCTGTACTGTGACATCGCTGTGTTTATTATCTCTGTACTGTGACATCACTGTGTTTATTATCCCTGTACTGTGACATCACTGTATGTATTATCCCTGTTCTAAGACATCACTGTGTTTATTATCCCTGTACTGTGACATCACTGTGTTTATTATCCCTGTACTGTGACATCGCTGTGTTTATTATCCCTGTACTGTGACATCACTGTGTTTATTATCCCTGTACTGTGACATCACTGTGGTTATTATCCCTGTACTGTGACATCACTGTGTTTTTTATCCCTGTACTGTGACATCACTGTTATTATCCCTGTACTGTGACATCACTGTGTTTATTATCCCTGTACTGTGACATCACTGTGTTTATTATCTCTGTACTGTGACATCACTGTGTTTATTATTCCTGTACTGTGACATCACTGTGTTACTTATTCCTGTATTGTGACATCACTGTGTTTATTATCCCTGTACTGTGACATCACTGTGTTTATTACCCCTGTACTGTGACATCACTGTGTTTATTATCTCTGTACTGTGACATCACTGTGTTTATTATCCCTGTACTGTGACATCACTGTGTTTTATTATCCCTGTACTGTGACATCACTGTGTTTATTATCCCTGTACTGTGACATCACTGTGTTTTATTATCCCTGTACTGTGACATCGCTGTGTTTATTATCTCTGTACTGTGACATCACTGTGTTTATTATCCCTGTACTGTGACATCACTGTGTTTTATTATCCCTGTACTGTGACATCACTGTGTTTATTATCCCTGTACTGTGACATCACTGTGTTTATTATCCCTGTACTGTGACATCACTGTGTTTATTATCCCTGTACTGTGACATCACTGTGTTTTATTATCCCTGTACTGTGACATCACTGTGTTTATTATCTCTGTACTGTGACATCACTGTGTTTATTATCCCTGTACTGTGACATCACTGTGTTTAATATCTCTGTACTGTGACATCATTGTGTTTATTATCCCTGTACTGTGACATCACTGTGGTTATTATCCCTGTACTGTGACACCACTGTGTGCATTATCTCTGAGCATTAGGAAACCAAAACATTTTAAGCTTGTGAACTTGCTGCTCATCATGGTGAAGTGAGTCTCCATTCCAATTTTTGCTATGTGGCGCATGGTTACTTATACCCCTGAATGCAATTTTATAGACAGAGCACCAGAGAATCCTATGGTTCTTTAATCCAGTATTAATTTGTACAGTGTGTAACGTGAAGCTCCTGGGGCACAATGCAAAATCTGCAAGAGGCCCCCAGAATATGATGTGGTGTTTATAACAGGAGCTCTCATAGGTGGCAGACTAGTGGAGTAGTGGACCCCTCAGGCACTTGGCCCTCGGTGGTACTGCTACCTCTGCACCTATTAGCTGTGTCCCTACAAGGAGCCTGGTGTACAGCTATAGGGCCTGCACTGAGCCCCCTCCATAAATGTCTATACCCTAAGTGACTGCAGTGCACACATAAATGGGTTAAGAAGGAGGGAAGCACCCGGAGCATCCCGCTGAGCACCATCTCTTGTATACCCCGTTATTATCCTGCAAGGTATAGGATTTACCTGTTGTGAGCCCTGTCACACAAGAAATTAAGTCTCTTTAATTATATGGCAAGGAGGAAGCGCTTCTATTCCACCTTCTTACATTTATAGAACTAAAATGGATTGCACTTGAGTAGCTTTTAGGTGAAAAAATACAAATTCGGCGTCTACATTTATATTATGCTATTAACCCTTTAAGTACCGAAAAGCTATTTTTCATTTTTCCCAAATACACACTGGACACGTAGGAGGGGTCACACATTAATTTTTAATGTGGCTCCTGACACCAATCAACCCATGCCCATGGAAATATAAAAAGATTTGCAATTCAGGCTTGGGTCCCTGCGCTGATATCACTATAGGGAGTGCAAAGGTAGTAGTTGCACTCAGACCCTAATCCTTGAGGGAACCTAAAGGCCCACAGAAAAACACACCAGTATTATAAATGGATTTTGTAGGTGGTGGTGGGGGAAGGGGGGGTGTAACGAATTTTGCTTTGCAGCTCAGAAACTTTTATGTTACACTAATATGATGGTCCAATGACATCTGAGTGGCTTTGGGCATAGTCCAGTTATCAAGACCCTTTGACTGGAACTGTCTGACATTACATCTCCCAGACTGATCAGGATATTATTTTAAAGTAAGCAGTTTGGTTGCTGTGGCACCCTGGGGCAATCTAAAGGCTCCTAGGCCTGTCATAGCTAAGTTCCTATTAAGCCCTGCCTCAGACAGGGTTTAATAGAAACATTGCCATTCTGCCACAGACTACACTGTTATATAACTGCAGTCTATGTATGGTAGAAGATCTAATGATCACATCTTCAAGTCCTCTAGGGGGACTAAAAATAAAGTTTCAAAAGTAAAAAAATAAATAAATAAATAAAATAAAAATATATATATATATATATATATAAATCCGGAGATAGGCAGCAGCACGTCCAAAGGGCTTGAGGGCTTGGAGGGTGCAAAATCCTCAGGAGGACGGACAATCCTCCACGCATATATAGATCCCAGAGAAGAGGCAGCACTCCTGAGTTAAATGGTGATGACCCAATTTATTCCAAGGCAACGTTTCAGCCTACTCCATGAGGCCTTTGTCAAGCTTGACACAAAAAGAAGTACATATTTAAATAATTCCCCCTTCTCCATTTCATTAGCATCATCACATCTGAAAATGCCGAGTCTATTAAAATATTTATTTATTATATATATTTTTTAAGCCACTTTTTGGCGTATTTATGTTGCAGATTTTGTCGCAAAGGTGCTTTGCAGCAAAATCTACAACTTTTCCCCACTAACGATACTTTTTCAAAGTGGCAAGAAATGGAGACGTAGTGTGGGCGGGAAAGAGGATAGGCCGGCAGGTCCGTCTCATTCATCATTTTCCACGCCAGTTTTTGGCGTGAAAAATTATCTTAATGTACGCCAGCAAGGGAGTTGGTGTACATTAAAGAATGTCGCACGACTGACAGCAGCAAGCGCCAGTTATCAACAGGCCGCACCTCAATATAACTTTAGCGCATCCACCGGCAGCGCAAAGGGATTAACACCCGCGTCTGAATCGTCTGTCTTAATAAATGTTCCCCAAAGTATTTATGGGTTTAACAGAAAAAAAAAAAATCAAAATGGCCAAATCCCTGTTTCGTGGTCAACCTCGCCCCAACTTCCAACCTCCCCCCCCCCCCACACACAAAAAAATAATAATAAAAAATTGGCGGGGATAGATATGTAAATATAAATAAAGTTATGGGTGTCAGAAAATGGCAATGTAAAGAAATTTTTTATTTTGGTATCGCCGCAATCCGACTGTTAGAATAAGGACGTCGTGTTATTTTTAGCGCACAGTGAACGCTGTAATATCAAAAACCCCGGCAGCAGGTTTTAATTTCTTTTTATTTTACCCCACAAAATATTTGGAAGTAAAAAACAAAGATGGTGAGAAAGGGTTAAATTAGATCTCTTACGAAACTATATTTACTTGTATCGTTATTATTATCATTATTACTATCAGAAGCTTTTACCATATAACAAGATAACGATATGTTTGAACCCGAAGCTGAATAAAACTCCTTATAAATATAGGTTTCGATTTATCAGATCTGTGTTTCCTGCCTTGTCTGATATTACAGCAATAACAATACAAATGCATCTGGATTTACTGTCCGGCTGGACACCGCGCTAAAATTCAACGCAGGGCACTGCAATACGGAGATCAAACGGCCTCATTTAAAGGACAAAGCTTGTGCTCTACGGAGATAAGTCCAAGACTGTGAAAATACCAGTGGAAATAAGAAAAAACCCAATTCAGCGTGGGGATAATACATATTACATAAGAAGGGAACCAACGAAAACATTTACCTCCCCATCCTATAGAGCTCTGGCTTGACGCAGGTCGAAAAGATGAGGAGACGTTGTTATGAGCAGTTTCTACTTTCAACCTATGAAGAATTAGAAAAACTTGGCCGATTTTCTCCAAAAACAGCATGGTATTGCATTTGTACCCCATTCACTTTGATGGAGCTCAAATGGAATATTAGCCACCACTTATAGACGGGTGCAGCAGTTTCTGAAGAAGGCGGCCATGTTTTTTTACCCATTTAAGGGCATAGCCTATAAGAACAGGGATGCCATTTTTCATATATCATTTCCGCCTTGTGAAAGCTGTACATATCGCAGAGTGGGAATGGGTTAACTAATATACCAAATGCCTTTGTAGACCACAACTTTGCAAGGCTATGAATCAAAACCTGCACCGCTATACTGGCCCTTCCCTCTATAATGAGAACCGCAGACCCATAATGGAGAGTGCCGCACTCATCCTAATTCAGACTCTCCTAAGGGGCTTTTCGATGTTTTTGAAGCCAAAGTGTGGATCAGAGAAGAAGAGAATGTATTAAGGACAGATACAACTTCTCCACTTTTTTTTAAATCAAATAGTTTTTATTGTTTTCTAAAACACAAATCAAGCAAAGGCAGCGGACGCAGCCGCTAGAATGACACGCAATACACCATCGATACAATCATCTATAGCAGGTAGTGGAAAGGTGTACGTCCTTTATACCTTGCAGATGGGCACCAGGACATCCTAACGGATGTATCAACCTGATGACCTAACCTATAGGTGTTTTGTGGCCACTGAGGTGTGACCTGATTCTTCTCTACTTTTTTTTTATCCACTCCTGGTTTTGGCTTCAAAAACTGCATCAAAATACCTGAACTTGTGGTAGCACCCTTACTCCCCTTACCACCAGGTGCTGATGAGCTATGGGGAATACAAGAACCTCCATCTTAGAGTTGTCTTGGTCCCATTGTAATCTGTAGTACAGATGAACAAATTGCTCAAAATTCGATTCAGCCATTCCTGGTCATCAAAAGTGCTCCAATTGGACTAAAAATTAATGCACATCACTCTATCAGGACTCATATTTTCTATCTTGTTTCTAATTTTTTTTATTTGAAATTTTTATTAATTTTGTTTCTCTCT